>CM061533.1:206125304-206623978 GCA_030545055.2 Neoaliturus tenellus | reverse complement strand
GTTTTGGCCAAAAAATAAGTTTAGAAACTGACTCAATCCCAGGAAAAATCGAATTTGGTCTAAATTTAAGTTTAAAAAACGTAATTTTTAACATTGGTCTTATGGGTTGCTATTTTGGTAACGAAATAACAACGAAATGTAAACAAAAATGAAGAAACATTAATGTTAAGCAGACTTTTTGAAACAGCTGTTAACTGTGAAGAGGTATAATTAGTTGTTGGTGGAAATATTAAAACTGAATTAAAACCAACGAGCAAGGCTCGGTTAACCTGGTACTTATTCTAATGAAGATAGTTTATTGAATCATATGTTTACCAAAATAAACAAAGTTATAAACGTCGTCATGGTATCCTGCTATTTTCAAATTTGTTTACTTGTGTTCCAAAATGAACACTAACTAAAGTAGGCGGACAGAAAAAGTGTTCCTACATTAAGAGAATTGGTCCAGTAATGGAAAACTGTCATAGGTTATGTATGATATGTGAGCGCAGCGTGAGGACGAGAGAGATTCTTTGCTGGTGACCATCTGCAACAAAGTCAGAATGTAATCTGACTAATAGGTCATTGTCTCGTGCGCGCTCTCATGGTGGAGTGCGCTACTACGTCAACAGAAACTTTCTTAACCATTTCTTCCATAAGATGTGACCTTCTTTACGTTTTTGTATTCATTGGTAAATGTAAAGCATTTCATCCTTGCAAACGACAAATTGATTGCACAAAGAATATCCGATACATCCGTTTCTTTTAATACATATGTGAGCAATTTATTTAAACTAAACCTTTACAATTTAGTATTAATTTTAAAGCAATAAGCTATTTTACATAATTAAGCAACTTTCTTTCCATTTAAAAGGATAATCTATATATTTAATTATTTAATTATTATTGAGCGGAGCGAGCGAAGCGAGCGAAGCTCCTATACTACACTCTGGCTTTTTATTTACAAGTACTCCTCCTGAACGGCTGGAGTGATCCTCACGAAATTTTGCTCGGTCATAGTAACCATCTATGGGAAGGTATAAATATGAAATGGTCCAAATCGGACATAAGGGTTCTGCCCTACGGCCCTTTAAAGTTACCATGTTATTTTAATAGGAGAAATATTTTATTTGTTTTGTTTACTGTGTGTTGATTATGCAGCTGTTATTAGGACCAAATTTAACTGCAGACTGTTACTATCAGCTGTTTGTGAATACATCATTTTTATGTGAAATTAATTGGTGTTTTGTTTATTTTAGTGGTTTATTTACCTTTGTACGTGAATGAAATAGGTGCAAATCTTGGACGACGCACCATTTAATATATTGTAAACATAAATAATACCCCGTCGCAGCAAACCTGTGTAGTCAAAAATTATTAGAGTATTGCAGACTTGTGGCGAGTAAGCGCAGCGAACAACCTAAAGGCCTATTTTCCCAGACGCGTCTCGTGCGTCTGTCGCTCCGCGATGATCGCTAGAGCGATGACCGCTCAGCGACGATCGCTGGTGGCTATTTTCCCAGAGACGTCTATTCGTTGGGATTATTAGACCAGTGAGTAGTCTTTGGTAGCGAAAGGAGTGGTGTTGGTGCTGTTTGTAAAATGAGTACCGGTATTAAAAAACAAATAGTTAAAAGTATTTATTAGCGGAGGAGGTAGATGATGTACGAATTTCAGAAATGCTGCGTGAACTCAGGGAAAAACGCTTTCTATGTTTTTAAAGAGATCTGAAGAGAGATATTTTAAAATATTAAAAGTAGCAGAAGAAAACTTGCTCTAACTTTAAGGTATGTTTTAATCATGTAGTAAAAAGGTAATTATCTGCACAAAATTTCAGCCTTCTTCCATTTTAGTAAAGCACATTTTAACCCATGGATCAAAAGATTTCGAACCTTTTAGTTTGGTTAAGGAAAAATAATAACAGTATTTCCAGAATATAGTTTTTATACATTGTAATTATCAAACCTAATTATTGCAATTGGCAAAAGGTGAGTGAGCGCAGCGTACGAACTAAATTGACGACGGGTTAGGGTAGCGAACGAGCTAAACCCTGACGGCGAGTGAGCGTAGCGAACGAGCTCACTTGAATTACCTATAAAACATTTGCTATTATTGATTTTAAAAATTAGTCGCTCCGCTCAATATTGCAAGCAGACAACTGCATTGTATACCTAGTTTAATTATTTTTTCTGATCATAGGGCCCTTTTCACTTATGTTGTGTATAAACAATCTATGAAGGAAGGTAAAAAGTGTGAACCAAAGAGGTATTTTTCTAAGGAGAACATAAACTCATTTAGGCAGGCTTTAGTTGATGCAGATTTGAACTGTAACCCTAACAAAAACACTCAGCAGAATTTTGACATGTTTTATGATACCTTCTTGAGAGCATTTCACCAAAGTTTTCCATTAAAAAACCGGCAAAGTAAGGGACGTTCACATAAAATGAGAAATCAATGGATAACTGAAGGCATTAAACTTTCTAGCAGGAACAAGAGAATTTTGCATAAATTAGCTAAACAAAATATAAAAAAAAAAAAAATATAAAAAAATATTTAAGTCAGTTTGTAAAGCAGCAAAATTAAAAGCAAACTGTAAAAAAATTCAATCTGCTGAAAACAAATCTAAGGCTGCCTGGAATATTGTAAATAAGGAGATTGGTGCAACTGGAAAAGATAATAACTTTCCAGACTTAGTATTTGATAACTCTTTGTATAAGTCAGGTTCTAACATTGTAAATTTGTTCAATTTTAAATTCTTGACTGTGTCATCAGAATTGAATATTTCACCTTGTTTGAATGATGCCCTAGGTTACATGCAAAACAATGTCTGCCCAACTTTGAAACATTTTAATTTTGAGGGAGTTTCCATAAATTGCATAAAACATATTGTTAAAACTTTGAAAAACAAAAAATCTGTTGGTTGGGATCAAATACCTGTAAATTTACTGAAGAAAACTATAGATATTACTGCTAGTCCTTTATGTCAGTTAGTTAATCAATCCCTAAAAGAAGGTTATTTTCCATTCCAATTAAAATACGCAGAAATTATCCCAATATTTAAAAAGGGTGACGTCAAAAATGCTGACAACTACCGACCTGTTTCGGTATTGCCAGTATTCTCCAAAATCTTTGAAAGGGTGGTCTGCATGCAAGTTTTGGAATTCTTTGAGAGAAACCATATTTTTTCTTGCAGTCAATATGGGTTTAGGGTTGGAAAAAATACCACCTTTGCTATTTCTGATCTGGTCGACAAAATTCTCCTTGCCTTGGATGGATCACAGAAGACATGTGGAGTTTTCTGTGATCTATCCAAGGCTTTTGACTGTGTCGTACATGAAATCTTACTATAGAAGCTAAAAACATATAACTTTTCCAATAATGCTTTAGCCTGGTTGACTTCATATTTAAGTAATCGCAAACAGAGAGTAATTCTTACTAAAGACTCAAAACAGTTTAAATCCACATGGCAAAATATTTCAGTTGGGGTTCCCCAGGGGTCAATTTTAGGGCCAATTCTTTTCTTGATATATGTAAATGATTTAGATAAAAATTTGCCTGTTGATCTTATTTTATATGCTGATGATACAACTGCAGTTTTGAAAGCTCAAAATTTAGAAGATCTTGAATTTTTATCAAAAAAAACCTTAGATAGTCTCAAAGCATGGTTCCAGGCAAATGGTTTAAAATTAAATTTTGATAAAACTAATTTAGTAAAATTTCAAACAAGCAGATGCAGAGATCCTGCAAAATTTGATGTTAATATGGAAAACCACTGTATTTCTTCAAATACATCAACTAAATTTTTGGGGATTGAGGTGGATCAACACTTGAATTGGAAACCATATCTCCACATTGTTGGGAAAAGGCTCAATTCAGCTTGTTTTCAAATGTTGGTTTTGAGGAATAATGTTGATCTAGAAACAAGATTAATGGTATATTATGCATATTTTTATTCGGTCATGCAATATGGAATAGAAATGTGGGGGTCTGCAGATGTAGGAGTCATTTTCAAAATTCAGAAAAAAATTGTCAGAATCTTAACTTTTTCCAGGGTTAGAGTCTCATGCAGACCTCTTTTCAAACAGCTGAGGCTGATGACATTGCCATCCCTTTATATTTATAAGTGCTTGCTTTTCATTGAAAAAAATTTTGATTTTCTCAGTCTTTCTCAGCATGAGCATGAGTATGACACCAGGCACAAATCAAATTTCACATTCAAAATTCACCGTCTGAGCATGTTTGAAAAATCTCCTTCTTATGTGGGTATGAAGCTGTTTAATTTTCTTCCACGTAATATTAAATTGAAAATTTGTACAAGTGGTTTTAAAATTTCACTTAAGGAATATTTATTAAATGAATGTTTTTATAGCTTGGATGAGTTTTTTAATAAGAAGTAAATCTAGTTTGTTTGATTATTTTTCTACAGTTTTGATTCTTTGTCGATAAGTCCTAAGCAAATGAAATATTGACTAACCAATGTACAGTATTTTGGTTTTTTTTTCTTTCATTATAAGTAATTATAGTTTTAGTTAGTTTGACAATGTCACTTGTTTTTGTAGCCTTGCTATGTAAACAAAACGTATATTTGTGACAATAAATGAATTTGATTTGATTTGATTTTGATTTAAAACACAAAGTTAAAAAACCTTTGGACACTTCGTCTGTGACTTCTACTGGACCGATTTACATGCGGGTTGTACCAAAATAAACGTTTTCGGTTCTATATTAGCAGGTTTTATTTGTATTTCAAAAATATTTACGTTAAATCTGTCAAAAATGAAAAATAATCTTTTCTTATGGAGTTTTAACATGGGGAAAAAAGCCAACATTTTCAATCCTTTGGACAGTTCGTCTGAGACTTCTACTGGACCGATTTACATGCGGGTTGTACCAAAATAAACGTTTTTGGTTCTATATTAGCAGGTTTTATTCGTATTTCAAAAGTATTTACGTTAAATCGGTCAAAAATTAAAAATAAACTTTTCTTATGGAGATTTAACATGGGGAAAAAAGGAAACATTTCAAATCCTTTGGACAGTTCGTCTGAGACTTCCACTGGACCAATTTACACGCAGTTTGTACCAAATAAAACGTAGACCTTTGTATATTAGCAGATTTTATTTACTTTGACGTTATCTTACTTCCTTAAATTAAAATATCGACATTTTCAAACCTTTACAATTTATTTATTTTACACCCTTTCAATCAGCTGATTGTAAACACACGATGCATTTTGTCTAAATACAGTGGATGAGCAAAAGCTCATGAAGGATTTGGTTTATTATGGCCAGTATCTAAAAACGTTTACAATTATTATGATGTATTGTCATTTATGAAAAGAAAGTTTCTTAATCATATAATTAACGTTATCTTACTCCCTTAAATAAACAATTTCGACATTTTCAAACCTTAACAATTAATTTATTTTACACGATTTCAATCAGCTGATTGTAAACACACGAGGTATTTGGTCTAAATACAGAGTGGATGAACAAAAGTTCATGAAGGATTTGGTTTATTATGGTCAATAGGTACCTAAAAACGTTTACAATTATTATGATGTATTATCCTTTAAATGGAAAGAAAGTTGCTTAATTATGTAAAATAGCTGATTGCTTTAAAATTAAGACTAAATTGTAAAGATTTAGTTTAAATAAATTGCTCACATTTGCATTAAAAGAAACGGAAGTATCGGAGGTGCGTTGTGCAATCAATTTGTCGTTTGCAACGTTGTAATGCTTTACATTTACTTCGCTTAATGACAGTATTTGTGGCGCAGGCGGTAGCGTGACTTACTCCTCATAAAACGGCCCGGGTTCCAGACCAATCTTCTCAAATATACTTTTTGTAATGTGTCCAACAACGGCGTCACTAATAAATGTTTTACTGATGGTACCGATATTTATTTTAAGCAAAATAGATACATTAAAAATATTTATAGGCCAGTGCAAACTCTCAAAAAACTTATTTATTAAACTAACAAGTTTACAAATTGATAGTTTAGGCTTGCTTATTTTTTTATGTTTTTAACTAATATAATGCTTTGATTAGGCTACTAAGGTTTAGGCCTAAGTAAACAATCGATTTTTTATGTTTATAAAATACTGAAGAGTGTGTGTGTTGCATAGTATAAGGGTGCAGCATTATTGTTTTTAAGGAATATGCCTATAGGCCTACATTGACAGACACTCCAACTAAAATTATGTAATTTTCTGTGAAATAAATTTGTATTCTTTAAATTTGGATAGTTATTGAAACTTGCACACTACAGCATAAATATTGCGATATGAAAGTGGTTAGAAATGGTTTCTCTACGTTCTACCATTGACTATGTACACTAACGTGTACAAAGTCAATGGTTCTACCCCACCCTAATACAGTACGGTAATACACCACAATATTTGTTAAAGCCAACCATCATAAGTTACAACACTCTAGGCCTTTCCTAATTCTTGAAAAAAAAAACTGTTGAGAACAATTAATTTATCCAATAGGCCTACAAGTGGATATTGGTCTACTTATTTCTGTTGTTCTGTTACTTATTTTGATGTTGTTGAACCTAATAGAACGGTTTCCTTAGGCTAATTATTAAGTTTGCGCCTACCTAAACAATCAAATTGACATGTTTATAAAATACTAAAGAGTAGGGCCTATAAGTACAAGGATGCAACATTATTGGTTTTAAGGAATAGGCCTACTTTTCCGACGCTCCAACTAAAATCGTAGTATTTTCTGTAAAATATATTATTGTTCTTGGTATGGCAGTTCAAAGAAGTACATTTTATAGACTACCTTATATTATATGTTTGCACTATTATAGCGTTTCATTTACCACTAATGGACTATATCCGTCGAGTATCGACGGGCAACAACTAGTCTATATATTTAAAACACAAAGGTAAAAAACCTATGGACACTTCGTCTGTGACTTCTACTGGACCGATTTACATACGGGTTGTACCAAAATAAACGTTTTCGGTTCTATATTAGCAGGTTTTATTCGCATTTCAAAAATATTTACGTTAAATCGGTCAAAAATGAAAAATTAACTTTTCTTATGGAGATTTAACATGGGGAAAAAAGTAAACATTTCCAATTCTTTGGACAGTTCGTCTGAGACTTCCACTGGACCAATTTACACGCAGTTTGTACCAAATAAAGCGTAAACATTTGTATATTAGCAGATTTGATTTACTTTGACGTTATCTTAATTCCTTAAATTGAAAATATCGACATTTTCAAACCTTTACAATTTATTTATTTTACACGCTTTCAATCAGCTGATTGTAAACACACGAGGTATTTAGTCTAAATACAGTGGATGAGCAAAAGCTCATGAAGTATTTGGTTTATTATGGCCAGTACCTAAAAACGTTTAATATTATTATGATGTATTGTCATTTATGGAAAGACAGTTGCTTAATTATGTAATTAACGTTAGTTTACTTCCTTAAATTAAAAATATTAACATTTTCAAACCTTTACAGTAAATTTATTTTACACTCTTTCAATCTGCTGATTGTAAACATACGAGGTATTTTGTCTAAATACAGAGGATGAGCAAAAGCTCAAGAACTAAGTTATTTTGTTTACTATAGCCAATACCGTACCTAAAAACGTTCACAATTATTATAATGTATTATCCTTTAAATGGAAAGAAAGCTGCTTAATTATGTAAAATAGCTGATTGCTTTAAAATTAAGACTAAATTGTAAAGGTTTAGTTTAAATAAATTGCTCACATTTGTATTAAAAGAAACGGGTGTATCGGAAATTCTTTGTGCAATCAATTTGTCGTTTGCAACGTTGTAATGCTTTAAATTCACTTCCCTGATCAGCAGTAATTGTGGCGCAGTCGGTAGCGTAACTTACTCTAATCCAGACGGTCCGGGTTCCAGACCGAAGTTCACGAGTTTACTTTTTGTAACGTGTTTAATAACGGCGTCAATAATAAATGTTTTACTGATGGTACCGATATTTATTTTAAGCAAAATAGATACATTAAAATATTTATAGGCCTGTTCAAACTATCAAAAAACTTATTTATCAAACTAACAAGTTTACAAATTGATAGTTTAGGCTTGCTTATTTATTGATGTTTTTAACTAATATAACGCTTTGATTAGGCTACTAAGATTTAGGCCTAAGTTAACAATGGATTTGTAATGTTTATAAAATACTAAAGAGTGCCTGTGTTATATCCTACGGGTGCAGCATTATTGTTTTTAATGAATATGTCTATAGGCCTACTTTGACAGACACTCCAACTAAAATTATGTAATTTTCTGTGAAATAAATTTGTATTCTTTAAATTTGGATAGTTACTGAAACTTGCACACTACAGCATAAATATTGCTATTTGAAAGTGGTTATAAATGGTTTCTCTGCGTTCTATCCTACCCTAATACCAACATTTGTTAAAGCCATCCATCATAGGTTACAACACTGTAAGTTAGGCATTTCCTAATCCTTGAAAAAAAACTGTTAAGAACAATTAATCCAATAGGCCTACAAGTGGATATTGGTCTACTTATTTCTGATGTTGTTGAACCTAATAGAACGGTTTTCTTTGGCTAATTAGGTTTGCGCCTACCTAAACAATCAAATTGATATAAAGAGTAGGGCCTATAAGTACAAGGATGCAACATTATTGGTTCTAAGGAATAGGCCTACTTTTCCGACGCTCAAACTACATTCGTAGTATTTTCTGTAAAATATATTATTGTCCTTGGTATTTGCGTTTTAGCATTTGGTATTTTTTCTTGAAATATTTTTTGTTTGGTATTCTTGGCATCTTTGTACTTCATTGAAATACTTTAATGTACACACTAGAATTTGCATATTGGATCATCCAGAGGCATTTTATAAAATTTTAAATAGTAATATGCAGTGCCTTCATAATTTCTCCTAGCCCTAGCCCTACACTTTTCTATCACTCTGCATTACTCACTGCCATCTCTTCTGGTTTCCAGTAAAAAGTAAACATACCGTGTTTCTGCAGTTTCCGGAATAACAGTGTGACGCCAAGTCAATCACAGTTATTTAACGTGATTGGATTCCAGTGTTTTGAACCGTAAAATATTATTTAAAGCATTTGCGTTAGTGTGTGTACTTTTAGTTTTAAATTTATTGTCTTAGGCTATTCAGTTTTATAATGACATCTACCTGTACGGAAAAAGATTGTATCCATTATAGGCAGTAGTGTCAAATTGTTGGTGCTGGCTCAGTTCAAGGTCACCTGAGGGATGACGTCATCGAGGTCAATGACCTCACCGATGACGTCATCGATGACGTCATCGATGACGCAATCGATGACGTCATCACTAATGACGTCATTTCGATGACGTCACACCCATGACGTCACAGAAATGACGTGCTGATGACGTCATCACCCCTTACGTCATCAAAATGACGTCACCGACGCCACTGAGGTCAAGGTCACGCCGAAACTTAAAATTTTTTGGCACTTTTGCCGTTTCTCGCACTACGCTCCGAGTTTCAGTCGTAGTCCCCGTGACCTTGACCACGTGGAGCGAATTTTCGACGAGAAACGGCAAAAGTGCCAAGTTAAACTCGAGTTTCTGACATGACTCTGCCTAAATGGGCAATCGGTTATCCCTCAGGTGACCTTGAACCAGTACAACGCCCGCAATTTCATGTTACTGTGACCTTGAACACTTAACAACGGAGCGCCGACACCGATGCGCACCCCACGACAGCCATCGAGTGACTGACTGTCAGGCTCTGTGTATGCTAGGTATATCGGCTTGAGAGACTAAGACTCTAAACTGTCAGGAATGGGAGTAACTAACTGAATTTTGCAAGGAAAAGTCATTTCATCCAATAATTTAAACAAATCCTCATCAGTAAAACTGACATTAGTCTGTTTTGTATAAAACTTAGGGTGTCCGCGCAACAGTTTGCGCCACTTAGCTAAAGTTGAAACTCTCTTAACTTTGGGTGGTGGACAGTGAGCAACTAATAAAGCCTTAACACGGCTAAGTTTCTTACCTAAAGTGTCCCGCGACATGGCTTCCCCTCACAAAAGTCCGCACAATACTGAGAGACTGCTCGTAGCGCATGAGTCAAGGGAAAAGAGGTGGGGAAACAACAGGAGTGGGGGAAGGTCACAGTGGTGGGGGAAGGTGAGGTAGTACGCTGGAGTATCGCATCACTTCACCATGAGCTGTCCTACAGTCAACACACTGTTCTCTTGGCCCGAGTTGGCACTAGAAGAAACATTTCTGTACAGCTTAGGCTGTGAGAGCCGAGGAAGCAAAGTCAAAGTGGAAATTGTGTTAAACTCCAAGATGAAGAGTCTCCTAAATAAACTAATTGTATCCTTGCAATCTCCTATAACTTTAGAGAAATACCACTTTATTAAGCGACACCTTATACTTTGGCAAAACGAAGCGGAAATGGAAAAGATTACAGTAAAATTAATTTAACTTAAAACTTGGACTGGACACTCATGGCGATACCACGTGGCGTGAAAACGCCACCCTAAACATTACAAGTTAGGTTATTGAGCACCTCTGGTACGATAACCGATGTGCTAGAGTTAAAGTGTGATGACCTTGAGTCAAAACACTGAAATACTACAAGTCGATATCGTCCCAGAGTTAAAGTGTAGTGACCTACATTCAGAACTTGTAAAATTACTTACATATAGAGAGCTAGAGAACAGCGAGACGCGCCGCATGGAAGCCGGAGACATACTGGCGAAGCGGTGTTGTGCAGCCTAGGGACCCAGTTGTGGTGGGGGTATAGCCAACACTTAGAGTACAAGTGTTGTGGGTGACCTTGACCCACATAACTTACCTGACCCCCCCCCCCCCCCCGACAAAAAGTGCGAGCCCCCCCCCCCCCCCGACAAAAAGTGCGAGCCCCCCCCCCCCCCGACAAAAAAGTGCGAGCCCCCCCCCCCCCCGACAAAAAGTGCGAGCCCCCCCCCCCCCCGACAAAAAGTGCCCCCCCCCACCCCCACCCCCTCCCCCACCCCTGATATCCTGGGCGTGGCAGCCCCGGTGGGGATATAAGGGGGCCCAGCCAGAGCCGGCTCGCAGTCCGCTCCCGCGCGTTGAACGTGAACGATCGGGACGGACCGCCATAGGCATCACTAAACATTGAATGGCGCCTTCAGTGTTTAGCGAAGTCTACTCTAACTTTAAGACTTGTATTAGTTGTAAGATATTGCGCTTGCGTTTGGGTATTGGGTATTGCGAATTGTTTTATATGAGAGTGTTTTACTTGTACCTTATGTCTACTGTGTGTCTTTTATCCTTTGTGTCTTGTTTGTTATATGTGTTTAACATGTATGTGCTTGTTCCAGCATTGACTACGTTGAGCTCAATTGTGTGTTGTAAGTGTGTTATATTTTTCTAAAGTGTATACGCTTGTTTTAGCAATCCCCCCTTGAGCTTTTGCAATGCTCAAAGTAAATTGTAAAGACAGGGAACGGGAGTAGGCCCCCGTGTAAAGTTACTTTTGTATAATTGTTAGGCTCCTCTCATGCATGCTTTAATGCGGCTGAGAAATAGGAGCGTCCGTTTGTACACCTATATGGGTAATAAGCCGATGGCCTCTGCACTCGGACCGAGGACGTAAGCCACTAGGGTGTCCTCAGTTAGTTTCCCTTCTGGAAACTCAAAATTATGTAAATGAAACTTTATTAGCTATTTGTGTTTTTTTGTCCCCAAGGCCCCCGAACATTCGTGGTTCGCCATGGATGTACGGGGGCCGAAATTTTTTAATGTCCGTGTGGCCTTGACCCACATAGGACTTGTAAAAAGTTACTGCATTGCTAAATTAAAAATATTAAAGATAGGGTTACGGGAGTAGGCCCCCGTGTAAAGCCACTTTTTTTTATAATTGTTAGGCTCCTCTCATGCATGCTTCAATGCGGCTGAGAAATAGGAGGTGGTCCGTTTGTACGCTTATACGGGGGTAATGAGCCGATGGCCTCTGCACTCGGACCGAGGACGTAAGCCACTAGGGCGTCCTCAGTTTCTTTCAAAATTATGTAAATGACATTTCGTTAGCTATTGGAAAAGTTATTAGTTGGAAATGCAGTAAATGATTACAAGTCTCGCGTGGCGAAGGGTACACGACATTGGATGTTGCCTTGTTGTCATAGTTGGGTCTCTTCGGAGGCTACAGCGATGACAACCCAAGTGCCCCACACCCCCATAGGGGGGTGTGGGGCTTAATTTTTTTAAAGTTTTTTCGTGACCTTGACCTAAATATAAAAGTTTTCAAAATCTTTAACAGTCAGATCTTACTAACACAGTTTATATATAGAGGTCTTTTAAAAGTTAACAGTTAGGTATTAGTAACGCACAAGTTTGGAATTGTTTATAGTTGGGTCTCTTGGGAGGCTTCAGCGATGGCAACATAAATGCCCCAAGTGGGGCTTCTTTTTTGAAAAAGTGTGAGCCCCCCCCCCCCCCGGCAAAAAGTGCGAGCCCCCCCCCCCCCCCCGGCAAAAAGTGCGAGCCCCCCCCCCACCCCCACCCCCTCCCCCACCCCTGATATCCTGGGCGTGGCAGCCCCGGTGGGGATATAAGGGGGCCCGGTTGCACGCACTTCTCATTCCTGCTCCAGCCTTCGTTGGAAGTTCTTCTCCGTTATTTGCATTTAACGCTCTTTCTACCTCAACATGCGCTTCAAGAACTATCCACCAGTTCTCCCATACATCAAATCGAATTCAACCAACACGTCTACTCCGACCAACACATCTACTCCAACTTCAACCTCCGCTGCTCCGATTCTCCAAACGTGTTTGATGAGCACAATCCTCAGCTGTTTGGAGATGCCGTCGGCTCCTTCGATGCCCAGCCTATCTCCGCTGCCACCAACGGAACCAACAAGTCCAAGTGTCAGTGGTGCTGGTGACGCTCCGTCGACTTCAAGAGGGGCTGGCGCTCACCCTGCAAGCAGCCGAGTGCTCATAGCATCACCGCCGATCTCATTGTTGTCAGATTCTGATTCGGAGTCAGCGGTCTTTGAGGAGAAGAAGTCGAGGTCCAAAATCATTCCCTACTCCCGTACACAGAAAATCCTTTCCTATACAAAGACCCAATGTCCACTACCCGTATCCCCCATGCCATCCACACCGGTCAAACCATCCTGCAAATCGATCTTTTCCCCAGACAAGTCAACCTCACCCAAAGCCAACATTCCATCTACAGTCAAACCATCCCGTAAATCGATCTTCTCCCCAGACAATTCTACCTCACCTAAAACCACTATTGATCTAACCCATTCTCCTACCCGACCCAAAATTCTTTGCAAATTACCCCTTGACCGTGCTAAACCATCACCCTCCATCCTTTCCAGCCAGCCTAAGTTACATCAAGCGCCGCTCCAAAACACTAAGAGTCCAACACAAAAGAAACGTAATCGTGTTAAATGCCCTGCTGGCAAGCGTGATAAATGCGATTATGTTTGGTTTAGCAGAGAGGCTGTGGTTCTTTGTTGTCCGAGTTTTGCTCTTCCAGAAAAAGATCGTTGCCAACGACACTTGAATAAGAAAATCAAAATTCCGACACCAAAGCCCTATAGCCTTAATATTATGCCTGAAAAGTCCAAGTTCAAACACCCCAACAGTCCGCAGAAGCTGAAAATTAATAGGCTCAAGAGGGACAAAAAATATTATTTCATTGTTCAAGCTTATGGAGCATTTAACATAAATGTGCAAATCATTCTAAAAGGTGATGGCCGCCTTCATAGAATGAAAGTACCACCTGCGATGGTACAAAGAGAATTTTTTGTCCCCGGGGCTTATTTAATTCGAAGAAAAGGATGCCTATCTGTTTGGGAAATGGACTAGGACATGGGCTCACCAAAAAATCAAAATTGTGTTTAAAAGTGTTGGACATTAATTAAATTTCCTCTTCCAAATTAATTTTTCTAAATTTAGTCTTAACCCTCTTAAAGTAAGGGAGAGGGGTATTATACAAGTCAACTAATAAAAAAAAAATACTTGACTTGTATAATACTTTAACCTGGCGGTGATGTAAAATCACTGGGACAATCTCAAACCGTGTCCTTGAGGGTGAAGACTAAGTTACAAAAATCTTTAACAAATAAAAAACTTACCTCCAAACGCTTGTAGCTTGCTACAAGTGTTTGGAGGTAAAAAATTTTTAAAGTTTGAATGACCTTGACCCACATAAATTACTGTTTAAAGTAAACTGCTAACCTTACAACTTATGTCGTGTATCACGTGATACCCCCCACTCTAACGCTTTTAATAAGCTTGTATGAGCCGTTCATTTGCTTCAGCCCGTTCCTATGCTCTGTGGTAAACATGTCACAGTACAATTACAAAGGTGGTGACTTCTTGATAAATGAACACAATGCTTGGGAAGTGCTAAACCGGCATAGAATGGAAGTTGAGTGTTGTATAAGACGAGATGGGTCTACATTTTATCTATGTATTATAAACAAACAAACCCACAAGTATCAACACTGGACAAAAATTAATTATAACAACATAGATGAGCTGTTTGCTTGGGTTTTGAGGTGTGTAATGTTATCGAAGAAACCAAAATGATGGGTGTGCTAAAGGTATGTAAAACCGATGACCGCGAGGACTAAGGGAAAGTTAGTGGAAGTCCTTAAACTTACCCCCCCCCCCCTCCCGGGTTACCCCCAACAATAAAAATGGGTATATATAGGAGTGGTGATCAACCGTCTTCTCATTCTGCTTTACACTGTTTAGCTGAATACTACCATGTCAGCCATGAACATTCCAGCCTCTACCTCTGGCCCGACCGCATCCAACTCTGGCTCAAGCTCTGGACCGATCCGGCGGGGCCGCCTGTCAAAGAGTCGCGTTCGGTTCTTCGGATTCACTCCGAGCAAGACGGAGTTGTGCAGCAGTGGAGCCTCCAGAAGAGAGTCTAGCTTGTATGAAGAACTCCAGCAGGTAGTGCCAGGTGTAGTGGTTGGTGCATCTTCACAGGAAGACACTGTTAGAGCTGCTATAAGATATATTAAAGGTTGTAACGTATTGATAGAGGAAAAGGACAGGTTGTTAGAGGAAAAGAAGAGGTTGTTGGAGAGTGCACACAGTGAAATACTTTTGATCCGGAAAGAATGGGAAAAACTAATTATGAAGTGTGACAGATTGTTAGATGATAGTGATGATAGTGAGGATGAGAGTGGATAGGTGTGGGTAAAGACTCGGACTGGGACTTGCGTGTTTGTATGAATGTGTGTGTGAATGCGGAATACAGAGCGGGGGATAGATCACTCTGTGGCAATGGACTAACATGCCACTTAGTGATCTATCCCCCGTTCTGGTAATGTTTTTGGATGGCCTTGACCCACTTTACCAAGGCTAGCTAGTACCCCCACCACTGATAAGTGTATATATACGGGTATTAACGTGCAGTTTGGTTATTCTGCTTTGTACCGCTTAGCTGAATACAGCACTGTAACATGGCTTTCAACTCCAAAACTTCTCAGGCTTCCTCTTCTTCTTCAAGAAGGCGTGCTGCCAACGTTCTGCCTGCTACTCGTGGACCTGCTCGACCATTCCACAGCATAACTGTTGCTCGGGCAAACGCCTGCAAAGCTCCGATGCTACGGACCTTGCTGGAGGTAAGCCAAGACGGACAAGGCTTGCTCAGTCCTGGTCAACGGCAGGAGCAAGAAAGGCGTATGGCGTACTTCAGGCTGCAGGGTGTAGTTCCCAGCTTGAAGTTAGGCGATCCGAGAGTAGCAAGCATCAACGAGGCAGCGGACTACATATCACACCTTCACAGTGTTTTAGAAGTAAAGGACCAACAAATTGAAAACTTAAAAGAACAATTGAAACAATTTAACTTTAATCCTGTGGAGTTTGTGGAAGCAGTGATGAGTGATAGTGATGATGAAGGAACTGAATATATATTGGGTATGTAATGAAAGACTTGGACATGGACATGTGTGTGTGTGTGTGTGTAGAATACAGAGCGGGGGATAGACTACTTTGCGGCAATGGACTAGCATGCTGCTTAGTGGTTTATCCCCCGCTCAAAGGGTAGCATTGGATGACCTTGACCCACTTTACAGCAAGGACAACCGGTTAACTGGTATAAAAGAGGGGGTCTATACATCTCGACTTCATTCTGCTTTGGACCTTCCAGTGGAACGCTAGAAACAATGAGTGGATCGCTGCTTGGTGCTAACTTGGACAGGTATTCTGTGATGGTACACTATGAAGATTGTAGAGACATGTTGACGGCTGTGTATGATTGTTTGGTGAGAAAAATCTTTCAAGAAAACTGCCAATTTATGTTAGCGTGGAAAAGAAACTTGTTTGTTGATGGTCATGCTACAATGCAAAGCATGAACCACCTTCATGTGTTAAAAGTAGGACATCATAATTTGGACGAACTGGACGATATGTTTAGGGAGCTGGAGTGTTTGATACATCAGGAATGTAAACCATGTGAAATTGAAATTTTTAAATTGGATATGGAATTAGAATAAAATGTGTTAAACAGGACTTGGACTTGGACTTGATTGAGGTTTTTGTAGAACAGAGCGGGGGATAGATCACTTTGCGGCAATGGACTAGCATGCTGCTTAGTGGTCTATCCCCCGCTCAAAGGGTATCTTTACGTGACCTTGACCCACATAAATTGTATAGTTGGTGGGGGTATAAAAAGGGTAAGCAAATTGGATGGATACAACACTTCCATACCATGGCTCCACTTGACAACACCGTGTTCCATCGCAACAGAATTGTCTCTATTCTGGAGGTAATACCTCTAGAAATTATAGAAGTAGAGGACCAACTACCTGCGGTTGATCAAGAAGAGGAGGAGGAAGAGATAATGGATATTGAAACGGACTCTGACGAAGCTGGTTCAACGGACAATGAGGTGGACTTGCACGCCTACGAAACATTAGAGTCGTCATCTGAGTCGGAAATGGAATTCCAATTGGAAATCGAAGAACAAGAACAAGAACAAGACACTCCCCATCGTCCAATGGATAGGATGTTAGTTGCCAGAAGAATTATGTATTGTCATCGCTGCCTATTCCGTGATGAGGATGATTCCGACTCTGATGGTGATGTTTCACCCTTGTAAAAAAGTTTAAACAAAAAGTTAAAAAAGAATGTGAGCGGGGGATAGAGCACTTTGTAGTAAATGATGCTGCTTAGTGCTCTATCCCCCGCTCAAAATAATAATTCCAAATGACCTTGACCTACATAAACTTGCTCAAACAGACGTCTTTGAAAAAACTTGTACAAATTATTGAATCTAGACCAAATATCATCAATTTATCAAGCCTACTGATAAATGTATTACAAACGGTTGTGTAAAGGCTAAATTTAGCACATGAGTGATAACCTGTTTCCATATGACGTCACTTTCCCCACCTATCTGCCTCGGATATAAAGGGTCCCGGTGGAGTGCGCTGCTCATTATTGCGTGGACATTCACAGAGTGTGCATTCAAAGCCAAACTGTTTGAAATGGCTCTTTGCGACATTTGTGGGGAAATCTTTCAAGACGAAGATCTTTTCACCATACACAGAGAATTACATGAAGACGAAGATAGAAAAGAAGATATTACCATGGATGAAATAGACTTAGACTCAATTGACCGGTTTTTGGAAGAGCACCAGAAGCAGACGGACTACTGGGACAGCTATCTACAGCAAATGCAAAGAAGAAGACCTAGTGTGATCCAATTTGCTGGTGCTGGACCATCTACTGCTAGAAGACCTTTTGAAGAAGAAGAAGACACTGAAGAAGAGGACACTGAAGAAGAACTAGAAGATGTGAAACAACTGCGCACCACGGCCTTGCCAGGACGAGTTGTAACACATTTCAAAATTAATAATGTTCAATTGGAACTGGAAACATTTATAACCCAGGCTAAGGAACTTGTTGGTGGAACCTTGAGGGAAGAACTACAAAGATTAAATTTTATTAAATTTGGAATGGTGTTAGAGGCTATGTTTAACAATACTGATGGTGAAACAGCATTGAGAGCGTTCATTACCAAAAACCGAACCCTTACCTTCACCTCCAACATCGATGATATTATTGAAGAATGCTTGGAAGAACTTATAACAAAACTTCAAGAACATGAAGGAAGAGGATCTGGATGGACTTTGTCATCAATTGAAGGTATGGATGTAAGGGTTCACAAGCATGGATATGGTTTAAGGGGTAGTAGTTTTATCCCTTTACCAAAGAAAATCCAAAACACTAAATCGTGTAGGAATGTGCAAAATGAAGGTAATGAATGTTTTAAGTATGCAATGTTAACCAAGTATGTTAAAGATCATCCTGAAAGAGTTGGTAGAGAGTATTACGAAAATGAACACCGCTACAACTTTCAAGGCCTCACCTACCCAGTTACATTGAAAGACATAGACAAATTTGAAAAGAAAAATCCTGGCGTTTCAGTGAATGTTTTCGGTCTGGATGATTCGAACAACGTTTATCCTTTGCGGGTAGTAAAAGTTGAGCAAAGAAACCACACTGATTTGTTACTGATCACTAAGGGTGAAATTTCACATTATGTGTGGATAAAGGACTTTGCATCCTTGATTCGAAATCAATTATCAAAACAGAGGCGTAGGTTAACAGTGTGTAAAAGATGTTTTTGTTTCACATATAAAGAAATAAGACAAGGAGGATTAGAGTGGTTGATAGAACACAAAAGACTTTGTAATGAAAATTATGAAGTGAAGATTAGTCTGCCACCACCATCTCGAGCGTGTATCCAATTTAACAAAACAGTTCACCAATATCGGATTCCAGTAGTCATCTACGCAGATTTTGAATCTACGTTAGTACCACAGGAGCTGCCGGACGGTGAAGTGACTAGAAGAACAAAATATCAGTTGCATCAACCCAACAGTTTTTGTCTAATAGTGAAATCAACCTTGTCTGAAAACCAATTGCAAAACTATGGTTTAACATCCACTCCAATACTTTACCGTGGTGAAGAAGCCGCTAAGTATTTCGTAGACCAGTTGTATGACATTGCTGAAAAGGTACAACGCTTGTATGGTAATGTCGTACCTATGGAACCTTTGAATGAGAATCAACAAGAAGAATACAATATGGCATCAAGATGTTATCTATGCGAGAAGAGCTTCAGTGAAGAAAATCCAAAAGTAAGAGATCACGATCACCTGACAGGTTTATACAGAGGAGCTGCTTGTAATTCATGCAATATAAATTACAAACTGCCCCACTTTATCCCTGTCGTGTTACACAATCTTAGCGGCTACGACTCCCACTTCATTATTCCAGAGTTAGGAAGAGATGATGGTAAAATTGATGTTCTTGCTACAACATTGGAAAAGTACATCAGTTTCTCAAAAACCGTAGGTAAAATTAAACTTCGCTTTGTAGACTCTTATAGATTTATGCCATCTAGTTTGAGCAGATTGTCTGAGAATCTACGAAGAGAAGACCTAAAAGAAACCAGCAAGATTGTACCTGAAGATAAATTGGACTTAGTATTACGTAAAGGAGTATTCCCCTACGACTACATAACATCTACAGAAAAATTTGAAGAAACCAGTCTACCACCGATCGAAGCCTTCAACAGCAAATTAAACGAAAGTGAAATCTCCGTTGAAGACTACAATCATGCTTGTAATGTTTGGAACCAACTAAACATTCAAACCTTAGGGGAATATTCTGACTTTTATATAAAATTGGACGTAACTCTGCTGTGCGATGTGATGGAAGAATTCCGAAACACCTGCTTCTCCGCCTATGGACTGGACCCTCTACACTCGTACACATCTCCAGGATTAGCATGGCAAGCTATGCTAAAGTCAACCAACTGTCGACTGGAACTTCTAACGGATATCGATATGGTGCTCATGATGGAATCTGGTGTACGGGGCGGTTTGACACAAGCTGTAACACGTCATGTCAAAGCCAACAACAAGTACATCCCCGGCTTCGACGAGCAACAACCATCGGTCTACCTTGGCTACTTTGACGCAAACAACCTTTATGGTTGGGCAATGTCAAATCCGCTTCCCTACGCTGACTTCAAATGGATCGACCCGGCCACCATTGGAGACATCTCACAGATTCCAAAGAATGGTCCAAAAGGCTATATTTTGGACTGTGATTTCGAATATCCAGAGCACCTTCATGACCATCACTACGACTTGCCTCTCCTAGCCAAGACTGAAGTTTCACCGACAGGAAGATGGCCAAAATTGATGATGACCTTGGAGAATAAGGATCGCTATGTGGCTCACTACTGGGTAGTTCAACAGGCTCTTGAATTGGGTCTACGTATAGTGAGAATTCATAGAGCAATTGAATTCACCCAGTCTTGTTGGTTGAAACCATATATTGATTCCAACACTGCAAGAAGAGCTGCAGCGACAACAGCATTTGAAAAGGACTTCTATAAATTAATGAACAATGCCATCTTTGGGAAGACCTTGGAGAACAAAAGAAAACACAAAAATGTAAAATTAGTGAGTGATCCTAGGAAATTGGAAAAATTAGTGCAAAAACCAAATTTCGGAACATCCATGATTATAAACGAAAATCTAGTCGCTGTCAGTATGAAGAAAACAACAATAGTCATGGACCGTCCGTTATACATAGGTATGTCGATTTTGGATATAAGTAAAACCCTGATGTATGATTTCCATTATAACAAAATGGTTAAACATTACGGAAGGGAAAACATTGGAGTCGCATACATGGATACGGACGCGTTTATCTACTGGATAAAGACTTTGGACATGTATGAAGACCTAAGGACTTTTCCATACAAAGAAGATTTCGATTTTTCTGACTATCCGAAAAACCATCCAAATTTTAATGAAAAATATAAAAAAGTAATTGGAAAATTCAAAGATGAAGCAAATGGAATGCCTTTAGAAGAAATAGTGGCGCTGATGGCGAAATTGTATTCATTTAAGATGTACCACGAGAACAACACACCGACAGTGAAGAAAGCAAAAGGAGTGAAGACATCTTATTTGAAAAAAACACGTGACATTTGACCACTACAAGACTTGTTTGTTTGAAGATACTACGATATCAGCAACATTCAACAATATCCGAAGCTTCAAGCATCAAGTCTACAGTGTCACCGAAATTAAAAAAGCGTTGTCAGCTCGGGATGATAAAAGATACATTATGCCCGACAAAATCCACACTCTTCCTTTTGGCCACTACTCTCTAAACCCTATCAACTAGTAACCTATTCTTCGTCCTTCTACAACTACGACCTTATTCCTTTCTCCTTCCGTAAAAAAATGGGGAACACGGCAAGTCCAACGCCGTGTTCCCCATTTTTTTACACAAGTTTGGATGACCTTGACCCATATAAATGATGTGAATATTTAAAACAACATTCATTGTGATTATACATGTGATACAACAAACATTGAAACCTGCAATATGAAGGACTTAAAGCAACAAATTGTCAACGAACTTCATAAACCTGCAAGAAGAAAGTTTCCACGAAGAAATACGGTGATAAAAGGAATTAATGATTTATATCAAGCGGATTTAATCGAAATGATTCCTTATAGCAAACAAAATAAAGGATATAAATACATATTGACTGTTATTAACTGTTTTTCAAAAATGGCAGATGCTTTACCACTAAAAGATAAAAGTGGCAAAAGTGTTACAAAAGCAATGGAAACAGCTATACAAAGAGACAAACATACTATTAAACATTTACAAACAGATGATGGAAAAGAATATTTTAATAAGGAATTTGCAAATTTAATGAAAAAACACAATATAAACCATTATTCAACCAATTCAGAAGTAAAAGCCTCAATAATCGAAAGATTCAACAGAACTTTAAAAAGTGCAATGTATAAAATGTTTTCCAACAGAGGATCGCACATATGGATTGATATGTTACCAAAACTTATAAACGATTACAATAACAAATTTCATAGGACTATCGGGATGAAACCAAACCAAGTAACTAGTAAAAATGAAAACCTTGTATTAAAACGTATAAAAACGAATACTAAACCAAAAGTTGAAAAACTAAAGCCTAAAAAATTTAATGTGGGTGATAAAGTGCGAATAAGTAAATATAAAGGTGTATTCAGTAAAAGATACCTGCCAAATTGGACCAATGAGGTTTTTACTGTATTCAAAGTACAACCTACAGTACCTGAGACATATATTTTAAAAGATAATAAAGGACAATTGCTTGAAGGAGGGTTTTATGGACATGAAATGTTAAAATCAACAGTAGGCGATGTATATTTAGTTGAAAAGGTGTTGCAACGGAAAAAAGATAAGGTCAAAGTACGATGGTTAGGATTTAATAAGACGGAAGATTCTTGGATACCTAAAAAGGATTTGATATAACGATAGAGAATCATTTTAGGTTGAACCATTACAAAGGATGGAGATAGTACCACAAAAAGAGAGTTTTACTATTAATAATATAGATGAACTCACAGTGGATAATTCAGAATTCAATAGTGGGAAGCATGGCAATTTGTTACCAAACACCGTTCGTTGTCTGGTTACCGGACCTTCCAACTGTGGAAAAACTAATGTAGTATTCAATTTGATTACAAACCCTAAAGGATTACGATTTAACAATCTATATGTATTTTCAAAATCACTACAACAACCAAAGTATCAATTATTGGAAAAAATACTGACTAATGTGCCTGAAGTTAAATATTTAAAGTTTAATGCAAGCGAGAGTGTCATGCAGCCACAAGAAGCTAAACCATTCTCCGTGTTTATATTCGACGATGTATCTTGTGAAAACCAAAACACAATAAGGAATTACTTCGCTATGGGTCGACATAACAACATAGATAGCATTTATATTGGCCAAACTTACAGCAAAATACCTAAACAACTCATTAGAGACAATGCAAACATGTTAATTGTATTTAAACAGGACGAAACCAACCTAAAACATATATATTTTGATCATGTAAATGCGGATATGACATTTGAACGATTTAAAGAGTTGTGTGGAAAGGCTTGGGCTGAAAAGTATGGGTTCCTAACAATTATGAAGGAACAACCGCTAAACAATGGTCGATACAGGATAGGATTTGATAAATTTATATTAATACATTAAACGTGGTATAACACATTCATTGTTGTACAACACGTCTTGCTACAAACATGGTTAACCAAGAAAAATTAGTAAAAGAAATAAAATCACTTAGTGATTCTATTCGGGCTAAAAACAGAGCATTGAAACTAGGTATTAGCGAGAGGGAGAAATTCCTTGAATCTACTTTTAAACCTATTACTGAACCCTTGAAACAATTAAACAAAAAATTTGCTAAACCTGTATTGGAAGGAGATGCGATTGCACCTATTACGAAGTTTGAAAGAGAAAATGTAAAATCAGAAGATTTTAGTGATGAAGACCTGGAATCCTCTACGTATTAAGGTTTTACCGGTGGAGAACCCGAAAGAGAGCTAGAATCACCGGACTATAGTGGAATAAAAGAATTATATGAAGTAAAAGCCAAAAGAGGACATGAAGTTGTATCAACTGCTAGTGAAGAGGAAAAAGAAGAAGAGACAAGGGAAGGTCCGTCAAACATAAGCTTATTGGGTGAAAACATTCATAACAAAGGACCTTTAGGAAGGAAATACATGGTAAAAATGTTACTCGGAACAATTCCTAATAAGAATTACCATAGTTATGGAGCGAGATTAACAGAAGACGGTTTAATGATAGGTAATAGCCCGTTAAACGTTGACGAACATGATAATATTGTCATTGGTGATCAAAGGTATAAGGGCACAAAAGGATTATTTGAATTATTATTTGAAAATAAGCCTTCAGTATCGGTAGTGAAAGAAAAAGACATGGAAGCATATAAAAATATTTTGGAACAGACAAATGCATATAGGAGAAAGTATTTACCTGACCAGCCTCCTTTTAGATCTAAGTCTTTAAAATATAAAGAATTTGTATCCAAGTTAATACCAACTAGAAGACAAACAATGCCGTTAACACAAAGAAAACCTGTAAAACGAAGATTTATGGCATCCACTTTGGATGTAAGTGCTCAGGAACGAAGAAAAAGAAGTAAGTCCGTTACGGGTACAGGTTTAATGAAGAAACTATATAACACAAATGTGATTTATTACAATAATATCAATAAATTGGTGGATAGAATGAAACTAATACATGAAGCTAAAGAAGCGGGTCATACTGGATTGGAAAACGAATGGGTGGCTTTAGTGGATGAACTCCGAAACCGTGGGGTAATCTCATAAAAATGCGTTACTCCCTAGAATACTATTCAGTTGCACCATGAGTGTCGACAAGTTCGGACGTTACTCCTCGGATGGGTTATATTATGCCAATAGTTTAAAAAGAAGTGCTGGTTTACCACAAACACCTGATGGAGATTATGATATGAGTAATAAAAGGTTAAAAAACATAAAAGATCCTACGGATGAAAACGATGCAATAAATCTAAAAATATTAAAGGAAAAGATATCGCCAACATTAAGACTACAAAATAACACATATGACGCAGAAGATCATAGAATCATCAACGTTGGTAAACCGAATCAAAACGGTGATGCAATAAACAAAGGTTATTTGTCATCTGAATTAAAAAATACGTTAAAATTCAATGGGAAAACGTATAGTGCCAACAATAAACGTATATCCAACGTAGATGACCCTAAAGATGCAAAAGACAGCGTAAATAGACGCTATTTACATTCTTTAATACCTGAAAAGACAAAAGATGGATTTTCTTTTTATAAATTTGTTATAAACGATATAGGTTATCCAAAAAATGAAAATGATGCTGTAAATCTCAAATATATAAAAGATCATTGTGTCATACGTGATGTGGGAGTTATCGATTGTCTTGGCAATTGTTTGGCGAATGTAAAAGATGGTTCAGCACCATCTGATGGTGCAACAGTGGGTCAAATGAAAGAGACTTTAAAACAAGAAACAACTGGATTTGCAAAACGAGATGAAGTATTATCAAAGCAAGGGGATGACTTTATTCAAGGTAATGAAAAATTTCATTTATTGACATACAAAAACGCTTATTGGGATTGCAGGCATGGAAGGTTATCAAATGTGTCATGGGGTCATGCAGATAGAGACGCGGCTGCCTTAGGACAAACAGTACATCTAGATCCAAATAATTACCATGCGTTTTTTATATGTAGTAATAAAAAATTAACAAACATGGCGCAAGGAAGAGAAGCAAATGATGCTGCAACTGTAGGACAGGCTATCACATTATCACAAATGGATAATAAAGTGTATACTTGTAATAATAAACGTATAACAGAGCTTAAAGACCCTGATCATGCAGATCATGCTGTAACTGTTAATTTCCTTGTAAAAGTAATAGGTAATTTATTATTTGATATGCACAATTATATTGCAGATAAAACATATACTTCGCTTGAAGAAAACTTGAGAGGAAGATGGATAAAACAGGAAATTGTTAATAAATACTTTTATAACCCTAAAACTATAAAATTTAGAACTTCTAACATTGCTAATTGGGGTACTTTTGATATATAACTTGAATATCTTAACAAACAACTTCATTTATGTTTAACTCCTCATAGAGGAAACACATATGTTGCGAATTGCAATTATAAAAGACATTAATGACATTTCGGTATATCAGTCCAAATCGGGACATTGCGAGGAAAGGAAGTGGGATCACATCTACAGCGGTTTCTCTGTTAAGTAAAGCTTTAAAACGAATTCCAGTAGGATCCATAGTAAATAGAGCAATAGACGCATTACCATACGAATTTCATATACCGGGAGGTTATCAGTATTGCGGACCAGGAACTAAATTGAAAAAACGACTGGAAAGAGGCGATCCTGGCATAAATAAGTTAGATCAGGCTTGTAAAGAACACGATATCGCATATTCCACGTTTGCCGATTCAAAAAATAGATCAAGAGCTGACAAAAAGCTTGCGGACATAGCTTGGCAACGAGTAAAATCAAGTGACGCTAGCATAGCAGAAAAAGCAGCAGCTTTAGCAGTAACAGCAGGTATGAAGGCTAAAACAGCAGTAGGAGGTGGAAGAAGGAGGAGAAGGAGAGTAAAAAGGAGGTCAACCACAAGAAAACATGGAGGAAATATAAAAAGAAGACGACGATCTACTAGAAAAGGCAGGAAGAAGCCCACCGTGTGGTCAATGGTAAAAAACGGGGCAGGTCTTTACCTAAGACCTTATCGTGCATATTAAATGAAAGAAATCAATTGGTCATACCACATAAAGCATTAACCAATATTGAATTATTTAAATATATTTCCTGTTTAAAAATACCATTTTTCCGCGGAGTGTTTATGAAAGACAGTTTACCAAAGAAAATGTGGCAAAATGAGACTGGAATTGTAAATTTGGATAATACTGAAGGGCCTGGCACCCATTGGGTTTGTTATAAGAAACTAAATAACAATGTATATTATTTTGATAGTTTCGGTAATTTGCCACCACCAAAAGAACTTCAAAATTACTTTAAATCTGCTAAAAACATATATTATAACTATAAAAGAGAACAACCTGATAATACTTCAATATGCGGCCATTTATGTTTGGAATTTCTAGCTAAAAGTATCAGTCACTATTGAGATGTCTTCCTATACGGTATCATTAACAGGAAAATCGTCCACTTTACGAAGTATCCTTTTTCCAGCGTTACGCTTGCAAAAAGGAAGGTTTTGGGAGGCGGCACTATTGGATTTTACAACTTACAACTCTATCCCCAATGTTACGGAAGGTAAAAATAACGTATTGCATTATTATAAGGGAAAGGATGCCAGTGGAAAATTTACAGACTTACAAGAGTGCAGGTTACCCACAGGTTCTTATGAAATTGATCATATAAATGAATTTTTGCAAACTAAAATGGGAAAAGACAATATAACATTAAAAGGTAATAATAATACGATGAAAGCTGAAATTACTTCCAAATATTATATAGATTTCACTCAACCAAACTCAATTGGTGATTTATTAGGATTTTCCAACGATGAGCCTGTTTTAGAACCAGATGTAACACATTCCGGTAAGAAAACAGTAACAATATTAAAAGTCAATAGTATAGACATAACTTGTAACATTATACAAGGTGCTTACAGGGATGGGGCTAACACCCACATCATACATACTTTTTACCCAAGTGTACCACCTGGATTTAAAATTGTTGAAAAGCCACAAAACCTGGTATATCTACCGTTGAACACCACTTTCATTTCAGACATCGTGTTGAGCGTATTGGATCAAGACGGTAACTTGGTAGACTTCAGAGAAGAGCCTATTACGATTAGATTACATTTAAAATCGACACTTTAATACAAAACCATGGGTTTAACATTTAAAAGCGAACAACCTACGGGAAACCGCATTAGTAGCTCTTCGGCTGTGGAGGAGTTAACACGCGAGAACATTCGTTTCTTAGAGAGAATTGGATTAAAATTAACCGAGTATGGATATACTGGATATAGCGCAGGGTCCAACATTCGACGAAACCCTATGGGAAAAAGAATATCACACCCACAACCCTTACACTTCATCGAAATTAAACAATAACGATGAAATTCGTATTCCCATACAAAATCAAGACATTTACACACTACCATGTGAAAGTTACTTGTATATTGAAGGACAAGTTACTAAAAAGGACGGTACTACTGTTGGTACAACAGTTCCATTTATAAATAATCCTATGGCTTTCCTATTTGATGAAATTAGATATGAAATATCAGGTGTAACAGTTGATTCCACTAAAAAAGTAGGTATTACGACAACTTTAAAAGGATTAACATCTATAACACCCAATGAAACCAATTTACTTAAACCTGCCGGATGGGTATTACCTACGATTGACACGATCACTCCAAATCCAAATGGATATTTTGATTTTCATATTCCATTACGTTTGCTGCTTGGTTTTGCTGAAGATTATAGGAAAATAATATTAAACGTTAAACAAGAATTAGTTTTGTTGAGATCTTCTAACGATAAAGACATTATTAAAGCTGCAGATGCTACTACAGATGCGACTTTAGAATGGAAATTAAAATTAGACAAAATTGTATGGAGAGTTCCACATGTTAAATTGGCTGACGAGCATAGAATGCTACTTTTAAGAAAATTAAAAGCCGATCGTGATATTGTTATTCCATTTAGAAGTTGGGAATTTCATGAGCATCCCAGTTTACCTACTACGGATCGACACACTTGGACTGTTAAAACATCGAATTATGTAGAACGAGCCAGGTATATTATATTTGGTTTACAAACAGGTAGAAGAGACGCCATTACTAAACATGCAGGACAATTTGATCATTGTGACTTGAAAAATATTAAAGTTTATTTAAATTCACAATTCTTTCCATACGACAATTTAAATGTGTCATTCACTAAGAAGAAATACAGTATATTGTACGATATGTACGCGAGATTCCAAAGTTCATATTACGGTAAAACAAATACACCTTTATTACCACCTGACAAATATTTCGATGCCTACCCAATAGTTGTAATCGATTGTTCTAAACAAAATGAATCAGTAAAGTCTTCAAGTGTGGATATAAAAATAGAAATGGAATTCAACGATGCTATACCGGCTAATACAACTGCATACTGTTTAATTCTACATGATAAAATCGTAACATACACACCTTTAACTGGAATTGTTAAAAATGTATTGTAAGAACCGGTTTTGTTTCATTCCGCGAGTATAAAAGCAGAGCGTACAGACCGCTCCTCATCAGTTTGTTGCCTACTGTTGTATGGGTAGCATCGTATTCAATATGGCTTCTCCTAGTGGTACACCTGAAAATGTGGTAGATATTGAGAAGGAGATATCTGAGTTTTTAGATCCTCAAGGTCACCAGGAAGGAGGTGAACAAAACGTTTGCGGACAACTTCACGCCAGTAATAATGTTGAAGAAAAAGGTAAAAGAAGAAAGACTATACAAAAGAGAAAAAGGGATATTGAAGATAATATTTCTCCAAACATATTGAGTGAGGTATTTTTGCGAATATTTTACCCAATCTCTTCCAGTTTGGATAAAAGTGTTTTAATCGGTGTTATGAAATCTACAGATTATTCCCCTACTGTAATTTTAACTCATGGACCCAAAATGATTTTGTTTACGGACAGTGCTTGGGAATCGTTTATGAAACATTTGCATCTGCTAGAATGCTATTTAAGTAGTAACATGTTTGGAAGAAAGACAAGGGTAGGACTTTTGGATTCAAATGTGGAAATTGATATCATTAAACAACGTGGTGATCATCAGCTACGGTTTAGAGACACAACAAGACATGATAACAAAATTCAACTTAATCGAGAGGAGTTTTTCATTTTAACTTGTGCTACTGAACCTATAACAAGATACTTGAGACAACTGGTGTTTTCAAGTTCGATTATTAAAGATTATCTAGAAGACACTTTGGACAAACAACCGGACGCACCTATATTATACGGACCTGTGGATACTTCTATATTTAATAGAGTTCCTCATGAAGTACAGATGTGGAGACAATTGGAAAAGTACGCTCAACTACATAAGAAATCAGTAAAACAGGAAGAAGAGGAAGATGGAGGAGAAGAATCAAGTGTTAGTGATGAAAATGAAAATAAGGAAAATATAAAGATGGAAACTTAAATGACAATGGTTAGTTTTTAAAACAATAACCAACATTTTGTGGGGTTAGGCCTATTGGGGACGGTGCCCACGTTAAATATACACCAACGCGCCAACAACTGTACGGCCTGGTATAAAAGTAGTACCTACCGTGGTGTGGAAATCAGTTGACCTCCTGACTTCGTAATGAGCAGACGTGTGACCTTCAAAATGGACAAGGGAGAAGAACAACAATTAAAGTCCAAGCCTGGTATTATTGAGTTTCAAGCGTTTCGTGGTAATGATGATAGATTCATTATAAAAGAACTTGTGTTTTTGGACATGAATACAAGTGTTCCTTATTCGTTTTTATTTAAACCACCATGTTCTTATTCGTCTTTAACTAGTAAAGCCGCTACTACCAACAGATGGATTTCAAAACACTTCCATCATATCGATTGGTATGATGGTTTTACAAGTTACACGGACTTGTATCACATTATGCATCACTTTTCAGACAAGTTTACCAATATTTACACAAAGGGGCTGGAAAAGAAAAGATGGATCGAAGGATTTACTCATGTTCCGGTTAATGATGTGGAATTGGATAAGAATTATCAATACATGCTGGAAACCATATGTATTTGTACAAAAAGCCCAGAACATGATAAAGATAGACATTGCGCTTTGAAAAATGCCTATAAACTCGCCTCTTACCTTCAAAGTGGGGAATTGGGGAGTGGTGGGGGTAACGGAGAGTATATAAGTGGGGAGCAGACAGGGACCTGGCATGAGTATTACTCGAGATTCCGAGACGACAACATCTCCGAGCAAGAAGACGATCTGTAACCTGACCATGGCATCTCACCAGTTCTTTCAGACTTTGGTCGAGCAGTTCAATGCTCACTCCAAGTCGACAATATTACCTGTAAAGAAGTGCTCGGAACTAAAAGACGAGAAGCACTACATAATCCATGCTATGAAGAAGATGGAGACTACAGTTGGGGAGGCCATCTGCTGCAGTCTCAGCGAGGCACCGTTTACTCCGGGGGATGAACCAAAGTTCCAGGTGTACCTGCCCAAGAGATTCGTCCATCTTCTACAAAACGAGGATCTTCGCTCTATTCAACCCGGGTGTCTATACCTGGTGTCCCACGGCTGCACGGGTAGCAATTCTACAGAGTTGACCATCCACATCGCTGACAAGCAGCAGTGTTAGATTTAAGTTTTAATGTTGTACATATGTTGTTGTTGTAATGTTTTATAAATAAACGAATCATAAAAGACAAAAAAAATAAAAAAAACAAGAAATGCAACATATCAATATGTGACAGACTTCACGTATTGATATGTTGCATTTTTTTTTAAACTTCGCGGGTGACCTTGACCTTTGACCTTTGCATTTCACAATTACCCCCACTACTGTAATTACCCCCACTACCGCACTAGGATTCAAACCTGCTTGGATGCGAAAAACGGTCAGTCTGTTGCCAACTAGCAAACGATGAGCACCTTGTACGAGCTTTGCTTACAACGAGTTATAACTGACGCATCTTTATTCCAGACGGCTTTACGAGATAATATCCCTATAACAGTAAAGCAGGATATCGAGGAGTACAAGAAAGATAATAGAGGGTATTCGGGATACTCCTGGTATAGGTTCCAAGACGGGGAAAGGTTTTGTAGGCCTTGTGGCAATGCTGCCGTCAGAGACCTTCGACGGTTCGTACAGGAAGGTGGTAGAAAACAGTTTGGATTTCTAGCACCAATGTTTAGATTTGAAAACTACAAGGACACCTGTGCTATTTGTTCCATCCCTTTGTATCAATGGAAAAAGTTTAGAAGTGTTTAATTGCATCTTCCATACCCCCACCACCATCACCCCCACCACTTTTCCATGTACCTCCAAACGCTGTGCCTCGGCTTCATTTCTACTCCAGCAGCCAACCTAGCAACATCAGGATGTCTCTCAACGTCAGTTGCGCAAGTTACGAGGAGGTGAGCATCAAGACTCAGCAGGAGCTAAACGACTTATACAAGGAGTTGCAGCTGATGGTGGCACGAGGCTACCGTATAAATGTGCAAGTTTACGCTTGCAATATACGGAACACCCGGCAGTCAAAGGAAGAGCCTGGACACTCCTCGACGGCTTCCTCACCAGCGTCCATGAAGACCGAGCCAGACAACTTGGACTACTTCAGCTGACTAGCAGTTGTATTTCTTGTCCTAACCATTGTAGAATATGTATATTTTTTCATTATATTAAAGAAGTAAAAGAGCAAAAACACCTATCTTGTTACTGACATATAAGCTCAGTAACAAGATAGGTTTTTTTAAAACACAATTTGGATGACCTTGAAACTTCCCCCTCCACTGCTTCGTTACCCCCACCACTTGACTATTGGTGTACATGGCACATCGCAATTGGAAACCTCATTCCATCTTCAACAGCCACACCGACAACATCAACAATGGCAAACCTACCAACAGATGAAAGATGTCCTCACGCATGTTGTGACTTCGTCCACGAGTTGGAGAAGAGGATGCAGGAGAGGGCGATAAGAAGAAAACAGATCCACTCAGAAAATATCATGATAGTCAACGGCTATCTTTTATTGTTCGGCCTTATTATGGTTGTACTTTTCATACTGTACGGCATAGTCACATGTGTCGGCAAGGTTGCAGAAGAAAACGCTCGCCACCATCAATTGGAAAGTTTCAATGTTACTTTGTAAGTTTTCCTTTTTTTAAAACTCCGTTTGGATGACCTTGAAAATTCCCCCACTACTCCACCACACCCCCCACCACTTCACCATGTTCCTGCATGAGCATCACATCAACCGTCATTCCTTGTCCGACAAGCAACCATGGCAGACAACAACACCATCAGCCAAGCTGACTCCACTACTGATGTCGGTACAAGTACGGGTTGGACACTGTCGATCGATAGTGTACACTATTTGGAGTCAATTTGCGAACGTATGAAGGAAATACTGCGGGACAACCCTGGGATCATAATACAAATGAATTTAAATTATGATTGGTCCCAAGTTAGAATGCAAGGGGACGACAACAACGGTCAACAATCTCCACAATATTCGCCCATGTCCCCGATCTATCCTTACGGCGAGTCTGACGTCGATGAAGATGAGGCTGATGAAGATGCAGGGGACAACGAGGCTGAAGAGGAGTAAGCTTCATTCCTTTTTTTTTAAAACCTAAATTGGATGACCTTGAGAATTCCCCCTCCACTATTTCCTTTTTTTAAAACCCAAATTAAATGACCTTGAAAATACCCCCTCCACGTACTTTTGGTTTACCCCCTCTACTTTTCAATACTGTTACCACAGTCTGTAGCTCACATCATTCCTTGCTTAGCTATCATGGCGGACAGCACTCTTTCTCGAGTTGACTCCACTACGGATGAAGAATGGCCATTTTCCTGGAATGTTCATCTGCAAGACTCGGCAGAAGTGGATATGTTGCATGAGAAATTGGTGTATGTATTAAACGAAAACCCCAACATTGAATGTAGAATGACTATGGATTTCGATGCGACAGGGGTCCACACTCAACCTTCCACTTCCAGCCAGCCTGAACCTCAGCTACAGCCAAAGAACTTTACACATCTTTACACTCCAATACGGCCGGAGGATGTGGTTATCAGCGAGGCAGACTCTACTACAAGTTATATTGAACCAACGAATTGGAAGCTTGTTGTTGACACCTTACACAAGGTCGACTTAGTATGTGACAAATTAAAGGAATTGATGATGCAAGATCCTGGTCTTCGTTTTAAAATTGATTTGTTTTTCATCTGGGGAGCACCTGCACGGGGCTCTTCGTCTGACAGCTCTCTAAGTACAACGGATGAGGAGGAGGAGGAGGACGACTAGTTATCTTTTTTAAAACTCCGTTTGGATGGCCTTGACCTTTCCCCCTCCACTGAGTTTATTTAAGGTGCACTCTCAATGACTGCAGCATCATTTCATCGCGCACCTTCACCACAGCAACATGGAGAGTCAACTCAACTACTGTTGCGAACGGAAATGTTTTTCATGGCCGAATGACATTGATGTTGCGGATGGCCTGGCGTGTAGAAAATGTGAAGCTTTTGGTCAATGCGTGTGTAAGTGCAAGTCTTGGAAGAAGCCGAAACCGGAGTTGAAGACATTCCATGTGTACCAGATGAGAGGGCATAAGTCCACTTGTTGCCCTGAACGTTGCATTGAATTCACATTAAAACAGCTAACTGGCTGCAAATTGTGCAACAATCATTTTGCAGGTTTTTGCAAACATTATTTAGGAGCCTGTCAGTACAGATCAACTTGGCATACAGAAGCACTCACTATCAATGAAATCGCTATAGATACACAAGAGTAGTCTTTCTACTCTTTTCTTTTTTAAAACTCCATTTGGATGACCTTGACCTTTCCCCCTCCACCCACCTTAGTTTATATAAACCCCATTCCCACTGACCACAGCATCACTTCATCGTGCTCCCTCGTCAAAGCAACATCAGCTATGGAAAGTAAGCGCATCTCATGTTGCGAGCATAGGTGTTTGGAGATACAAGGCGTCACATATTGTGCAAAGAAGCGTTGGGAGGAAGAGACGGGGACAACCTATTGCTGTGAGGATAAGTGTTTCCTCTTACCAAAGTGGCAAGTGGATGGGCTGGCCTGCCGGCAATGTGAATGCTTCGGATGTTGCAGGTGTAGATGCAAGAACCAACAGCTGCCACCACCGGTACTACAAACTTTCAAAATCTACAAATCCAAATACTTTTATACTTGTTGTCCGCAGCGGTGTATTAAATTTCACTTCTCCAATCTTACCAATTGTCGGAAGTGCTACGGACAACCTGATGGGTGGTGCACCTGTTTTCTAGACTCCTGCCGCTACAGATCGGATTGGTTTACAGATCCGTTGGAAATTGATGAGGTCGCCCAGGAAGCACAAGAGTAGTCTTTCTACTCTTCAACTTTTTTAAAACTCCATTTGGATGACCTTGAGATTTCCCCCTCCACTTCCCCATATACCTAGAGTACACAGAGCCTGATAGTCAGTCACTCGGTGGCTGTCGTGGGGTGCGCATCGGTGTCGGCGCTCCGTTGTTAGGTTTTCAAGGTCACAGTAATATTAAATTGTTGGTGTTGTGCTGGTTCAAGGTCACCTGAGGGATAACCGATTGCCCATTTAGGCGGGGTCATGTCAGAAACTCGAGTTTAACTTGGCACTTTTGCCGTTTCTCGTCGAAAATTCGCTCCACGTGGTCAAGGTCACGGGGACTACGACTGAAACTCGGAGCGTAGTGCGAGAAACGGCAAAAGTGCCAAAAAATTTTAAGTTTCGGCGTGACCTTGACCTCAGTGGCGTCGGTGACGTCATTTTGATGACGTAAGGGGTGATGACGTCATCAGCACGTCATTTCTGTGACGTCATGGGTGTGACGTCATAGAAATGACGTCATTAGTGATGACGTCATCGATGACGCAATCGATGACGTCATCGATGACGTCATCGGTGAGGTCATTGACCTCGATGACGTCATCCCTCAGGTGACCTTGAACTGAGCCAGCACCAACAATTTGACACTACTATAGGCCATGGGAATTGCCTATTCCGCGCAGTATCATACTTACTTTTTGGTAATCAAGAACAACATAAACTTATAAGAATTAAAGTCGTATATTATATAATGCAAAATTGGGAACAATAAAAGTATTTCATTGAAATACATTTTATAGACTACCTTACATGCACTATTATAGCGTTTCATTTACCACTTAATGGAGCTGTATCCGTCGAGTATCGACGGGCAACAACTAGTACATAATAATAATTGTGAACGTTTTTAGGTACGGACACGGTATTGGCTATAGTAAACAAAATCCTTCTTGGGCTTTTGCTCATCCACTCTGTATTTAGACAAAATACCTCGTGTGTTTACAATCAGCAGATTGAAAGAGTGTAAAATAAATTTACTGTAAAGGTTTGAAAATGTTGATATTTTTTATTTAAGGAAGTAAGATAACGTTAATTACATAATAAGCAACTTTCTTTCCATAAATGACAATACATCATAATAATAGTAAACGTTTTTAGGTACCGTACTGGCCATAATAAACCAAATCCTTCATGAGCTTTTGCTCATCCACTGTATTTAGACTAAATACCTCGTGTGTTTACAATCAGCTGATTGAAAGCGTGTAAAATAAATAAATTGTAAAGGTTTGAAAATGTCGATATTTTTAATTTAAGGAAGTAAGATAACGTCAAAGTAAATCAAATCTGCTAATATACAAAGGTTTACGTTTTATTTGGTACAAACTGCGTGTAAATTGGTCCAGTGGAAGTCTCAGACGAACTGTTCAAAGAATTGGAAATGTTGGCTTTTTTCCCCATGTTAAATCTCCATAAGAAAAGTTTATTTTTCATTTTTAACCGATTTAACGTCAATATTTTTGAAATACGAATAAAACCTGCTAATATAGAAGAGAAAACGTTTATTTTGGTGCAACCCGCATGTAAATCGGTCCAGTAGAAGTCACAGACGAACTGTCCAAAGGATTGGAAATGTTGGTTTTTTTCCCCATATTAAATCTCCATAAGAAAAGTTTATTTTTCATTTTTAACCGATTTAACGTCAATATTTTTGAAGTACGAATAAAACCTGCTAATATAGAAGAGAAAACGTTTATTTTGGTGCAACCCGCATGTAAATCGGTCCAGTAGAAGTCACAGACGAACTGTCCAAAGGATTGGAAATGTTGGCTTTTTCCCCCATGTTAAATCTCCTTAAGAAAAGTTAATTTTTCATTTTTGACCGATTTAACGTAAATATTTTTGAAATACGAATAAAACCTGCTAATATAGAACCGAAAACGTTTATTTTGGTACAACCCGCATGTAAATCGGTCCAGTAGAAGTCACAGACGAAGTGTCCAAAGGTTTTTTACCTTTGTGTTTTAAATATATAGATACAGTTAACAATTTTTTAGTGCATCAATAACCTCATAAAAATTCAAAGGTAAACAAACACATAAATTAACAGTTATAACAAAAAAAATTAACAGTTATAAAAAAAAACAATAAAGTAATAATAAATAGGGAAAACAATAATAACAACAATGAGGTTCCATTGTAAGGTTGAGAATAATAAGTTGCGATGATAACAATAAATAAACTTAAGTTTATTTTAAGTTTTAAGTTAGTTAAAGTTAGGTTTACGTTTTAGAGTTATTTAAGTTTTAATTTATGTAAGTAAATATTTTAAAAATTGTAAATAAACACAATCCTTTCCAACACCTCAAACTTACAATTCATAGTGAATGAAACCTCATAGGTAGAGTAATAACATAATCCATTCCAGAAATAAACGAGCGATGAAATGCTATCTAATACAGTAAAATTTGATTCTACACGCCCCACAAAAGTCACACTTCAACTACATAAACTCCATAACTGCAAAATTTAACGAACCGTGAACGTTGAAAGATTTATGTAAAGTATTACCAATATTACTTTGGAAAGTGGTAACTGAGAAGAATAATGCGAGGCGCAACAGATACAGGGCGGCCCGGGGGCGTCGGTTGTGGGGGGTGGCGGGGTTTAGGGGTGGTTTGTGGGGGGAGTGAAATTTACTCAGCAGTGTCGTGTTATACGACCAGCGTCGGGCAAAGCGGGTCCGATATATGAGCCCGCCCTTAGTGGATTATATGTATACATTGCGCGTTGCCATGGTGTGAAAAATTACTATGAGACCGTAAAGATAAGGGTGGAAAATGGTTCACAGTAATGAATGTTTTTGCTTTTGCATACCGTTCAACATACTTGTCAGCCTATAGTGTAGTAAAGTTGTTAGTTTTACAACATTTTGGTTGTAAGACAACTAGTTGTGCGCCTTTGTTTAAAGTTCAATGTTAGTGATGGTGAGTGTATGTAGTTATTTAGTGCATTAATGCGGACATTTTCCATCATTGATGAGTAAAAACAAATTTACGACGTTTCGGGATCAGGAATCTGACCCCTTATTCAGGTGGAAGAAGTAGGCTACCTAGCCCATGATAAAGTTCGTAAAATTACACCAGGCGAACCTGGGAAATTCCGTATTCAAACCTGAATACAGAAAAGGCAGTAAAAAGAATAAAGCAAGAATAAATTCACTAAAATTGAAGAGAAAAACTTTCAAAGCAGTCAAAACAAAACACAAAAAAGAAATGGGAAAACACCCTGCACTGCACACTGCTGATTGACTTATCCAGGTTCACCTGGCCTGAATTTTCTAACTTTGTTATTTTCTAGATAGTACTTCGTCCACCTGAAGACGGGGTCAGATTCCAGATTCCGAAACGCCCTGAATTTATTTATTATAAGTATAGTGATAGAAAATGTTCGTAATAATGTACTAAATAATAAATAGTTATGGTAAATTGTTTTTTATTGAGGTGGAGTCAGCATTAATCATCATTATTTGGTGTAATATTTACTGTTTATTGGGAGATGAGAAATGGTTTATTTCCCAAAAAATAATCTTCCACTTATAATTTGAAGGTTTGTGTCTCTAAATAGTCCAAAAACATTGTTAACATATTGAAATTTGGCTATACTTAACTTATTTTATTAAGAAGCCCGGGTGGTTTTATAGTAGGCCTAGAATAAGCAAAGTAAAGAAGACAGTAGTTTACAATAGGAAATTTCAAAATAAATGGTTAAGACGTTTTTATAATCGATTAAAATATTCGATTAAAATATTAGGCTTCTTTCATTTGATGTGATATTACCAATAACGTTTTACTCAAGGTAAAAAAATGCTTATTTAATGAAAGATCCTAAATACAGTAATAAAATAAAAGTATGCTACAACATTTCAAGGGACAGCAATCTTAAATTAACGAATTTTTTAAAAATCCTCAATTTGAATCAATGGATAGTTAGTTTTAATAATTTTTTTTCGTCCGGCACTTTCGAATATATAAAAAAACCTAAGTAGCTCAAAATACACTGAGTGTCACAACTGTTTTTTCTCAGTCCCTAAAAATGGTAGAACTACTTGATTAAGTTTTCTGTTTAGCATATAAATTAATTCCAGTGGTTTGCCGTCGGTTTTATAAGCGGCATTTAAATTAAATGAGATAGCTATATAGGGCTTTAGAAGCGAGACATATCATCTTAAACTGGAGACGATGTTTGTGACTGGCGCGACGCACTGGCGACCCGGCAGACTGTGTTAATTCTAGCATTGGAAAAAATGTGATACCCTTTTGATATCAACACCAGACATAAGAGTCGTCCGGTATAATGGTTATATTTCTCCTAAAAGAATAAGGAAATAAATAAGGTCCGTTACCTAATTGGCTAATTAATTGTAAAAAAAATTTAAGTTACTCGTAATTTGTCTAATTACTCCTGTACGTTTTTTTTTATAAATGGGTAGCCTGCAGCAACCGTTAAGTTATTTGTCTTTAAAATAAGAATAATATTGTCAGCGTAAAATTGGTGATGGCAAGGGATGTATAATTTTTTGTGAATTAAAATCTAGTTTAGTAGCTTAAAATTAAGTTTTGTAAGAGCATTAATTAAGTTTGTTAATAATTAAACCAGTATAGATGAACTAAATAAGGCCTACAGTTTAGTTAGTTATGGCCGTTTGCAATATTTTAATTTGAACGTAATGTTCTGTTTAACCTATGTTTAACCTAAAAGTTAGTTGCACATGCATTATTTGGTTTAAACTTACTCTTAATATCTGTTTTAAAAGGTTTTAAACTAGATTATATTTAATCTAGTTTACAATTTTTGTTTAGGTAAATGGCCGAATAATGGTAATAAGCCCATCTGAAAACTTAATTTTTTCACTTTCTATTAAGTATTAACAAAAATCTACGAAAATGATACGTTAATGGAAATTTTTGATATTGACATTCGTGAAAGTAAATTTATTTATGCCGGTTTTTTGTACACTCGGGGGTCAAAATCTAGAGACTAGAATACAGTGTTGATCATTATTGGTGTTTGTGTAACTGAAATAATGCCACTCACTTTTTTATTTCACCCAAAAAACACAAGTAAATCTTACTTTAATCAAAGTATCCATCAATTTTAATATACCAAGTCGTTAATATACCGTAACTTTTTATTGCGTTAAGATTTAAATTCAAATAACTCTACAACAGGACTAATCTTAAAACACGTGGACAAAAAAATGCAGGTATGATACAGAAAGAAGTCCAGATTCACAACCATTGGTTAACTAATTAACTGAGCACAAATAAGTGGCCTTGCCCCGGTAATCAGTCACATGCCAAACAGGGACGTAACGCGTTGATGTTGACTTGGACTCGTCATAGAAGAATGACGACCGACCCGTGCGGGAACACTAATCTACGCAACGCCGCGCCGATGAGAGCTTTACTATGAAAGCTTCTGGAAATATTGATAAATGATAGTTTTTTTTTTTTACATAAACGTTTTATTAGCTTTTATTTTTAACCATATCCAATCTTAACAGAGTGAATTAGTACTTTTATAGGTCTGTGATTTTTTTTTATTTTAACCACAATATCGTAATTATTTTCAGCTTGAATATTCATTATTTTAAAAATCCTTTACAAGATAAATTGTCTTCACTTCTGAAGTAAAGGCTGAAATTGATTGTGGTAGGAAAAGTAAGATCTTCGATATAATATAAGATGAATGGTTTCAGTAAAATCCTTTCAAATCCTTGAAGTAAAAGGTTTTCTGGTAAACCATTCATCTAAAAAGATCTTTCATAAATCATTAGGTCGTGTTTTGGTTCATATTAAATTTCATAGCGTTTTTTTTTTGTAAAATGTTTATGATAAAATGTTTACCAAATAAAAACTAAGACGATTTGTTAGCTCAATTGTTAACTAAAATATGCAATATAATCATTTAACTACACTATTGGGAAGAATAACTCATTAAGTTTCTTTTTTATACCTAATTCTTCAATGTACCACCAATAGCCCATTACTTCAATAACATGAGCTTAAGCGCTGTTGCCGCTCAGTCCACATTCAAGGCTGGTTGATTGTTGCAACTGCAATGAAAATTATTTTACAGATTTCTGGTAGCCATTGAGGCATTGATAGAATGTTAACTTCTTCTTTCTCATAAGCCCAGACGAAAAATCGCATACAGTAAGGTCCAGGAAAAGTTGGCCATGTTATAATAGCCAAAACATCTTCAAAACATCGGCCAATCCAATGGTTGATATGTTTATCGTCATATAATCTTATAGTACTCCTTTTGCTAATGGAAACTGACTGGGGAGCTCAGTGGTTGTAGTGCTCGCCTTTGATTCCAAAGGTTTCCGGTTCGATCCTGAGAAAAAGTGGTAGCTTTTTAAAGGTTCAATACTGAACCCAATTGCCATTTGTCTTTGTGGTTATTTGCTATCTAAAAAAAGGAGCGACGTTAGATAGAAACAAGACCGATGTTTGGACCGTTCCCCTTCAAAACTTTATAAAATGCATCAGGAGTAGGTAGACACAAAATAAAATAAAATGGTACGGAGTGCCCTTCTATCATAATTGTTTTAACTGGTGTTGTTTCAATGTAAATTAGATTCATTTAGTAGGAAGTGCGGGATTGAGTAACATCTTAAGGTACTCTGCCGATTAAAGCATCCCTTCTAATGTGCTTGCCACATTCAATCTGGATAATCGATGAAAGAAACATTTTGGTATTATCGCTGACTGTGTCACGTTATAGTGTATCTAATCAATGGTAGTATTTAGAAACACAAAATGTTTGTATTGAGCTCTGTAACCATTTAAAAAAACAACATAACCAGTGAACAACCAAAGGCTAGCTAATTGACTGAGCACATGAGTTGCCTATCGTAGAAAATCATTCACATACCAGACTGACAACCTATAGTCGAGTCCTATGTTTTATTCTATTAATATTTCATATCCGATATGTTTTGTTCAAGTGCATTTTCCTATAGTTTTTAAAACCCTATTTATTTTTCGAATTGCAATTGTACTTCAACGAATATTGAAATCGTGGTTCTAACTTGAAAAACACTTTTTGACAACATAATTTTCTCAGTGGCATAAAGGAAAAGATAAGTGAAAGATTTCTAACAGAATCCTATAAGCCATTTGTGGACACCCGGTTTATTTCAATTTGAAATGTTTAGAATTCCAAGAGGTATTAATAGGCTAAATAGTTAGCAACAACAGATTGTGCTAGCGCCTTCAAAAACGAGTGCGTACATTTCACTACTGTATTTCAATTGCTAGCCGATGCTTTGCAGGCGTTTTAAAATTGTCGTTCATAAAACTATACAAATAAAAATTTTCTACTACAATACAAATAAACATTAATTACTCACATATTTAATTATATTCCATTCATATTTCATAAAAGACATGTTTTTGTCTAATCCTTCCTATTTTTTTCCAAAACCCTACTTAACAGCAAATTATTATCGTGGTTAGAAATAGTTGAAAATAAAATAAATTTAAATCAGCTTGTCTTACTCAAGAACACTTTGACTTAGTCTATTTTTTATGTCATACAAAACATTTTCGTACAGTATTCTCTACTTTATTACTTATGGTGATTCAAAAAAGGTTTATAGGAGGAAGCTTTGTTCATCAAACATTTTTAATTGTCTCAAAATTATAATAACAAATTAAAGGCTTAAAATACAGCCAGGTGTATTTCATAAGCGTATAACATGACAAAACATTTCTATTAAGTTGTAAGTTATTCAGAAACCTTGATTATTGGCCTAATTTCATGGCAATGCAAGTTTTAATTTTCCTTTGTTTATATGTAGTTATAAATTACAGAACGACCAATTGAGTAATGATATAAAATTTATATTACAGTATAACAATTTTGGTGGCAATGCATTTTAAAATCATTTGATTAATATTCAAATGAGAAAAGTAAAAAATAAGATAAAATGAAAAACCTAACAATCTAGTCTTAAAAATAATTCTTTGTCGCCGTGTTATCTAATACATGCTTTATAAGTAAAACATTGTCAAATCTAAATAGGTTCACTCAGTAAACGTTTAATTCGTGCAACTATTAGATCAAATCTATATATCTTTAAGTCGAAAACTTTTAAATGTGTTTCAAAAATTGTATAGTTTTATGAAACTTTGGGCCCAGAATATAGTATTGGTAGTTATTTTTGGCATAATTTGTAGTCTTCGTTGCCAATTCGTTGAGCAATGACTGGTTTTACAATTACACAGTCACATTATGTTTGGTGACAACTGGCAACACAGCAAATATAGCCTACTCCCGATGTGTTATCGGCGCCATGGTGTAAACAATTTTCTTTTGTTAAGCAACTGAATTATTTTGTATGAATCCCTTTTTACATAATCAGTACTACTAATCTATATCACTAGTGATGTTGTTAGTTCCGCGAAATTTGTTTATGATTTTTATATATAGATAATTTATTTATACAAAAATATCAACAAATGAACTCTTTCTTATATTGAAGTTGCTTCTTGACAAAGGTTGCTTACTACTTTTAACAAAATGAAATACTTAAATAATTTGATTTAAACTGAAATTTAAAGTACATTTAAAGCTGTTAATGATGTTTGATACTTTAAATAAAAGGACCAGGTTATGCGTGTGTTTAGCTTTTAAGTAGCCTACTATATAAAAGTATTATTTTTATGGCTTATACATGCCACTATTCGGTAGTGAACAAAAACCTGTTGTGCCTCTCCCACCTAGAGGAAAAAATAAAATTACAAAATAAATCATAGCTCAGATTTTTTATATGGCCAAGTGGTTGCCGTTAGGGCTGAAAAACTGTTAAAAATTGTTACAATAGAACAATAAAAGTTGATTGAAGTAAATAATTCCAGAATTGTCACAATAAAAGACTGATAAATGAACAAAATAGTTGCAATAAATCAACCAGAACGATAAAAAATACCACTAAACAAAATAACGTTAAATCGAATCAATAATATAGAACTCACCAAAGGCCCCTACTATTCATAAAAAAATTTCCTAAAATACTACCGTTTTATCCTTTTTTTTCTGAGGCGAGAATTAAATTAGCTTTATTTTAAGAGAGGTGCACAGTATTAAATGGTTCTATGCACCCTTACTATACACCCTTACTATGAATAACTCTTTACATAGTAAAACATGTGTCTTAGAGGAATAATTTGAATACAAGCAAGCAATTTCAATAGTGACACTACAACCTTCATATGGGAATAATATTATTGCTTACTTACAGTGTGGTAGGCAAGTTCACTGTTGAGAGTAGTAATTAGCATCTACATTGATTAAATCATAACAATAAAGTTAACGTAGAACGGCTGTAGTTGAAAGAGTTCATTTAAATACAAGCAATAGTCAAGTTCAATGGCAGCGTTCCAATCGGGAAACTAGTGCACAAAAAAACTGAATTAGTGTACTTCTTTACCGACACTTTGACTGTTCTGGGTGAAAACTCTTACTTACTATTTTAACCTTAGTTTATCGGCTGTATTAAGCTCCTAACATTTATTATTACCTTGACTAACAAATATGATTGAACTTGAAAGAAAAATAATAGATAAAATCAAAGAAATTTTAAAATTTGTTTATATTAGTACACTTTACATTTAGCTCTCGTCACTGCCAAGTAGACTATTGGCAAGCTTGTTAGTTTTTTTTTTTTTTTTTTTTTGAGAGAGAGAGAGATTTTTGAGTATTTTACCTGCATAAACATTATGCAAGGAATGTTCATGCCAAAATTTCAAGTTCCTAGCTCGACTGGAAGTGTAATACCCCGATGAGTCAGTTAATACCCCGATGAATCAATGAGTGAGTGAGTGAGTTACATTTGAGGGTGTATATATTTCAATATATTTCAGATCCCCTCATCAACCTTGTGGAAAAAGAAAAATTGTCCGACGATTATAAACATATTTTATGAATATAAATAGTTGTCAATAATACAACGGAATTCAGGACTCATCACATGTCTTAAAATAACACTCTACAAATAGTCGAGTGAGCGAAGTGAAAGAGCTAGTAGTAGTATGGCGCAAGTAATGGAAACAAAGTAATATTAACTGTGACATTTAAATTTCAATGAATTAGCAAGGGTCTTTAGAGAGTTATTTTGTAATGACACAACCTTGACTTGCAGTTCTTTAAATTGGCACAAATAAAATACTGCTTCTGCAAATACTGTAGGCTAGAAACAATGTTCAGCATCAATAGTAATAGCATTTACAACCAGCTATTATGTATTTCTTTAGCATGATAACACATCTTGTTTACTTTAAGGACTATTTCTTGAATATAAATATTCATTTCTAGTATCCAGAACGGTCTAACGATTTTTCTCTGAACTTGAATAGTATATCTAATTTTGGGGTTAAATAATTTTAAATATTCCTCGTCTTTTAACCCGAAATGCCAGTGGTTTTTATGTTTGTTTTTTTGTCCATAATGTACATATTTTGATCAGTGTGTTAAAAACAAATTCCACCATCAAAACCCCACAGAGTATCAGGAAAAGTGCGGCTAATAATGTATGGGGTTTCTTAACAAAATACTTCAGCGTCCTTCATGATAGGCGAGGAGCAGATAAAGAGTTTGGTCACCTTTTTTTTAATTGTTCAGAATATAGATAATTTTTTGGTATTATCATAAAGCTATTTAATTACATAATTTTAGTTAGTTTATCCTTAAAAAATATATAAGGGTAATTTGTTTCCTTGACATTTTACATAGGCCTATTACACACTTAAATATTTGCATGTAAAATATAATTTAGTGATTATAATCTACTTTCAAGTTTAAAACAATAATTTCTTTGTCTTTTTCCTAATCTTCAATTTCATAATATATTTTTTATATTATTTTTTCTTCTGATAAAGCTTGGCATCTGGTTTTTATTTAAAAAAATATACGAAGATTATTAGTACCACGTTATCTGAGCCTGGCTCGTTCGTTTTAATTCACTCTTGTTATAGTGGCATTATAATAAAGGTATTAAATTTTCATCAACAACCAACTATACCTCTTCACAGTTAACAGCTGTTTTTAAAAAAACTGCTTAACATCAATGTTCTTTTATTTTTGTTTACCTTTCTTTGATATTTCGTTACCAAAATAGCAACCCATAAGACCAATGTTAAAAATTACAGTTTTTAAACTTAAATTTAAACCAAATTAGATTTTCCTGGGATCGAGGGTGTTTCTAAGTTTATTTTTGGACCAAAACACTCTTAAAAGCAAAGTTAAAGCAAAATATTCCCGCTAGATTTCGAGATCGTGGAACACACATCCCTTCAGACAGTGCTTGATTTATTATATAGGATTTCTATACCCTTGTAAATTTTTTCCAGCAAATAGTGCAGGGTTTTCATAAAAAAACAACTTTTTACCTCTTTTCCACACTTGTCTAGTTTGCACCGATAATCTCTAGTAAGCAGAAGTAAACGTTTAAATAGTAATTTGTTTTTTCTGACTTCTGTGCGCAAGAGCACTAATAGTATTATTCTTGCGTAAATGAAAATTGATAAGTCCTCACACTGGCACTGTTACAGGAATGGGCATTCCAGCAACAACTGCTAGGAAATCATGCCATTCGAGCAACCTTGAAAAGTAATTTAAATTGCTATAATCCTGAGGTAAACATGTTGCCCAGTTGTGGAGCGAGTAGCGTTTAATTCAATGCACATACACCATTATGAATCGCTAGTACTCCAGTTCAGTAAAATAAGGCCAAAAATACCTATTGATAAGATACATAAAGGAAGGGTTTCTACTACGAAAAACAGAGAGTAGTATGAACAAAATCTTTATTTATCAATTTTTAAAATAATAATACTGTCTTGAATTCTTGATTAAGTAGCTACTTAAAAATACGGCTTACGTCCTTAAGTAGTTTACGTCTGTCTGAATAGTGTATGTAGTCGGAAAATATTAATCTGCCAAATATTGACTTGCTTAGTAAATAAGTCTTGTTTTGGCAAAATTCAAACACACGATTAGTTTGTGTTTAATGCAAGACCAAAGATATAAGAGAAGTCCTGACCTCTGAATGAGATGGAAAGATCATTTAAAACATTTTAGTTGGCAACCGTACATAACCACTTCCTAATGTAGTTTTGAGTTGTGTACTGACAAAAGCAAACTTTTACTTCATTTTTTACAATAGCTCAAAACATAAAATGTAAAAGAAAATCACTACCCTGTAATAAACATTTATGATACACCATCACTAACTTTGATAAAGCATAATACGGAACCTGCAACCTGCTCGTATAACTTGCAGCCCAAAGGCAACAGCTGATCTGCAGACGACCATATGTGCGGTCCTGGTCCAGGACGACCTTCTCCGTCGCACGGCAAGGAGCGAGGTATTCCAAGGTCACCGACGACGACGGCTGGAGCGGGCAGTCCCGCCTCACCCACGAGCCATTGTTGATCACCTGTTAGAATATGCATCACTGAACACTCTTGCCAACATAACACAACGTAATATATACGGTTAACCGGCATAAACATACGTTAACCGAGAGTGTTGTCGTTTGCATAATGTTATCTTTGTTTACTCTTTGAAAGAAGTGAACAATAATTATTATATTGATTTTTTTTTAATATGTATAATTAATCGTGAGTATAATTTTACAAAATGAATAATTGGGGTTTTCATTCAAGTATCTTTGCAAAGCAAAATTTAAATAGCTTTTTAAGTTGAATACCCGCTTTTGAATTTCCAATACTTGAACTATTCTGATTTAAACAGGTAACAAATTTTGATTTCATCGTGGTTTCTCTGCATTGTGGATATCAATTTTTCGAATTAGCTATTGGCATTATTCACTGTTGTACGTCTGTTCAAAAATATCTGTTAAGAATATTTTCAATGTTTCATTTTATATTGTGTTATAGGCCTATTGTAAAGAATTTTATTTTATATTGTTCAGATTTTATAATTTATCGATATTTTTCTACGTTTTAAGATGAAACTAAAAACAATTATTAGCGTCTTAACTATTTTCCCTCAGTTTAAGTTGTTTTTCCTCGAGAAAGTTCGTATTTGAACACTTGTAGCAACCAACGTTTTAACGAATCTGTTAATGTACAGAGAAAACCCCATTTGGCAGTAGAGTCAGGAATGAAAACAAACCTTAGCCCAGAAATGGTCAAGAGCAGTAATTAGTATTTCACGAACAGCGCAGTTGGTCCTACGTCACCGAGCGGTTCTGGCCAGTCATCCGGCGTAGTTGGGTTCCCCGCTCATTCATCCGTACAGGGCTTGAAGAGGAACGCCTACCAGAATCACCGCCTCGGTTCAAAAACCTGCAAATACATCAAGTATGGAAGGGCATTCATTTTAATCGGTTAATTTTTCAGTTTTTAGTTATTGTATATTTATGATCTGCTTAAATTGCTATGAGGATATCTATGGTTTTCTACTAGGACTATGGTTTTCTACTGGTTTCTATAGGATATCTACGGAACCTATGGCTCCGTTACTCTTATATTTCACTTATAAACGTAAGCAGCGACCAAGAAAAATATTGGTTTTCCTGAGTAATTAATAAAGTCTATTGTATGTCAGGAAAAGCAAATCAATAATTTTAAGTAGTATGAAGTTTGCAAGTAAACCTTGAATCTTTGAATGTGTGGCAAAACTTTAAATATACGCATCCATTTCCACCCACTCCCCTTCCTCGAATATTTGGAACTTGAATCAATGTGACTGCCTAGTGTTTTCATCGATAATAATTAAGAAGATTAAAGAAAACAAATTTATTAATCAACCGCTCTAAAAGTTAATGATTAAATGAGTGGTTATTAATGATTAATATTTATTTTTGACTATTTAAAATGTACATTTGTTTGGTTTAACATACTCTCGCTTATTCATAAATGCTTTAAAATTGTATTTTCAAATATTTTAATTGCATTTTTATTTTTTTCTTATTGTTTATTTTTATTATTTTATTTTTATATTTTATATTCTATATAATTAATTATTTTACGTCACAGTCTGTGATAAACGTATATTAAGGATAAAACATATTTAAGTTTCTAATTCGATACCCACTGACTGGCCAACCCTTCTCTAGCCTGATACACGCGCCGATGCCGATCGGTTCGAGGCCCCCTATTATTGAATCGCCCCCTACTGAGGTTCATCGCCCCCCGGGGGGAGTCCATTACACAACATAGTACTCTCTGTTCCCTCCACCCCCTTTTTTCACCGATCCCTACAAGCTCAACAGCTCAAATAGTCCTATATTGAAATATTGTTGTATAAACAGCAAATACAAGGTTTAAATTGGTTTAAGTCTGATTGAAAGCAACACCTTCTATTTATTTGGGACGTTGGTTAAGCTTGTCGAACAAGAAAAACACTACTAACCTTTCACCATATGATACAAAATACTAAAGGATAAGAGTAGAAAATTGATAAAAACAACCAAATAAGGTTTTTAAGGTAAAAAACCCAGTTTCTTTAAATATCTTAATTTGATTTTCAAATAATAATTATGTAGCCTACGTAGCAATGTCAAAAAAACTATACATAAATTGGAAAAATTTGTGTTTATATTTTATGTTTAAATCCGAATCTGAAATTGTCTTATCAAAGATGTCATTTCTTTTTACGATAAGATTCTTAAGTTATTCTTAATTTTAGATTTTAAACTAATGGAATATTTTTTATATTAACTTATAAACGTTAGATGTTAAAAAAAACTCAATCACTTTGAGTTAAACTAATTGATTGCAATTTGCAAGATCGTTGTGATTATAAATTGAAACAAAAATTATTAGTACTTTGAACTTGTATTTCAATAACAAATGTTGTTCGTGAATTCCTTAAACTGTGTCTAGCCTCGAGGATTACATCCAAAACCTGCATAAAAAATACATTTTCACTCAGATTAATTTGACTTAAAACGTCATTGAAAGCTTGAATTATCAGAATATTAAGAAATAAAGAAAGTTCAATAACTAATTTATTATAATAATAATTTAAAGAAAACTAACAATAAAAACTAAGCTCAAAGTCCATAAATAGTTAGACACGTAAGAGAAAAAGAATGGAATTCTCATTTTTCCTTGGGATTGAACAGATTCCTACTTTAATTAGCACTAATTAAATAGATTACGCACGTTATTTAATCAATTACGTGTTCTCTCGGTAAGAATCCAATGACTGGTAAATAACTGGTCCAGCACTGTGCATGTTATAATTTTAAGTTACATAATGAGATAAATTGCATAGATCGAGAATGAATTGAGAACTGCGGTGTTCCTGGTATAATAACCTCTCGCCAATGTGAGCGTCATACCTTTGGCGTCATCAAAATTAAATAGTAAGCTATCATATTTAAAAGATATTTGCGGAAATTCTAAATTAAGAATCAGGTGAAAAAGAATTACAATTTATTTATTGATATATATTGACTTAAACATATGTAGAAAGGAAAAAGGAACATCTTTTGTTCTTGGGCAAAAATATAAGGAAAACAAAAATTTTAAATTAATCAATATATTTTTAATTAAAATTTTTTCTATAAACATTCTTAGGTAACCTATTGGTTTTCGTAAGACGAAAATGCAATTTTTTAAATTTTATATTAATAAAGAGTCGATTTTCTTGTTACTTGAAGTGAATCTTTATTACTGATGAAGATTAACAAGTATACTTAGGCGATTGTTGAATAACACCCCAATGACTCACATACATTCATAGGTTCATCTGACAATTTTGAAATTTTTCTATTTTAATGGTTTAAAATCCATGCAAAAGGCACAAGTTTATAAAAAAAGATTTTAAAACTAACGTTGACCTTTTAGATTCACTCATATGATCTGTTTTACTGACATTGTTTCTATACATTTCACTCATTGACAAAAGGGATATAAAGTTTTCATTTGGATTTCTTTTTTTCTATTTCATAAAGGATGAAGCAGGTTCTACAACTCGATTGTTAAATATGTAAACACCATTGAGCGGCTAATTTGTGAATGAATCATAAATCTTAAGATTTTTATTCACTTTAACTTTCAAATCTATAAATTTATTTAATTTTCTGTTTGCAGAAAACTTAACACTGAGTTATTCCTCAGAGTTATATATCAACTCAGTATTCAAAATCAAACTGAAAACTCAATCCCAAGGTTTCATTCAATCAGGAATTCGATCTGAAAACTCATTACATTTCTTCTTGTGTATAACTTGTCAGAAAATCAGTAATTAAAAATCAGTGTAAATGTAAAAATCAGCAATTATTTATAAACATTCTAATATATATCTTAATTTTCTCTCTGACTGTATTAGGTTGTTCACAGATGTAAAACAATAGCGAATCTGGCACGGCCGCGGCGGCCCAGATGTCTGACACCTATCTCAACTTTTGAGAAGCCGTTCTGCCAAGCCGGCTCTGAAGGAATACAATTAACCCACTTGTCTCCATAATGGCTACGCGTGTTCTCTGTTCTGCTCGATCACTTGGCATAATAATGCCGCTACCCGATATGGCGGGTTCCCAGGGTCAATCTGAACACTCTCAACAAACGGGATCCGATAGAGGTGACTTGATGTGGCTCATGGAACTCTAGCATCAGCAACTTCAGCAAGTTTTATTTTGGACATTTTATATCGATTGGTAAAAAGGTTTGTGTGCTTACCATATCTTTATTATATCCAGAAAATATACATTAATGTTAAGTCAAAGTAGCCTGAAGCATGACTGAAAGGAAGAAAGACCAATTCCTTAGTTCCTTTATTTCCATAGTTCAAAATATTCATACGCTCTTCAAAACTGAAAGAAGGAAGGCTATTAGATTTCTTATAGCATTTTAGAAATTAGTTTTAAAATTGATAAACGATAAAAAGAATGTTTGACATAAGATTCTTGGCAGAGGTGTCACTTTTTAGCATAGAAGATTTTTTTAAGGAGTTTGGAAAATACTCTGCCAATTGTTAATTGCTTGTACAAAGCAAATAATATCCTAATTTTAAAATGGAAAATAAGCATATAGATTACAGTGAGAGAGAACTTTTCATTGTTTAGTAAAAAAGTACCAGGTTAACCGAGCCTTGCTCGTTGGTTTTTATTCACTTTTGTTATAGTGTCAAGGTAAAAAAGCAATTAAATTTCCACCAACAACCAACCATACCTCTTCACAGTTAACAGCTGTTTCAAAGAGTCTGCTTAACATTAATGTTTCTTTATTTTGTTTACATTTCGTTGTTATTTCGTTACCAAAATAGCAACCCATAAGACTAATGTTAAAAATTACAATTTTAAAACTTAATTTTAGACCAAGTTCGATTTTTCCTGGGGTTGAGGCTGTTTCTAAACTTATTTTTGGGCCAAAACACTCTTTAATGCAAACTTTAAGCAAAATCTAACAGCTAGATTTCGAGATCGTGGAGCACACATCCCTTCAGATATTCCTCGTATTATAGTATAGGATTAAGGACTGCAACGATTAAAATTTCATTAATTTGAGAGAATAGTCTAGTAAAGAGAGTTGTGACTGTGTGTCTATTAGTTATTATCATATAGTGAGAATTTAAGTCTTGGTGTGTTCTCTTACATATCACTTGATTAAAAATATATGTATATTATTCATTCCTCTGTATAACCTTGTAACCATTATTACATATTTAGTAATATATGAACTACTATATGAGTAAAGATACTAATTATTGAGAACGGTTTTTTCATATTCACTGTTTTAAAAACTATAACTAAAAATCATAACTTTTTTCAATTTCTAATATAGTATTTAAGTCCCTATGCAGCCTCTTAACGATCAATAATAACAGCAAGAGTTATTATTTAAATTAATATGTTTATTATTGAGATTATGTTTAAAAGTAATATGTCATCCATTATGAATTCAACTGTTATTCCAATGGTAATAACATTGCAAATTTGAAGGCCGATTATGTGACGTTTTCGTGTCAAGAGCAATAAACTACTCAATCCTTGCCAGAAAGTGATACAGTGTTGAGAAGTACCTCCCAATCAACAGTTAAAAGTGATACACTGTTAAATATATATTTAATGGGTAAGATGTATTATAAACAAAAGTTTTCACAATTATTGTTTTTTTTGTAGAGCTTTTAGGGAATATTCCCATGTAATGCTGATTATTTGGTTGGTTCGTATCAGTAAAACATTATGAAATCGCTAAACTGACATCAATTAAAGAAATACAATAAAAACGTAATTCAAATGATTTTAGTGATTCCTTCCCTTAACCTAAAAAAATCAAAAATCAAATTAAACACTTCTACTTATAAATAAACCAAATACAATCATTTTATACTTTACATATATTTTCATGAACCATTCAATAATTAATACTAGAGATCGCATACTGGTCGAAATTCACCTAAAATGTCAGTTTATCTGGGCCCAGTTAGTTTAAAAATATTTTATAACTGAAACATAAGTTCTTCGTCATTTACTATAGCAGTACCAGGTTAACCGAGCCTTGCTCGTTGGGTTTGATTCAATTTTAATATTTTCACCAACAACCAACTATACCCCTTCACAGTTAACAGCTGTTTCAAAAGGTCTGCTTAATATTAATGTTCCTATATTTTTGTTTACATTTAGTTGTTATTTCGTTACCAAAATATAGCAACCCATAAGACCAATGTTAAAAATTACAATTTTTAAACTTAAATTTAGATCAAATTTGATTTTTCCTGGGATTGAGACTGTTTCTAAACTTATTTTTGGACCGAAACACTCTTTAATGCAAAGTTTAAGCAAAATCTAACAGCTAGATTTCGAGATCGTGGAACACACATCCCTTCAGACATTCCTCGTATTATAGTATAGGATTTGGGATTTTGTTATAACAACAGTTGTCTAATGCTAATGATCAATCAATTACCCTTCTTTCATAAGATTAACATTGAAACTTTGAAAGTCTGTAGGACGCAGTCTTAGGGAAATGTGAATTATAAAGAGATTCTGCTCATCTACCGGACACTACTTTTTTAACCGTATGCGTGGATTTCTCCCAACGATACACTTAAGCTGAAAAAGAAAGAGGAAAAGAATAGTGCTTGCTTATTAATATATAGATTTTTTAGCAATTTATACATTGCGATGTTAAATATTGGTACCATATTGTAAACTAAATAGGGTAACCTTTAATTAAGAATATATTTTTATTAGGCTTTTCTAGTAATTAGATTTATAATAAAAACATAATTAGCAATGTTTTAGCAAGTAATGGTTGCTTGGTCTCTTATTTTGGGCATTTCCCCTTAAAATAGTAGATTCTTCGATAGAAGTAGAAAATAATGTCTTCTGCATTGATTTTGTTGAAACAGCAACCATTACATATTGCCATCGAAGTCTTATTATTTAAACCATTACTCGGAACTAAATAACCCGGAAATAATTTCATTTAGTTTGTTGAACTCTTTTATTACAGAAAAATTACCATTCCCTGAATTTTTCATCTAGCTCTCTGTATTTCCACCATTCTAAATTTCCTTCATCGAAGACCGACATAAAATGACAACACTATGGAAAGTAATTCTGCAAAGAACTGAAAGATTGCCAGATATCCTAGTGTTTCACCTGACACAAAATACACCACTTGGCTCAAAGAGGAGCTTCGAGATAAGAGTAAATCATTAAAAACTCATTAGCCCCAAATCAATTATCCGTGCTCCAGATTCCGAGGCGGGATCGTATCCTCTGCGACCACGTCGCCTAGAGCTAATCCTAACCCTCCTCGCGAGCCGCTTATCAGCCCCGATACTGATAACATTCCGGCTAATCGTCATCGACAATCTTTATTAATTATTTAATACACATCAAGTGTCTCAAGTGAATCACTCGTGTCCATGTGTCGAGCACTTGAAAGCTTTTGTTTTGATATCTTTGATTAATTTACGATTGGTTTTCTATTTGTTGATTCCCATTGATGTTCCAATTTGGTAAATAATTATATGAACCTAGAAAGCTTAGGTACTACTGCATTTAAAAAATGTTAACTGTCCAGTTACATTCCCTTTCTTACTTTGTTGATGAAGAATATTATAAATTATTGAATAGTTCTGTTTTGATTCACTTTGGCTGTTTTTCGTAATAAATAATAAATATGTTAACTTGAAATCAATATAATTGGCACCCGATTTATATCCTGTAACAGATAAATTACCTGCAAAGTACATAGACATGGATATTTATTTGTTTTCTGTGTAACAATAATTAAATTTACTAATATTCGACGAAAAATTTTTAACTTCATAGCAAACCTAACAAGGGGTTTAGTCACAAACTTCATTTGGTACCTTTTATACATCAAAGAGCTTAAAAATCTGTCCGAACTGAAACAGATTCAAAAGACTGTTATTAAATAACGCAGTTAAATAAATGCCTTTTTCTTTATCTCCTCTGTGTCAGTCTGTTTGAGGTGTTATAAAAAATATGACAGCTAGACTTAATTTTAAGTGGCAAATGACTGACATAACATAGCGTTGAACCAGACATCATTAACTTCTAGTAGGACTCATTAGCATCATAAAATTTTTTATAGAAGCTATTAACATAACTATCATTTCACGTCATTACATATTTTAGACTTTTACTAAGGCAAATTAGTTTTTAGATTCCTTGGTATATACTTTTTTACCACTATACCAAATAGAGTTATGACTTAAAATCGATTAAATAAACATTATGCTTTACATTCAAGCGATTTCATTAGGCAAAAAAATTAAGTCTTTACTTCAACTGGTTGAATTCTTCAACCCAGACGAATGTGTCAGGAATTAATCGAAAGTAATGCTTTATTGAACCTGAATCAAAAGCGTATTTCTACTCCCACGAAGCTTGGCTATAAAAGTTATTAAGATGTAAGTTTTCTCAATAGATTTTCTTGTTAGTATGATAAACAGTATACGTCTATGCAGTTTAATGCGAGATTTTTATCTAATTGCAACTATGTTGACTGAAGAAAATCAACGCTAATGGGTTGTGAATTTTCCAAGCAAAATATATCACTATATAAAAACAAAATATTAGGGTTATTTTTGGTGATTTTGTTTTTGGCAAAATAAATACAATCAGTTATTGACAAGTACATCAAATTCCATGGTTAAACCCATACCGGCCCACAAAATTCTCTTGACATAGCACATATTGTTAAACAATACTAATTGATTTTGTAAATCAAAACCCATACTGTTAAAAAAAAAGTCCATCTATAGGCATCTTTAACTTTAAAGTATTGGGAGTTTTGGTCAGACAACTTCACAATAATACCATACCATTTGGAAGCCGTTAACTTTTAAGTCTTGATAAGCAAAAGAGTGTATAGATGAGTAAGCAAACCATAAATCAAAAATTATCAGCTTTAAAAAAAAAACAATGAAACAGTCTAGCATTCCTCAAAGATTACTTCTTGGACTATTATTTCCTGTAAATAAGTACAACGTGAATGACGTAAAGTGCCCAAAACGGATTACAGACAAGTGGTTGATTGGTCCTATAACCTTCAAACAAAATTATTCCCCTCTAAATTGACCCCAAGGAACGTCTTAAAAATATTGTTAACTATTTATAAATACAGGGTTTTTTAAACTAAGGGTCACATAATCAAATCTCAGTATTTTCAATTGTTAACATATGCCATGTTAAACATTTTTAAAGGTTTAGTAAAAATACACATTTTGGTAAAAACAGAACTAAAATATCTTAAACCGTTTCAAAATAACGGCCATTTGTATGAAAAAGTCTTTATTATTGTATAGCCTATATTTCCATAAACAATATAATTACAACCTGATTCAAAATTTTTAGACCTTAGATAATAATAACTGAGTTTAACTACGATATGTCACATTTAAGTATTATTTAAACAAATATAATTTCCAAAAAAAATTTATTTGAAATTTGTATATGGTTATAGCAAAACATTTCTAATAGTAACATATGCAAATAACGTATCATTTTCAATGTATTTGGATTTCTTACAACTTTACAATTTACATTTTTTCCTATATCTTTACTGGTTTTCGTGGAAGATATCAAAATACTGTATACTATTTACCATTTAAATGCATGTTATTTGTAATACAGTAACACTTTTTTAAATATCCAAACCCTTTTAACTAATACTTAACATAAATTGCAAAATACATTACCGTACACATAATAGTTTGTTTATGTTAACCTGATTATTTTTACAAACATTGTGGATATCATGATAATCATACAGTATAGTAAACCGTATCCCTCATTGATTTTAGAAGGTTTTCAAAAGTGCTCTAACCTCTACGAGCTCCTCAGCACACCGCGCAATGACCTCAAAAGCGCAGCTAATAATGATCTTGTAGTTTGACAAATGACTATCATTCGACTCGCAGTTCGCAGCCTCGGGCACCCAGTCAAGGAAATAAAACCCTGCAATTTGGTTTTGGATATTGTAAAAAGTGTTTTGTTTATTGTTGTGGTTTTCGGTCGTCTATAGGCTATTCAGGTTATCTTTTAACACTATAAAACACACAAGTGCACTGTTTCTGTACCAATGGTTTTAATTTTTGATTATTTATTGCCTTTTTTCTATAAGGTTCAATTAGGCTTAATTTCCCCAGTAATAATCTAAGGCTCTGCAGTATATCCCGTCCGTATGCCAACTCTTTGGGTCTTCCATTTTTTGTATGTTGTTTTATATTTCACCTGGATTTGTTCAGTATCGGATCCTCTTTAGCTAGAATTTTTTAGATGGCTAACATTCTCTGGTAGATCATTGATAAACTATAACTGTTTTATTTGTCGTGTTTCAATTTTTATGGTCGAATTTATATGTATTACTGTGCCCTATTAGTATTTGTGGTTAGCTTACAACTTTATTCAAATTTTATCAAAGACGATGAAACTTAATTTGAACTGTTGTTATTTTAAAGATTTCTGTTTAAAAACAGCTAACCAAATTAGTCTTCCCTTGAATTAAATTAAATATGCATAGAGTCTTTACATAATAAACTCACGAGGAAAACTTCGAGGAAAAACTACCTATATTCACCAAAGAACACAATTATTTTCCTTTCTTTGTAAGTATAGCTTTTACTACTACATTATATCTATTATGCTCTACAATCACACTACAAAGATGTAATAAAATTGTAAAACATGAGCGTCGCGTTGCTTAAATTATTTCTTCTATTCGTCAACGATAAATTACTACAATTTCTAAAAAGACTCATCACAACAATGAATTTCATTAAAAACGCTCATTTGATGAACACCTTCAGCCAGACCCTATTAGAGATTTTTCCCACCGTGAATTTTCAGGGTCGCCGTCGTTATCACCAGGGACGCCTCGGAAATTCTCCGTTATCAGTTAAGCCCGCCGCTCAGCCCGTCTCATATGTACCTCCGCCCGGGTGCCCGTGGCCCTGTCTACACACAGACCTTGCTCGCTCAGTGTTCGCGCTGAGGCTGTTGGCGGGAAGCCGTCTCTCTCGGTATCGGCGGCGAGTTCGCGGACCTAACCTAGTCTCAGTCGCGCGTCGGTCGTCGCCATGACACTTCGCGTTGGTCTGTGGTTCTTGCCCTTTGCTATTTTTTGTTTATCAGCTGTGCTCGCCTCAGAAGCTGGCAACCAGACAAGTAAGTAGGGTAAATCTTTCTCTCCGTGGCACTATACTCCTGTATGTAAATGTTTTAGTAGTGTTTACCTTGTTGTTCGTTGGTATTTATTAGTGCAATTGTTTATGTTATATTTTGATTGTCTTTTAGGAGTGAGTTGACTTAAAAAAACTACCTCTGCTTTGATATTAATAATTACTACAACAGGATTAAGTTGGAAGTTAGTATTTTTTTATTTCCTACAGCCACTAATAAACGTGATCGAGATGAGTTTCCCCATCCCTTGACTTCATGCGGTTTGTTTTACCAATCAATTATGAAAATTTGATAAATTAGAATGAGTTTGGGATAAAAGAATAGTCTATATTTTTATTCTATACATAAAAATAGAATGTTTAGAATTAGGTTAGCCAAAAATGGAGCTTATTAGTCTCCTTTCTATAAAATAATACTATTTTAAGAAAACAAGCATTTAATAAATCTCATCTATATGCTAAGAACTAGTCAAAAACAAGCTGTTTACAAACAACAACAAAACTAATATTTTTTTAAGTCAGCTGATATCACACATCTCCCCCTTAAGATTTTTGGTCTGGGAGTTGTCGTCTTCGTAGCTGATCTCCGTGTCTTCTCTGCTCCTTTCCTTCTTCTCTTACGATATAAGAGACCGGCCCAGTGCGTCGAACTACTTGACCTTCTCTCCATCTCTTTTCAATTGGCAACTTAACCCACACTGCATCTCCTGGCTTATATTCCCTCCATTTTGATGGTTTGTCATGGTTACGCTTTTGCCTTTCCAATGACTGATGAACCTTCTTTGAACAATCGTGCATCAATGAGTTGTTTTCGTTATTTTGATTGGGTTTCAACAGAGTTAAAGGAGTCTGTAGTTGTCTTCCGAACATCAACTCCCCAGGAGACTTGCCAGTGGTTGAATGTGGAGTGATTCTATAGCTGTACAAAAACTTTTGCAGAGACTTTGTCAGGTTATGGCCCTCCAGCTTGGATGCTTCAAATCTCCTTTTGAATGTTTGAATATAACGTTCTGCGAGACCATTGGAACGGGGATGGTATGGAGCAGTAGTAACATGCCTGATATTATTTATCTTGCAAAATACTTTAAATTCGGCAGAAGTAAATTGAGGTCCGTTGTCACTTACTATAGTTTTAGGTAAACCAAATGTCGTGAATGTTTCCTCAAGCATAGAAATCGTCTTGTGCGAGGTGGTTCCTTTGGTCGGTAAGACCTCTAACCACTTTGAAGTAGAGTCAACGATCACCAGCCAATAAAAACCATGATACGGTCCAGTGTAATCGATATGTATACGTGTCCATGGCTCTTGAGGAACTACCCATGAGAAAAGAGGAAGTTCAGGATCTTGCTTCCTTGTTTGTTGACATTTGTTACATAAATATACGTACTCCTCGATTGTAGAATTCATTCCTGGCCACCACACATGAAATCTAGCAAATGTTCGCATGCCGACTATTCCAGGATGTCCTTCATGAAGATTTTGCAACACTGTTCGGCGTAGAGACTTTGGAACAACAATGCGTCCTTTCCAAAGTAAAATACCATCTTCGTAGCTTAGTTCATCTCTCTTGTCGTAAAAAATTTGATATGATTGGTCTAGTCTCTTTCTATCGGGCCAGGAGCTTTGAATATAACGTACTATCTGTTGTATACACTCATCCTTTGAAGTTTCTTTCTTTAAGAGGTCGTGTGTTAAGTGAAGATCGTCAAGGCGTAACTGTAAAACTTGTGTCCCAAACTCCACCGAGACCTTTGAACTTGGTCTTCCTATCGGCAAGCGCGACGGCAAATCTGCGGGAGCATTCGACTTGCCTTCATTATATTTAATGTCAAAGTTGTAAGCTCCCAGTATGACTGCCCATCTTGTCAATCTATCGCTGGTTATCCTAGGAAGTTCCACATGCTGTCCAAAAATGTGAACCAGTGGCTTATGGTCAGTTCTTAGAGTAAAATGCCGTCCATAGATGTAGTCGTGGAACTTAGTTACAGCAAAGATTATTCCCAATGCCTCTTTGTCAATAACTGAATAGCTTTTTTCAGAGCTCTGGAGTACTCTCGATGCAAACGCGATAGGTCTGATAGACCCATCTGGATATTGATGGCTCAATACCGCGCCGAGACCTGCGTTGCTCGCATCTGAATCCACTACAAGCGGCAAAGAGTCATTGTAATGGACTAACGTGTCTGAAGATGTCAATGTAGATTTGAGTTGGTTGAAAATGTCTTCATCCTTAACAGTCCAATTCCACGATTCGCCTTTTTTCAAGAGGCGATGTAGTGGTGACGCAATACACTGTAGTCTAGGTATAAATCGTTGATAGTAGTTGATTGCGCCCAAAAACGCCCTCAAGTCTCTGACATTAGAAGGCCTAGGTAGGTTCCGAACTGCTTGTAGGTGTTTGTCTGATGGATGGATACCTGATTTGTCTATTTTGTGTCCAAGGTACGTTACGGATTTCTGTAAAAACTTGCACTTTTCCTTTTGAATTCGAATTCCGGACTCTTTGAACCTGATCAAGACTTCTTCCAGGTTCTTCAAGTGCTCTTCTCGCGTTTTACCTGTGATTATTGAATCGTCTAAATACTGAGCTACCCCTTTGACACCTAATAGCACTTGCTCAATTTTCCTTTGAAAATCACCAGGTGCGCATCGAACCCCGAATGGTAACCTGGTATACCTAAAGTAGCCAAAAGGAGTTGAAATAACAAGATATTTCCGTGAGTCCTCTTCTACTTCTACTTGAAGATAGGCGTCTTTCAAGTCTATTTTCGTGAATTCTTCCCCCCCTTCCAACTTAGCCATAATATCCTCGAACTTCGGAAGAGGATGCTGAACTGGAGTTATGTAAGGATTAATAGTAGCTTTGAAATCACCGCAAACTCTAACACTTCCGTTACTTTTCACCACCACTACTATTGGTGAGGCCCATGTTATGTCTGTTGTAGTTGGGTCGATAGACTCTAATACTCCTTTTTTCTAGTAGTCTGTTAATTTCCTCTTCCACTACAGGTCGAAGGGAGTATGGAATGGGCCTTGGCTTGCAGACCTTTGGAACTGCATCATCGTTAAGCTTTATCACAGCTTTTTGACCTTTAAACCTACCCAAAGTGTCTGAAAATATTTCTGAGTACTGAGATAACAAAGAATCTACATCTTTGTTTTCATGATTCGGAATCTCACTGTCGTTCAATGTACACACCCTAGATCCGGGAGGTAAGGGAAGATTAAAGGCCAGAACCCAACTCAGCCCGAAAAGAGGAATGTCTTCATCTTCCACTACAATGATTGGTAATTGTAGTGTCTTCTCAGCCTGAATAGACACTGATACTAATGCTTTACCAATTGTTCTGACAGAAATTCCTGTATACGCTACCAAATCAGATGTTGGTTCTAGTTTCGGAGATCCTATCTTCTTCCATAACCCAAAGCTGATTACAGATTCTGCCGCTCCAGGGTCATATAGCATGTCTATTTTTACTTTATTTATTAGAACTGGCATCATGACTTTATTACCTACTTTTTTGATCACACGCACTGAAACTGGCTCACTGTCCTCACTACTTTGTGACAGCGAACGAGCGATTCCCTGTCTAAGGCTGTTAGTCTGCCGTTTACTTTGCGAAATTTTGACCTTCCCTGACTTTAAACAGACTTTAGCTAAGTGGTTTTTGCCATGACATATGTTACAGCCTTTACCAATGGCTGGACATTTCGACATATCTGTATGTAACGCATCGCCACAGCGAAAGCAATGTTGACCCCTAACAAGTACTAACCCTTGATTGAGTTCCTTGGTTGGATACTTTGTAGCTTGCTGACGAGTTGGCTTCACGGCATTCGTATCTGCCCGTGATATGCTTTGGTCGTGATTTGAAACTTGTTTCTGAGTGTTATCTGCTCTTTCAAGTGTAAGAGCAGTTTGCTCAACGTCTTTGAACGAACAAGTAACCTCTGTATGTTGCCTTAATAGTTCCTTCTGCCACTCATCATTGTTAATTCCAAGCAGCAGCTGATCCCTAAGACGTTCATCAAGGGATGAGCCAAACTGGCAACGTCCCGCCAGACCCCTTAAAGTATTTGAAAATTGGCAAATTGATTCACCGTCTTGTCTATGTCGTCGGCCAAACATCACCCTTTCGCCCAGGGTACTGTAACACCTGTCGTAGTAGGACGAAAGAACTTGTTTGATGTCTTCATATTTTTGATTGGTTACAGATGCCGGACGAAAATGATCTGCCAGGAGTTTGAAAGGTCTAGCGCCGATTTTTGATAATAGAAGCTTCTTGGAAAGATCTTCAGACGTAATGCCATGTATAGATAACTCAATCTCGAATCGCTGAATGTAGTACTCCCACTCCTCGCTGTCTAGGTCGAAGTGGTCAAAACTGAATCTCTTTACTATGTTGCAGGTATTGTCCGTATTGTCTGTCGGTTCAACGTCGTTCTGTCTTTTTCGTGGCATGTATCCTGTCCTCAGCGCCAAATATAAAATAATACTATTTTAAGAAAACAAGCATTTAATAAATCTCATCTATATGCTAAGAACTAGTCAAAAACAAGCTGTTTACAAACAACAACAAAACTAATATTTTTTTAAGTCAGCTGATATCACATTTCAATACCACAGAAATTTCTTTAAAGCTAATAAACCATCTATGGCGTTTGATTGAAGCACATTACTGGACATGTTATATGCTACCACGTTTCTGCCGCTACAAAAATATTTTTTATCTAGCAGTTTTAAAGTTACATATGATTAAGTCATGAATTGCCTATGTAGGCTACATTGTGGTTACAGAGCTGTTTTAGCTTTAACTGTATGACTCACAAATTATTTGATCAACTGTGGTTTGATGCCATCTGTCATTGTTTTAGTTCAAGGTGAATTCGAAAATGTTGTAAAAATTCAATATACTGTTGTTAGTACTCGTATAAACTGTTTTAATCAAAATCATTCAATTTTTTTAATTAATTACTAGTCTATTGTAAGTTTATTTATTTGATTTTAATATAAATTATTAGTCTTTATTTATGACTTTTTGTTATCCTTTGACTCAGAAAACTTTGTTTTTGTTATTGTATAATTCAATGATACATCTTCACCTTTATAGTTATGGGTTCATTTTTAAATTCATTTAATTATTTTATATAAAAGGGACAAGGCAATGGCAGAAGGAGCGTCACGACGTCGTAAACTTCCAATTGAATTCATTCAAAAAATTTAATTACAATTTAAATGAGGCGTTGAATGAATTTCAAGACCATTTTCTCATTATCAAATACTCTAATTGGCCCAAGAAGTCACTGCACAAACAACTTAAGATCTATGGAACCATTTATCTAAATTAATCTTCTTACAAATTATGTATACTATTGCAACTAAATCTAAGCCTTTATCATTTGAATGTGTCTCTTGTACAACATCATTTCATGCGACATCATTTGATGTCGCATATGTGCTCTACATCACTGTTGACTCCACTTTCATGAAAAATTCCTTACAATTTGAATGTTGAAAATTTATGAAGAGTTGTTTGATTTTGAATCCTTTCAACATTTTTCAATGAATTCCAGGGTCTCTATTTACCACTATCAATAGTTTCAGAAATTACGTCGCTGAATTTTCAATCTTTAGCGTACATTAAATTCTTTAATGTAGGCCTTTATTAATATCCAATTCGGTACTGGTTTGTTGTACATAAGCCGGCTCCTTTTGTGTTATATTGAATTGGGATCTTTAAAAAACACATAAACTGAAAAAGTGTGTACTGAGCATTGTGTAAAAATTTCACGTGTCTAAGTTTTACGGCTTTTTAGTTCTGCTTCGATGTCACCGATTATCGCGGCGAACGCACCTCCACCCGCGACCTCGACACAGGGCCTGGCACACGTACTAAGCCAAATTTACAGCGCGCTATACAAGTTAGGTTTTTTTTATATTTTGGCCAGAAATACTTTTACTAACTCAAAACAAATCTCACCGTAGCGATAAGTCGTACGAAAGACCTTCTGGACAGCTATAACCAACCCAGCGTCGCGGCCTCGAGAGGAGATGCGTTCTCCTCAATCATCGGTGACATGGCTAACTAAGCAAGCACAGCTCAAAAACTGTATAACTTAGGAACATAAAATTTTCACACAATGTTCATCAAATAGTCTTCTTTTATTGATGTATTTTTTTAAGAACGCAATTCAAAATAACCTATAAAGAAATAGTGACTTATGTATAATAACAAGTACCTTAAATTTTTTGGAAGTTATCTAAATTACCACCATTGTACCAGCGAATTTAATTAAATTTTGATTACAGTAAAGAACCACACTGCTGATTTTTGAGATGGTTTAAATTGCAACCAATTATGATTTCTTGTGGAGTTAAATCAAATTATAGTTACTATCGAGTTTTAGAATGAATTAATCATATTGAGCCAAAATAAATGTTTTTAGGCTACTGATATAAATTAGGCCCTATCAAAACTGATACAATTACAGGAGCCTATTGAACGTAATGGGAATTTGGTCGGAGTGATAGTCATACACATTGGAGACGGGGGTGCAGTTGAAGACTGCACATTACATATATGTGATATAAATTAATGTTGTTTTTTCAGGAGTTATTTAATTACAATTATGGATTTATTGGGCAAAATGTGAACAGGCTAATGTCATATATCTTCCACTAGGTTTTTTTAATCCATGGACTTTTATATTTAAAATGAAATCTATTTATAGCTGTATCAGTAAATAGCTGTATCCTATTTCCTGGAAGTAAAAGTCATATGGATAAACATAAAAGAAAGTAGAAGTAAGGCCCATTCTATACGGACCGATTGTCTGCCGCCGATTGTCGGCGTCGATCAGCTGATAGTTTACCGAACAATGGAATTTAAATGGGAGCATCTATACGGGCAGATTTCAAACGCTCTATGACGCGGTATATTCTGCTTCCGCCGCCGATCTCGCAACCTCACGCCAAGTCTCGCCAAATCTCGCAATTTCTCTCTCGTTCTCGCCATTTCTCATCCACTGCCTTTCCTGATCCTTTTTGTCATCACAGTTTTCCAGTTTGTTTTTGTTTTTAGAAAAAATGTTTGACATGGGAAAAATTGTTTTTTAGAAGTTTAAAAACATCCTTAATTATACGAAGTGACATCTAAAGATTACGCAGATAAAGTTTTAAGAATCTCAATTTGAATTGAGGTAAAAATGCAATGTACAGTTAATTAGTTGTTGCCTGCATTGACTATTCACGAAAATAAACAAATAAAACTATGTCTCAATGATAGAGGCTATACTTTTAAATTACATAACGGTACTTTAGAGTAATTTATTACTTAAAGTGATTAAATGACAAAATAAGTTTTACTGATTACTAGGCCTCGACCGACGTGACGATTACGCACGGTTCATCATAGGGCATGTCAAGTTGTTACATAATATTGGGCAAAAGGTATCAGACCCTATCTATTATTTATGTAGGTATAAAGGCCTACCTATATCTACGCGTATTATTTTCTTTCTTAATGTTAATAATATTATTTAGTCACCTCTACCATTATTTCTCTATAAAAAAATAATGCTGGAATACTGACCAATCTTGTATTTTAGTATACAAAGTTTCGTAGGAATTTGTGGTCATACATTCGCCATTCACCCATTTTATTATCAATTTTGTAATGTTTTCAATATTCCGAAAATATTGAAATCATATCAAGTATTTTTTTAATACGTATAGATTCATATAAATACATCATAACTTAATTGAAAAGGACTTTTCCCTTATAATTTTAATTGTAATGTCGTATTTTATACAATAATTTATGCTTTGTAATTTTATAATAATTTATATTTCATTTTATAATTTTAATTGATTGCAAATTGTGCATTTTCTTGCGTTACAATTTTTGTAAAGCGTGATAATATAAGTGGAAACAATTTTAGCAAGGTCAGGTAAATGCTACTTAATGCGGTATTTTTGACAGGTTATATGGATGGTTGGCAACACTGTTGCGCCGATTAACCGCTCGTATAGAATGGCCGGCGGACGGCGGATTTGGCGTAAGCAGATCCGCCGCCGATAATCGGTCCGTATAGAATGGGCCTAAAAAATATTTAAATTTAACAACAATAGGGATACTATATAAAGATGCACGAAAATAGTCCGATGGAAATTTCAACAGCTGTGTCCCCCCTCACCCCCTCTCACCCTGCAATGTTGTCATTTTTGTTAAGTTTACCACTTGAAATACACATTATAAACATGTGTTTCAGAATAAATTTGGCAACAATGTTTCGACTCTCATCGGACTATTTGCGTGAATCCTACTATAGTCGTTCGCCCCTTTGCCCATACCTCAGGATCAGCTTGGTAATTCGCTCACCCGCCCTAACATGCAATATTCAGGGATAAATGTATCGATGTATCATATCTATAATGAATTAATTCTCTTAAATCCTTGTTTAAATATCTTAATTTATAAAACATCTGCTAATGGACTGTACTTACAATTCTTTACTATATAGGCCTGGTATCCGTTTTTATATTTTAAAAAACCAGTGTTCGTTTGGATTAGGACCTGTGTAAGGAATTTTTAAGGACGAAAATGAGACAATATATGTGTACATTATATATACTTCTATTACACTTACTTAAGTCCTACAAATTGCTATGATCTGTTGAGTAACTGTAAGATATTACAGCATTTATTTAATAAACAAGCCAACAAACTATTGTCGCATTAGTTCCGACGCAAATCTTTGGAATCTGTTAAAAACATTGCAAAACACAAACCATCACCACCCTTCTTTAGAGGTAGGTCGGTTTTTACGATATTCTTTATGTTCTGTACGTGGTTGAGTATATAAAATCAACAATGAGATCATAGAGATAGAGTTCAATGGGCTCGTGTGGAATTTAAAACTCCCCACTAGTAATTGTGATAATCTATATATTTAAATTTTCAGCATAAACCATATAGTCTATACTGTTATACAGTTCAACGAAGTAAGTTTGTAGTATAGATTGGATTATAGGCCTAATAATTCAGATTTTGGTAGCAAAGTACTGCCCCAGTAGTCTTTATTATAGGATGAAAACAGAGTGTTAATAAATTGTCAGAAGTCGTCTCCTTTGACAGTTCTTTGGAATATTGTTTTTTAAGGATAAGTCCATCTGGTATTAAGAATTTAATCTAGAGACATGACCATTCATTTAGAGGTGCACCGCCACGAATAGACGACATATGTTTATACAATAAATTAAAATTTGTCATCAGTTTGATTTTACCTTTATGGTAGAATTTTTTACCGTTTTACGTCACCCATCCCATTTTACATCAGTTCTAATTTTAATTTATGTTTGGTTAACAAAGCAGGCATATGTTTGACATCTTTTATATTTCAGTCAATAGTAATTACAAGTTTTAAAAAATGGTGAAGCCTACAATAAAATTTCCTAAATGTCCATAAAGATTTTCTCATTTGTATTACCTACAAATTATAAAAGCCAGTAGATCATAGAAATTACATATTTATCAATCGTCATTTACATAAAGGTGAAATTGTTTTCTGTATTCAGTTGTATCCTATATAGGTCTGTTAATTATATTTTTTAATATGGTTTACAAAATTAAAATACACCCGTCGCAGCATACCTACGTAATTAGCGAATTTCCCACTGAGTTTTTGTCTTTTTAATATACCCATCATTAACATCATAGGGGTGAGTATGTAGATTTGCCGCCTAATGGGTTTTGTAAGCAAATTACGTTATATAATAATAACCCCACTTAGTGAATGTAAATACCAAATCATAACAAGTTCTGTTATTATTTATTTTTCCAAAAAACACAAATCAGAGACATTTAAAAGAGGGGGAGACGAAGGTTTACCGAAAGTAACTTTCGGTACACAAGGGTTTCGAAAGTAAATGTAATGTAACATATCCTAAAGATTTTTTTTACACACCAAATTTTGTCAAGCTATGACAATAATAAGCAAGTTAAATATTTTGATTTCAAATAATAGTAATAAATTATGGGACATATATTTTTTGATTTTCTCCATGACCATTTAAGCTAAGTAAAAAATCGAATACTATTTTGTTTCTTTTTTAGCTCTTTTAAATGGTTTAAGCTCTTTTAAAGTCAAAAACCCATTTTGGCCCTTTTGAAACCCTTATGAAACCCCGCTATAACTATCCAATCACTCCAAATTGCGAACTTTATCAAATTAATGCTGCCTTACACATCTGCCGAACGGTGTTTTTGGCTTCTAGTGACCTCAAAACAAAAAAGTATTACGATACCGAGCTTAGGTCATACTAAATTCCTAGGTCGTGACTACTGCCATAATACCGTATTCCCTATAGGTCATTTCGCAAAAAAATTTTAATGGACTACTGTATTTTAAAAGTATTTTCCCCAGAATTTTGAGACAGAAAATAGGCGTTAGTGCATTGCAATAGGCTACACTGGTTGCATTGCAATCTTTTATCAAAATAGCTTATTCGTATTAAGTTTTGAACTATATTTTCATTCTTAATTAATTTGATTTTTTCATGTTTTTAAACTTTTATCATTTTTATTTCAAACTTATGGTTTATATAAAATTAGTAACTGAACGGCTTATTATTATATTTTTGTGATTATATACAATTGTGAAGCTTAGCAAATCAGAGATTCCCTTGACCCTTACAACCATGTTTCTAATGAAAGTAATAGTTTTTTTTTTTTTTTTTTTTTTTTTTTTTTTTTTTTATGGCGAAGGATAGAGAGGAAGAATTTTGCCATGCCGATGGGGAGAAGGCGGAAAATATTACACAGATCCATAGGTTAAGATGAACATTATTGTTAAAGTTGCCTTTCTTCGTTGGGCTACTAATCCTGACATTGAATCAGATGTTCTTTGCCTTAATAAAGTTTCACTAATAATCATATTTATCTGATTCACCAGAAAACCCATTCAGTCAGATTTTCATTGATGTCTTTTAAAAATAGGTTATCTTAATTCCTATAATACAATGCACACTAGACATATACATGACTCACTGGGCACATACATGATCACAAATGTCCTCATAACCAATGCCCAGTTCATAATTTTCTTTACAAACTATCCTGAAAAAGAACAGGTATATATGTGAATGAACTATTTTACAATTTAACATGGCCCCTTTGTTTAGTAAGTATCTATACTACTGGTTCATTTTAACTGTTTTCATTTAATAGAGTACGAATAAACACAGGTTTTTACTGAAAATCCTGTAATCAAGTTTTAGGAAATAGTAAAAATTTAGTTTATAGGCCTACTGTAAGTTTTCTGAGTATGTTTACATAATAGCGGCCACATTTTTTCCCGGTTTCATAAAATATTTAAAACCCACTTATGTCTATTAGTTTTACGGTTTCTTTAAATATTGTAAAATCCCGGTTATCTTTGCATTATTTTCTTTTTTGTCGCGGTTTATAGATCCACAACATGTTTTGTGTACATAACGCACCCGGAAAACAATCTAACGTTTTTCATAACATTTTAATGTTTTGAAATACAAGTTAAACCCATTCGCATAAACATTGCCGTTTAACATTGGTAATATGTGTATGTAATTTTGTGATTTCAACTCGTAACCTTTATACATCTTCTTCTTTAAAATATCTCTTTCCTATGATTCTTAGGAACTCACGAGTATTAGAGAGTCACTGTATGAAATCACTTATAAATTCACCCCCACACTTCAGTGAGGTGCTTGCCTAACTTGTTTTTTTTTTTTTTATTCCACATAAAAATAACAATAACGGCAGCCTCGTGTACTATGTGGACTGTGTGGACTGTAATTTCCACATCCGAGCCATGCTCAAGTCTCGCTCCAGTTGGCATTGCACGTCACAGCCTGTATGTGTATCCAGGTGCGTTGGCGCCTGTGCCTATGCCATTGTGACATGTGCGCAATTCCTCACTAGCACAACAGTCCCATAATTCTCTGTGTTCACCGATAAAAACGTTTTTTAATCCTATGAAAACTCAAGCTTTACTCGAGCAACCGTTTACAGTTTCCAGTTACTTCGAGAAGTCGTTTAAAAAACTATTTTACTTAATTCACCGCCGAAAAACACAAACGTTAAGAGATCTTTTTTTGACATTCAGTTAATCAAAGATAAAACTAAATCTATATCTATATATTTAAAACACAAAGTTAAAAAACCTTTAAACACTTCGTCTGTGACTTCTACTGGACCGATTTACATGCGGGTTGTACCAAAATAAATGTTTTCGGTTCTATATTTGTAAACGTCTTTGTAAGTCTGCCAATTCATTAATGTTTTTTTTTTTTTTTTTTTTTTTTTTTTGAAGTGTGATTTATTGTGCCTCAAACCAGGCTTAGCCTGTGAGGACACCATAATTCCTGAATACAGATTGTTATTCTAATGGTAATAGATACTTATAATAGCTATTTCAAGGTAACATGATTTATGTAAGCGTATTTCTATGCACTTTTGTATTGGTATCATGTAATTGTATTATTTATTGTAATGGAATTATGGAAATAAACTATTATTATTATTATTATTATTATATTAGCAGGTTTTATTTGTATTTCAAAAATATTTACGTTAGATCTGTCAAAAATGAAAAATAAACTTTTCTTATGGAGATTTAACATGGGGAAAAAAGCCAACATTTTCAATCCTTTGGACAGTTCGTCTGAGACTTCTACTGGACCGATTTACATGCGGGTTGTACCAAAATAAACGTTTTCGGTTCTATATTAGCAGGTTTTATTCGTATTTCAAAAATATTTACATTAAATCGGTCAAAAATTAAAAATAAACTTTTCTTATGGAGATTTAACATGGGGGAAAAAGCCAACATTTCCAATCCTTTGGACAGTTCGTCTGAGACTCCCACTGGACCAATTTACACGCAGTTTGTACCAGATAAAACGTAAACCTTTGTATATTAGCAGATTTTATTTACTTTAACGTTATCTTACTTCCTTAAATAAAAAATATCGACATTTTCAAACCTTTACAATTTATTTATTTTACACACTTTCAATCAGCTGACTGTAAACACACGAGGTATTTAGTCTAAATACAGTGGATGAGCAAAAGCTCATGAAGGATTTGGTTTATTATGGCCAGTACCTAAAAACGTTTACAATTATTATGATGTATTGTCATTTATGAAAAGAAAGTTGCTTAATCATACAACTAACGTTATCTTACTCCCTTAAATTAAAAATGTCGACATTTTCAAACCTCAACAATTCATTTATTTTACACGATTTCAATCTGCTGATTGTAAACACACGATATGAAAGTGGTTATAAATGGTTTTTCTACGTTCTATCCTACCCTAATACACCATTATTTGTGAACCCCAACCATCATAAGTTACAACACTCTAGGCCTTTCCTAACTCTTGAAAAAAAACTGTTAAGAACAATTTATCCAATAGGCCTACAAGTGGATATTGGTCTACTTATTTCTAATGTTGTTGAACCTAATAGAACGGTTTCCTTAGGCTAATTAGGTTTGCGCCTACCTAAACAATCAAATTGACATGTTTATAAAATACTAAAGAGTAGGGCCTATAAGTACAAGGATGCAACATAATTGGTTTTACGGAATAGGACTACTTTTCCGACGCTCCAACTAAAATCGTATTATTTTCTCTAAAATATATTATTGTTCTTGGTATGGCAGTTCAAAGAAGTACATTTTATAGACTACCTTACATGTTTGTAATATTATAGCGTTTCATTTACCACTAATGGAGCTATATCCGTCGAGTATCGACAGGCAACAACTAGTATTATTTAAAACACAAAGGTAAACAACCTTTGGACAGTTCGTCTGTGACTTCTACTGGACCGATTTACATGCGGGTTGTACCAAAATAAACGTTTTCGGTTGTATATTAGCAGGTTTTATTCGTATTTCAAAAATATTTACGTTAAATCCGTCAAAAATGAAAAATAAACTTTTCTTATGGAGATTTAACATGGGGAAAAAAGCCAACATTTCCAATCCTTTGGACAGTTCGTCTGAGACTTCCACTGGACCAATTTACTCGCAGTTTGTACCAAATAAAACGTAAATTAAAAATATCGACATTTTCAAACCTTTACAATTTATTTATTTTATACGTTTTCAATCAGCTGATTGTAAACACACGAGGTATTTAGTCTAAGTACAGTGGATGAGCAAAAGCTCATGAAGGATTTGGTTTATTATGGCCAGTACTTAAAAAAGTTTACTATTATTATGATGTATTGTCATTTATGGAAAGAAAGTTGCTTAATTATGTAATTAACGTTATCTTACTTCCTTAAATTAAAAATATCAACATTTTCAAACCTTTACAGTAAATTTATTTTACACTCTTTCAATCTGCTGATTGTAAACACACAAGGTATTTTGTCTAAATACAGAGTGGATGAGCAAAAGCTCAAGAAGGATTTTGTTTACTCTAGCCAATAACGTAGCTCAAAAAGGTTCACAATTATTATAATGTATTATCCTTTAAGTTTAAAGAAAATTGCTTAATTATGTAAAATAGCTGATTGCTTTAAAATTAAGACTAAATTGTAAAGGTTTAGTTTAAATAAATTGCTCACATTTGTATTAAAAGAAACGGTTGTATCGGAAATTCTTTGTGCAATCAATTTGTCGTTAGTAACGTTGTAATGCTTTACAATATCAACAGTATTTGTGGCGCAGTCGGTAGCGTGACTTACTTCAAATCAGACGGCCAGGGTTCCAGACCGGTGTTCACAAAATTACTTTTTGTAATGTGTCCAAAAACGGCGTCTCTAATAAATGTTTTACTGATGGTACCGATATTTATTTTAAGCAAAATAGATACATTAAAATATTTATAGGCCTTTTCAAACTCTCAAACAACTTATTTATTAAACTAACAAGTTTACAAATTAATAGTTTAGGCTTGCTTATTTTTTTATGTTTTTAACTAATATAACGCTTTGATTAGGCTACCAATGTTTAGGCTTAAGTAAACAATCGATTTTTTATGTTTATAAAATACTAAAGAGTGTCTGTGTTGGCGTGTTGCATAGTAAGGGTGCAGCATTAGTGTTTTTAAGGATTATGCCTATAGGCCTACTTTGACAGACACTCCAACTAAAATTATGTAATTTTCTGTGAAATAAATTAGTATTCTTTAAAGTTGGATAGTTATTGAAACTTGCACACTACAGCATAAATATTGAGATATGAAAGTGGTTATAAATGGTTTCTCTACGTTCTATCCTACCCTAATACCAATATTTGTTAAAGCCAACCATCATAAGTTACAACACTGTAGGCCTTTCCGAATTCTTGAAAACTGTTAAGAACAATTTATCCAATAGGCCTATAAGTGGATATTGGTCTACTTATTTCTGATGTTGTTGAACCTAATAGATCGGTTTCCTTAGGCTAATTAGGTTTGCGTTTACCTAAACAATCAAATTGACATGTTTAAAAAAGACTAAAGAGTAGGGCCTAAGTACAAGGATGCAACACGATTGGTTTTAAGGAATAGGTCTACTTTTCCGATGCTCCAACTAAAATCGTAGTATCTTCTGTAAAATATATTATTGTTCTTGGTATGGCAGTTCAAAGAAGTACATTTTATAGACTACCTTACATGTTTGCACTATTATAGCGTTTCATTTACCACTAATGGAGCTATATCCGTCGAGTATCGACGGGCAACAACTAGTTATTTATTAAATCATCATTTATTAAGTGTACTAAATGTCTAAATTTTGTAACTGAAGTATGATAATAGTTTTAAAGCGCTGAAAAAATCAACTTTGATAGTGAACAAAATAAATAAGTTTCTAAACGTTCCATGTGTTTCTTCGGTTCATATTTTAGCTGTATCTATATTCATTTTAAGTTGTTAACCGTTCAATAAATTGCCCTTGTTCTAAAGTAACTACTTGAAATCGTTTATGTTCTGGACTCCGATTTATATTATCTGGTTTTTAAAACTATTAATATTTTGTACAATAACATAGATACCTGTTTATTTTTTAGTATATATGTCAAGTTATTTGTGTTTCCAGGCTTTAAGTTTTAAGATCAACTATTAACCGTTTTATATTGAATTAGGTGCTTGCTTTGCGGATAACTTTGAGTAAACTTATGTTTATCCGTAATGGGTGAGTTAATAATACAAGTTACAACTAACATCTTTATTTTCAGTTTTCCATAATGACAGATTTTATACAGGGTTAGGCAAAAGTCTGGACACCCCCAGTTAACTTTTTATTGCGTTGCAGTAAAAAAAACCAAACTCGGCACATGTTAACAACATGAAAAACTGCACTTTTTCATCAACTACATTTTTTTGCCCCTGCCCCCAAAATGGGGTATTTTGGGGGCAGCCCCAAATTTTCAAAGTAAACCCCTATTGAGTGACCCCTCATTTTAAACGGGTTATCAAGAGAAATTAAATGTCACAAATTGGAAGTCGATATCTCATCTCTAATCAAAATGGCAGCCATTTCAAAATTCGAGAAGGGTAAATTGACATTTGTTAAAATTAAATCGGAAAATAGCTTTTTTTAGAATCGAGAATATCTGGAATTATTTTAGAATTGAACCTACTAGTTCATGTCTGCTACTAGATTCAATTCTAAAATAATTTCAGAAATCATAGATTCTAAAAAGCTATTTTCAGATTTAATTTTAACGAATGTGAATTAACCCTTCTCGAGTTTTAATATGGCTGCCATTTTGGTTAGAGATGAGATATCGACATCCAGTTTGTGGTATTCAATTTCTCTTGATAAACCGTTTAAAATGAGGGGTCACTCAATAGGGGTTTACTTTGAAAATTTGGGGCTGCCCCCAAAATAGGCTACCCCACTTTGGGGACCGGGGCAAAGTTGTGTCTTTGATGAAAAATTGCATTTGTTGTGTTGATAACATATGCCGAGTTTGGTTTTCCTACTGCAACGTTTTAAAAAATTAATTGGGGGTGTCTAGACTTAAACTTGCTTGCCCATCTCAAATTTTGAAATGGCTGCCATTTTGGTTTGGGATGAGATATCGACCTCCGGTCTGCACCATTTCATTTCTCTTGATAAACCGTGTAAAATGAGGAGTCACTCAATAGGGTATTTTTAATCACTCAAAATACCCCATTTTAGGGGCAGGGGCAAAGTTGTGTAGTTGATGAAAAAGTGCAGTTTTTCATGTTGTTAACATGTGTCGAGTTTGGTTTTCCTACTGCAACGCGTTAAAAAGTTAACTGGGGGTGTCCAGACTTTTGCCTAACCCTGTATAAGAAGGTCATTATTTTAAAATGAAATAGAGGAGATTAGGAGCATTTGTTTGTTTCTACTTATTTTATTGTTTAGAAAACACCTTGTGTAATGATAGTAATAAAACATTGTATGTAAACCCAACTAATTCAACAAGTCAAGCACGTTATTTTAGGATTCTACTATCAACTTGAAGTTAACATTGTTCCTCTAGTGTCTAAAACTGCGTCCATTTAGATAAAGATAGGTTAAATACCTTTCTCATTCAAAAAGTGTCATCTTTATTGAACATTTCGAGATTAAAATCCAATCCTATCAAGGAAAACAACATTTCCATCTGAATTGAGTCATCGAGATTTTACACTAATTTGACCTAACAGTGAGAAAACGAATTGGAGAAGTTGAGAAAATCACCGCCGCGCCGGGTAATCATAATAATATGTTTTGTTATTTTTTAGTTTTTATTTGCGCTAAATTTTTAATGTTGACCCTTAATTAATTAAAAGGATATAATATATAAAAATAGTTGACGAATCATAGTTTTGGTGATATTTTAACGTTTTGATTGTGTATTTCTTAGTCTTGTCTTGTGGATCAGAACAATTTAAGTGGTAAACGTATATGGAGCCTATTTATTACTCAAAACAAACAGTTTGTTGTTATTTTGTAAGTAATGCGTGCCCAATACGCAACTAGCATCTTACGCAACAAGCCATAGCGGAACCCATGGATTCGTAACAGTTGATAGCAAAGTACTGTACTCTACTGCCTCAAAGTAGCACATTCACATTGGCAAGTTTAATGGAGTGCTAATAGACTATCGACAGTTTAGTTCCAATTGGTGGGTTATTTAAATATACCAATCTTAATATTAAACTTTTCTAATGTTGTAAAATAGGCGATTTTCTATCGTGATGTTACAGTAATGTCCCAGACAACCCGTACACCTATTTTAAAATGTATATAAATTATTTTTCACAAAAACAAATTGTGCCGTTATATGTAAACCGGTTACGCTTTATCAATTGACACTAATTTCATTGTACATGGTGTACCAGAAGTAACCTATAAAGACCGGAAGTCACTAATTTTAAATACAAACCACCACTGTTTGTGACATTTTTTTATCATAGTCCTACACGTAATTTTGATACAACTTTACATTTTAATTTGAACCTCTAATCCTAAAGAATTGCATAGGAAAATTTTCACATATATCACCTCTGAACATTTTACGTTAAACAGAACTGACCAAGCATTAAAATGTCTTATAACCTCATTTTAAATAATATTCCATCATAAATCTATTTATCATATAATTAGTTTTTCTTTTTTCATACATTTTCAATAATCTCCGCCGTGTTGTGAATTACTTGGAAAAAGAAATATTAATGACAAAACTAATATTTAAAGATGGAAAATGTTTAAAAGGAGAGTCTAAGACAATTTTGTGCTGGGACATGTTTATTTAACCAAAAATAAACAGAGATATTGGATTTAAAACTTTTTACATGTTATTCTTTTAGGTAAGATCTTAATTTCAACCGTAATATTATCGTATAAACCGTTAGAATTAATGGTACATATTAAATTCTAAAGTTGTCTTAAAACTACAACGTGTATAATCCAGAAATGTCGTAAAAGGTAGGGCGTTGTATTTAAAATTAGTGACTTCTGGTCTGGAAAGATGACTTCAGGTACACTCTGAACATTGAAATTACTGTCAATCGATAAAGCGTAACCCGTTTACCTGTAATAGCACAATTGGTTTATTGTTAAAATTATTTCTGTACATTTTCAAAAGGGTGCACGGGTGGTTTGGGACACTCGGCATAATCTAGGCTGTAAGAGAAAATCTTGTTTGAAATTTGGAACATTTTAAAATGAGTGTTTCTTTAATATAATAAAACATAGAATCTTCCTCACTCACCCCAAATATGTTTAATTAATACGATTCGTGTCAAACTGTTTCGGCCGTATTATGATGGTTTTCATTGGGTTTCTGCATGTATATAGATTGTTAGACAAATTACAATTTTCAACAAGCAGATTATAAAAATGCTCCTAATTTTCGTGGGTACGGATTCGATATGGTAAATCAATAGATACTGAAAATAGGTTTAGTAGCCACGCGCAGTTTCAACAACAAAAGTGTTTACATGCAAACCTGTAGTTCAGCAGCCTTGCTCTCGAAAGTTTAGGGAGGGGGAGGTTTGTGTCAAAATGTGTGCAATCAAGTCTGCGCTGGTGTGCTGAGTTTACAATTTTGGTCCACATTTTGTCATACAAATTTTTGAAAACACGTGACAAACGGGAAACTGTCAAAATTAATAACACGGGTTTTATCAATTCTCGGCGTATTTTATGGCTGTACGGATAACAACTGTACAATATCATTTCAAAGCTTTAAAACTAAACAAAATATCTCAATTCATAGACTGAATCAGATTGGATTTGGGTTAATATACTGTCCTAGTATATGGACCACTCTTCATGAGCGTCATAATGATTGATTTATTGAACGTATTTCTGTAATTATTTTAATTTTTTTTTAACTTAATCTCTTTTCTAAGAAGAAATTTTTCTAAAAAATGTAAAGGACATTTATTCTAAAATTTAAAACTAGAATTTTTTATTTATGTATTTTAACTTTACTTGGAGTATCAACATAACATATTATCAAACTATATATATATATATATATATATATATATATAATGACTAGGTTTTACCATAGTGAACAATAAAGTTTTACAAACGTTTTCAATGAATATTATTTTATTCATATAATAAAATTGCGGAACATTTGACTTGGAGTATATTTGAATTTCGCCTTTATTTATGCAGTTCTAAGCTATTTGGATTTCAAATGCTGATTTATCCTGATGATGAATTTGCCAGCAAAAAGTCAACGACCTCGTGGGAGCGGGTTGCTGATATGCGGCTGTCCTTTGCTGATCAGGACGGCCAGTTTCTTTAGTTGAACTGTACTGGGAATTGCCAACAATAAATCTTCCTCTATAAGAGTTTTACTGACCCTAGAAACAGTTATAGAAAGGTAAATTTATTATATAGACTATAAGTGTTATACAGTTTAGTCCCCCGTATTTTTTAATGTAAAGATAAAGACAGCCCAGAACACTGATGATTATTTCTTTTCTTTCATCTGTCCATTTATATAATACGTGTATACCAACATAACCTACCATTTTGATTTTATTTTTTTATCTTTAAAAAATAATTTGAGTGCTGAGGAATAGTCAGCAACTCCTTTATTACAAATATTTGAATGAAAACCCTTCAATATTATTTTTCTATTTTGGAACTTGTCACCAGTCTGAATAAATCTAAAACTAGAAAGACGTCCAAGATCTGTTTGACATACATACGAGTAGGTACTTTAAAATAATACGGAAATCAGTTTCTTCTTAAAAACAAATCAAAATGTTCCTTAAAATCTTTTAACGTGAGTAAAAACCCTACTAAATAATAGGCCAAACCATTCTGTGTTCTCCAAGAATTATACGTGTTCCCCTACTTAACTTTTTACTAGATATCTGATATGAAAAACAGCACCTAGGAATGTTGTTTCTTTTGCAACCGCTATGGATGTTTTACAATGCTTTGAATCGCACGATTGTTCCTTTGAAAACATTTTTACACTTCATCTACGTGTTTTGCCTTAGGCTGATTTATCTCAAACTCAAGGCCACTGTCAATATGATTTGACAGTCAAGGCCGCGTAAACAAAAAATTACTATCAGTTTACAGAACATTGTACTCGGTTACAACAGCCTTTGTTGATCTAGGAAGACTAGCAGGTACTACCTTAACAGAAAACATCGGGTAAGTTCATTGGCCTAGAATGTTCTCCATATGCAATAATTACATACTTTGAAAGAGAAAATTTAACTAATTGTTTATTAATTACATTAACTATTTATAAGATAGTGCTTAAGACACAATAATTTATTTTGCTGCCAATATATTACAGAAGTTATTAGTATAAATAAAAATCTACTTAAAGGATCTGTTGAATGGAAAGACGCTTTAGTAGGTATTTGTATTTTGAATCCTTGCCTTCTCTGAATTCTGTAGTATGCCTAAATGAATATTAGAATTAACATAAATATTACTGAATAAAACCTTCTTGATACGAAATCATTGTCACTGTATGCACAGCTGAGATTGTACTAATTATACAACTGGCGACTGTAAATAATAATAGGTTACAATACCTTAACGTCTTCAATCCAAACATTTGTCTTCAGATGACTAGTTTCGGGACGTACGTCCTACTTTAAAATCTTAAGTCAGAAGTTAAAAAAAAAAAAAAAAAAAAAACTCACTTCTCGTCAAATACAAAAAACACATTACACTTACTACACACGACACGGATAGAACAAATGTATCAAAGAAAAAAAATTAGTCACGATTCATGTGTGGCTGGCGAACGACAAGTCCAGAATGTCCAGAAATTCATAGTGTAGGCCTACGTCCCGAAACTAGTCATTTGAAGACAAATGTTTTTTTATTGAAGGCGTAAAGGTATTGTAACCTATTATTATTATAGTCATCATCAATCCATGGGACAAGCAAGAATGAAATACAACTGTTGAATTATTTTACCACTCTATATTTTGTTTGCAGATACTTTAGAACTTAGTTACAAGTTATTTTTCTCATTGGACCTCCTTCATTAATACTTTTCTATTAAATCCATTGAAAACTCACTTTCGTTATCATGTACGTCAAAATAATATTCTATAAAAATGACTTTATGTGCTATATTATACTAAAATTTTATTTTTTTTTAATCCCAATAAATTTTACTTTTTTTAACAAAAATATCGTAACTAATCAATTAATTTTCTATACATTATGATCAGAATTTTTTACATTAGAAGTGAAATTTTGTTATTTCTATCATTCCAAACTTAAGGTTAATTTTGATCTGCCTAAAACACAATAGCAATAAAGTCTATGGATACTACATTTTATACAATCTCTTTAGAATAAAAGAAGGTTTACATTCATGATAAACTACATTTCATGTAGTGTAAATACAAGTGGCTGTATTTGCAATGCCTTTATCGGTGTTGTAAACATGTTGGTTTACTGTAGGATTTAGTACTCGTTTTCACATCATATTTTTAAACCAAAAGTTCTAACAACAGTAACGAAAACTAAGAATAAGTGACAAAATTTCATAATTTTTGTAGCTGAGTAGAGTATAGTAAGTTATTTAAATGAAGAACGCACATGATTTAACTATGTAAAAATCACGATTTTATAGTAGGAATGTATATATTACATTACAGCTTAGGTAACATTAGGTTATAATACATTACAGGTTACATTACACTTTTTTAAGTTACAATGTTTGAACATAATTTTCTTGGTATCTTGAGAACGAACAAAATGTAAAGTAAGTCAGGAGCAGATTTGAAGAATTCCTAGAATGTTTAAATACACGCGTAGAGTTTTTTTATACTGTTTTAGAGCATAATAAAAGTAAAGTAGTTTCACATTCACATGTCTATTTAAGTAGACTACATCTACATTTAGGTACATTTAAGTAGACTATTTCATGTAGATTTACTTACACTGATGTTGCAATGGTACAATAACGGTTAAATCTCCTCAATTTTCTTCGGTAGCTGATGATAACTACTCAAATTTATGGGAAGTGGTTGGAAATTCTCTACTGTAATAATTTTATATTATAAACAATCGATCTTTAATGTTTCCATGTTTATTATAAAACTAATCTATTAGCTGAACGTAATTATATTGAACAATAAAAATTACCTGTATTTTTTTAAGTGGCAATTTTATTTTCTATGGGGGAAAACTGTGTAACATTTTTTTCTAATTTACTGGAGAAGAATGTTTACTACCATCCTTAAACTATAGCCTCACGAGTCACAGTACATAAACTATGAACGCATGACTTCTGTCAAGTGACATTTCTTCTGAAAAGGACGTTCGAATCCGTCTGACAGGTAAGAAAGATAAGACTTTTAATAACCCAATTTTACAAACCATCTAATCCAACCGGACATAACATAACCTGACAGAAAACAAATTTTGCGGCCAAAGCTTACATACATACCCGAATAATGATTTCTACGTAAAACAGCTTAGGTACATCTTATTTTCAGGTATATTTTTCTGACAATGATGCACTGGCTTTTTACACATTAATGTTTTAATCAATTTTTACGAAACAACCTATTAAATAACTTCTTGATTAGCATTATACTTGCTGGTATTGATATTCAGGTTGAAATAATAAAACGTCTTCCAACACTACTCGATATATTTACACTTATACTGTAATTGTTTACAAGACGGTAAATATATATAAAAGATCTTATAATGGCGATCGATTTCGACCAGTCACACAAGTCATCATCAGGGGCCTGTTTCATAAAACTACTAGTTTACAAGTTACTAGTCTATTATTTACTAGTGCTTATTTCACCGGTACTATTAATTTCGGGTGAGGTTCATTAGTCCCAGTTTTCAATTGTCCCAGTTTTATTAAAATTCAAAAATAATGAGAAAATCAAATGTCCCAGTTTTCATTTGTCCCAGTTTTACTAAATAAATATAAAAATATTGCTAAATCAATTGTCCCAGTTATCAAATGTCCCAGTCAAATTTAATTAATAAGAAAATAACAAAAAATCAATAGTCCCAGTTTTTAAATGTCCCAGTTTGTTTAAAATTATACAAAAATGAAGTAAAATCAATTGTCCCAGTTATCAAATGTCCCAGTTTCATTAAATTAATAATAAATAACGCAAAATCAATAGTCCCAGTTTTCAAATGTCCCAGGTTTTTAAAATACACATAAAAATAGAGCTAAATCAATTGTCCCAGTTTCATTTGTCCGAGTTACACTCCGCGGCAAAAGTGAGACGCGGCCGCCGCGCTGCTGGTACAGTCCGCACAAGCAGCAGCTCTCTGCCGGGTGAGCCGCCACTTAGTCGGCGGTCGTCGCGTCGTTTTAACGCCCCTGTTAATTATGACATATTAAGTATTCTGTACCATGAAACCTATATATTCTTTTTCTCCAGTAATGCATATAATCATTATCTGTGATTTAATAGAGATTCCAACATTATGAATATTTTCTGTTCTGATTCAAATTATTGAGGGGAGATTGGTAATAAGAAACTAGAGGATAGTTGCGGCGAGTGAGCTTAGCGACCAAGCTAAACCTGACGGGGAGTGATTACTGACTGACTCATCATGAAATCTCAGGAACTACCAAACGTATTTACTTGAAACATTAAACACAGGTTCGACTTGCCTCTTAGGTGCTCACTAAGAAATGATTTAACAAAATTCCTTCAGGGCTCCGCCCCACAGGCCTTCGAAATTTTAATATAACGCTATCCGCATGGCCAATTTTAAATACGAATTAGGAAACCTGCACGGTTGAAATTTGGAGTGATCTCTTTTTTCTTAGGTGCTCAAAAAAGTGCTTTAAACATCCCTTTTAGGGCTCCGCCCCACAGGACTTCAGAATTACTTTAGGGCCTCCGGGGTCGATATTTGACATGGACGTTTCTCTTTGCTCATGGGTGCTCACTAAAAAACGGTTTTCAAATACAGTTTTCGAAGTTCTTTAGGACTCCGCCCTACAGGATTTTAAATTACTTTAGGGCTTTCGGGGTCGTTATTTGACATGGACGTTTCTCTTTGCTCATGGGTGCTAAGAAAACGGTTTAGCAAACACAGTTTTCGAAGTTCTTTAGGGCTCCGCCCCACAGGACTTCAAAATTACTTTTGGGCCTCCGGGGTCGATATTTAACATGGACGTTTCTCTTTGCTCACGACGGGTGCTCGCTCACTAAGAAACAGTTTTTCAAATACAGTTTTCCAAGTTCTTTAGGGCTCCGCCCCAAAGGACTTCAAAATTACTGTTGGGCCTCCGGGGTTTAAATTTGAATCGGACGTTCCTCTTTGCTCATAATTACTTACTAAGAAATAATTTTGAGAAATTTCGTTTAGGGCTCCACCCTATAGAACCTCAAGATTGCCATGGATTCTAGGGGGTATAAATTTAACGTGGATGTTCCGTTTTGCTAACAGGTGCTCACTACGAAATGGTTTTGTAAATATAGTGTTTGTAGTTCTTTAGGGCTCCACCTCACCTGACTTCAAAATTAATCAAGGGCCAACGTGCTTTAAATTTGACATGGACGTTCCTTTTTGTTCATAGGTGATCAATAAGAAACAATTTTGCAAATTTTTTTTAGGGCTCCTCCCCACAATTTCTCAAATCTACTATAGATCCTACGGATTGAAATTTAACGTAAAGGTTCCGGTTTGCTAATAGGTGTTCACTAAGAAACACTTTTGCAAAAGTACTGTTTAATGTTCTTTAGGGCTCCGACCCACATGTCTTCAATATGACTGTAGAGCCTACGGGGTTGAAATTTGACATGGTCATTCCTATTTGCTCATAGGTTAGGGCCTTTTCTATTTAAGAAACCTTTTCTCTCTAAGAACAGGTTTTGCGAAATTCCTTCAGAGCTCCACTCACACTACTTCATTGTTCCAATGTCATTCTCAAGGAAGTAGATTTCGTTGCCCTTCAAAACGATTGTATTACCTATAAAATAAATTCAATCACGGGCGAAGCCATGACGGGCAACAGCTAGTATAACTATATTGGTATAAATGTGTTGCTTTCTGAATTTTGATACTTATGGTACACACAATTTTTATATACAATTTTGATACACAAAATGGTAATGGTTTTAGAAAATCTTTAAATTAAACTAACATTAGTTTTAATGTCACCCAGATTTTGCATTTTGACAGCGTCTCACCAATAGCAAACTGGCACCCAAAAAATATCAATTGGAAATTGGTGCACTTTTTAGACACAGAGAGGTAACTTCAGTTAATTATAATAAAAACCCAAAGGGGCCGCCGCGTCGTCACCCAGAGTTGCCACCAATATGAATGTGATTTAACCTACAGGTAGCTGATGATCACCCGAAATTGGCATGGAAAACGGCAGACGCCACAATGACTTCACCAAAGTCTCTGTGTTGTGAATTTACGGGTTTTCAACTAAATTAGTCTGCTAACTAAAAAATCAGGGCTCAAAGCTGATGTTCATCTTTACCATGCAAGTACATCCTTAAAAATATATACTCTGTATATTTGGGACTCCGTGCGGCCCTCCTGTAGCCCGCGGCCCTAGGCCAGGGCCTGGTTGGCCTGGTGGTAAATCCGCCACTGACTGTCAACATCGCTTTAAGCTCCGCCCACTATCCTCGTACTGTTAAGGCAGGGTAATAAGAATGTGGGACAATTAAACCTAGAATGACGAGACCTTCCATTTTTTATAATAATTTTACTCTAATACGGTATATTATTTTACTGCATAGTCCAGTAAGTGAATAGTCAAGTTAAATAGTGAAAATAAACTACTAATTGACCACAAACTAGAACCCAAAATCAAATTTTGTATTAATTTTTTAATATGCAAATTATTGTAAAAATGTAATCAAAGTATTTTGTTTTACCGTAATTACAAAGTTTTGTTGTTTTCTTCAATTATTTTATGTTTTACATTTTTTAAACAAATTTCAATATTAAAAATTGCTTTTCTTGAGTTAGACATTTTTGTTGATTGTCTTGACTTCGCGTTGTTTGAGTTGCAGTTTTTTTTAGCTTCAAATGAATTTTAATTTATATGCTGTTCTATGGGGCAAAAATAGGAAAAGAGATATACATGAGATTGGTCCGGGATTCAGATAGGCCTAAACTCCACTAATATGGTGTCGTGAACCGGGCATGCTCTCGAAGTACCGGGTTCGGAAATACGGTCTGAGATTGAACTCTCTATTTTTTTATCGGCATTTACATTAATAGCCGACAACTTAGATACAAATTTCAATACCGCTGCGATGTCGCCGATGGTGATTATCGCTGAGGTGTCGTAGCTGTAGCCGTGTCACTCGTGTGTACCCGGCTACTAACTAATAATAGTAAGTTGAAATTTAGTTTGTTTATATATTTTCCTCTTGTGGTTTCATTACTGTAAATACCATTATTAATACTTGTACCTTTTCCCTAACCACTTTATGTCAGGTATTGCGAAGTGGTGGACATTTAACATTTTTTTCATATGAACTACCGGTAAAAAAAAGTTTGCTTACCATAGAAAACCAAATATATGAGTCTAAATAATGGTAAAAAGATCGTAAATAAAGGACAGCAAATGGAGAGGATTTGTAATTTTTTTTTTCAAGTATATACTGGTAAAGATGTTTTTTTTAAAGCAATATAGATCAATTTTCCCATTGTTCATTTTTGTTCACAAATTTTTTGATGGTTTTGTCAATTATTAAAAAATTTAAATTAAATACGTTAAATCACCACTTTAAAAATTCATTAAATATTTAAAAGTCACCACATTGAGCAAAACTTTCATTATATAAATGAAAACCTTCTTTAAAAGTTCGACGGATATTTCTTGATTCAAAATTTAAAACACTTATGTACATCGTATATTTATTGTTAAATTGTATTTAAAATAATCCAAACACATACCTTGTTACCTTTAAAGACATTTATTGAAATGGCGACATAACTATACCCCGTTCAAAAATAAATAAATAAATAAATAAAATAAAATAAAATAATAAAAAATGAAAAATAAAATCAAATAAAAAAAAAAGTGTGGTCAAAAGACAGAAATTAATTTTCCACCACAAAGAATATTCCCTCAATACCTTCCTGAATTCCCTAATTTTCTTCACAATCAGAGATATTAATTTCATTTCACCCTTGAAATTCAGAGTATAAAATAGCGCTGATGATCGTGTTATTTTCCTTGTACTTGCCACTGGAAGCGCATCTTTTTCTTGTTACATCTCAAAACGTCAAAATAATTATATTTGTTTATGAAAAAGTAAAACATTGGCTTAAAATTGACATTAAAATGAATTTAACAGCTGCAGTAATTCTCAGTGATTCTGATTGGTTAGATTCTTGGCAGAGGGAGGAACGGGGAAAATGGGGAATTGAAATCTGTGTTTCGACCGTACTTTTATTTTGAACGGGGTATAGATAGGTAGTAAGCCAAGTACGAAATGACAGATGAGTGTAGGATGATTGTGGCGCAATCTTTTAGTCTTGTTACTGACTAAGGCCGACATTCTCCTTATACAGAAACAGAACTGTTAATTAATAGCCAAACAGCCAATGGTATAAACTTTGTCATATGGATAGCGCCAAAGTCCCAAATCAAAACTGTAAATGGCCTCAAATCAAAACTGTTTGTGAATAACTATTTCCAATCAGTTGGTTTAAATTGATTGCATGCTCCTTTTTAATTAGAAAAAGGTTAAAGTGTGAGACAAAAGTTATTAAAATTAGAACAGAGAAAGAGAGATAATCTTCTTTACCAAGGTCAGTAAACTCAAACCGTTATATTCTTTACAGTATTGTCTGTGGCAGACAGAGTGCTAAAATGCCCTGTCCAAAATGCTTATTTCTTGTTCAAGACGAAGCTCCTTCGTTCCACTCACTTGCCTTCACGAGGAGCTCGATCGCTTCGCTCACTCACCTCTCAGACTGTTTCAATTCTGGTGTATATTTGTTAAAATACATGTAGAATCTATAATAAGTGGATTCTAATTATTAAATTGACAGCTGTTTTCATAATTCTTACTAATGTTTTTGTTTTTTTATTTAAAATGAAAAACCACATGTGTACTGGAACACGTGGTCTGCACTTTGACAGTTGAGTCAGCTTTTTTCAATATTTCCAAGGAATCTAAAATAAATAAAGAGAAGGTAGGGGTCAAGACACGCAACGCTCTCTATGCACCAGGTGTTCTTTTGCACCTATGACGTCATCATTAGCATTAACAGTATTAGTAATTGATGATGTCATAGGTGCAAAAGAACACCTGGTTCATAGAGGGCGTTGCATGTCTTGACCCCTACCTTGTCTTTATTTATTTTAGATTCCTTGAATATTTCTTTGTTTTGTTTATAAACTTCATAAGACCAATGTTAAAATTCTTTACATTTTTTCCTAGCATAGAGACCTGCATTTATATTATTTTTATCCCAGAGCCAAGCTATTTGTATAATTTGAAGAAAATCGTTCGATCAGTTTTTGATATCCGTGTTCAAACATACATATATCTTACTGGTAATAGAGTATAGGATAGGATATTAATTATATATTAATACGCAAGCATGTTTCATTTTCTCCTTTTTTCTCAGCTCGTGTGCATCGTAGGATAAATCCGCGCATACCATTAGAAAGATATAGTCCTGTAGATGAGCAGAATCACATTCTAATTCACATCGGACTCCAGGGCTACGCCCCACAGGCTTCCAAAGTTTCAAGGTTAATCTTATGGAAAAAGGAGAATTGAATGAATCATAAGACAGCTGTTGTAAAAACAACTAACTGCTATAGAAAATAAGAAAGAACAGATGTTTTATTTCTAAAATGTTTTAAGCTTCTTGGGACCAGATCAACTAAAATTTTGATCGAATTTCGATCAGGAGGCGATCTCTAGTATTAATTATATGCCCACATTTTATTCATACTACCCAATATCTCGGCTTTTATAAAACTATCACCGCTACTATACCAGATGGCTATATAACCACTGGGTAGGTGTAAGAATTGTGAAAATAGCTGTTAACTAAATAAATAAAATCCACGTGTTACTGATTTAACATATGGGTTTCAAAAAATATACACCAGAGTGCAATACCTGTAGGCCTACATTCAAACTGTCAGAAAGGCGAGTGAGCGAATAGAACGAGTCCTTCGTGAAAGAGAGTGAGCGGAGCGAACGAGATCGCATTGAACGAGAAATAAGCCTTTTTGTACTGAGCTTTTGACCGAACTGTCTGCAATTAATATCAATTACATCATTAATTAAAACTTTGCCTCTTATAGATTATTCCTGGCCCAAAAATAAAACTTATCCTTGCATAGGTTTAAAAATTCATTGAAACCAGCACAACACAGACTCAAATTATTCCATTTGTCTCCTCAGTACATGGGCCCTAAAATATACAATAAATTACCAATTATAAAAAATATTGATACTCTCTCCAAATTCAAAAAAAAAACATTTAAAAGAGTGGCTACTGGAGAACTCTTATTAATCTTGAGAAGAATTTTTGGAAGGTCAGTAAAATGTCCAATTACTGTAATTATTATTTTTAACAGTTGTAGAAGAAGAAAAAAACATTTTGTTCATGAATTTATTATTACAACTATTTTTTATCTATACAATTAATTAATAGCTTTAAGATATTTTGACTTATCACCTGTCAATTCATTGATGTAATATGATGTATTTTGAATAAATAAATAAATAAATAAATAAATAGTAACTTTTCCATGTCAGGCTATGGTGATTCTAAAGTATTTTACATTATTAAAATTTAGCGTAAATCAAAAAATAAAATAATCTCATACTGTTAGGTTCAGTATTTAATGCAGAAAAAGAATATTTATGTTTCATAGTACTTAATATGTCATAATTAGACACAGGAGCGTTAAAACGACGCGACGACCGCCGACTAAGTGGCGGCTCACCCGGCAGAGAGCTGCTGCTTGTGCGGACTGTACCAGCAGCGCGGCGGCCGCGTCTCACTTTTGCCGCGGAGTGTAACTCGGACAAATGAAACTGGGACAATTGATTTAGCTCTATTTTTATGTGTATTTTAAAAACCTGGGACATTTGAAAACTGGGACTATTGATTTTGCGTTATTTATTATTAATTTAATGGAACTGGGACATTTGATAACTGGGACAATTGATTTTACTTCATTTTTATATAATTTTAAACAAACTGGGACATTTGAAAACTGGGACTATTGATTTTTTGTTATTTGATTATTAATTTAATTTAACTGGGACATTTGATAACTGGGACAATTGATTTAGCAATATTTTTATATTTATTTAGTAAAACTGGGACAAATGAAAACTGGGACATATGATTTTCTCATTATTTTTTATTTTTTATAAAACTGGGACAATTGAAAACTGGGACTAATGATGTGCTCCCTTAATTTCTGTTTCATAAACATTTTTCAGACACTTGTAAATACTAGTGGTTTTTACAAGTCACGTGATCAAATTTACTAGTCAGCTGACGCAGCTGTTCGCCCGTTCTGGCATTGTTGACATAACCTCAATTACGGGTTTTTTTACCATTTAACATAGGACTAAAAAAATTTATTAAACCAATACACATATCGGGATGTTTTTATAACTAAATAAGTACTCAAAACCACGAATTATTCATTTTTAGTTAATGCATGTTACCCTATTAAATGTAAAACGAAGATTTTAATGTGCTAAGTTTTCATTGTTTACTTTGGCTAGCACGTGGCCACCGCCGCCGCCACGCAGTGCGCTACACTCTGTTAATGCGGCTACTTACTTAACTCGTATTTTTCTTTGTTTTTCCCAACCTCTAATAGATTCTTTTAGTTTTTAAGTTGTTTGTTGAATATATAAATAGCAAATCATTTTTCAAATATATCTTTTATTTGGGTATAAATTAAATCGGCAAGTTATAAAAGAAAAGTAAGGAAAATAAATTAAACCTCTTGCATTGTACATAGGCTACAAGAAATAACAGATTTGTCAAGTTTTTTGCCAAAATTAATATTATTATAAGGACTTTTAAAATAAATTAACGGTTTTATAGGTTGTGCGTACGATTTTACCTTTTCTATCATAATTCACAATAATTCTATTTCTATAATATTTAAACCAATTACATTTAACAATTTAAATGCCATTTTTTATGTTTCACATGTTAAACACCTAAAATATTACAGTAAGGTGAAATAAATTGAGAAATGTCTAAATATTAAAAAGGCTAGTCGATCATTGACCTTTTTCAGGCAATGAAGTCTGTATAATAAAGTAGATTTAAATGGATTTGATATTTGGGCTGGAATAAAACTCACTTGAACTCCAAATATTTATCAGTTAAATCAACTGTATACGGTTGATACGGTTACTATACTTTATAGTAAGTATAAAGTTTTTTTTAAGGTTATGCCTACCTACGGAAAATTATTAAATTACAGTCAATACTATTTTAATGTCATTATTAGGTAGTTAAAAAATATTATTAGGTAGTATAAGTGTCACTAATTAGGCTATATACAGGATTTCAATATAGCCCAATATAATATTTTGGGAAAATAATTATACCCCCGTAATATAAAGAGCATTGTTAGCCTGACATTTCTCAGTGTTACCTTTATCAGTTTTATCTGTGCTTATATTGGAAACCGGTATCGTGGAATAACTCTAATGTCTGAAAAATATAATATCCAACTGCAAAAAATACAATTTGCTATAAATATTCAATAATATAACATATAATTTTTATGCATCTATTTAAATTACTTTTGTTAAAATATTTTTAAAATGAGAAAGAAATTTTTTTATTAAAAAAAATATTGTTTAGAATTACGGTACTTGGTCTGTTTGATACAACAAGCGATGATTTTAGGTCTAATACCAACCCTTTAAAACAATGGCAGTACAATAATAAAGGAAGTAAATAATAACATAAAACACAAATGCTTGACATTGTGAAGCTTAAATAGACAATATCACTATAATTATATTTTGTGCGCGAAAATTAATACTGAGAATGGCATACCTGACCTTTTTCCTACTTTTAAAACTTAAGATGTACTTTTAATTGAAATTAATTTATTTTTTCGTGTTTTTATTATTTTTATTTCTCTAAAATTAAATCCTGAAATATTTCATAGCTGCCCTAAAAATAATCCACAAAATAATGTTGTCAAAAACACTGAAGAAGGATTTTAAAAATCCCTACAATTGGGAATAACAAAACACTAGTAGAAAATATCACTACTAGTTTACGGGCGTAGGGAGGTTGGTAGAAATTCACTGGTATTTACTAGTCTAAAATACTAGTGTAGAGTTTTATGAAACAAAAACTAGTCTACACTGGTAAAAACCAGTAGTATTACTAGTCCCTACACTAGTAACTATTATTTTACTCTTGTAAGTTTATGAAACACAGACTTGTAAAATTCACTAGTAATACCAGTCCAGGGACTAGTAATACTAGTCTAGTAGTTTTATGAAACAGGCCCCAGGCCCAATCCGAGACTGATTGGGCGGAGTTAGGTCCGAGGTTATGTCCGAGACTGATAGTCTCGGATTGGGCCTGATGATGACCGGTGTGACTGGTCGAAATCGATCGCCATTATAAGATCTTTTATATATATATATATATATATATATATATATATATATATATATATATATATATATATATATATATATACCGTCTTTTATATATACCGTCTTGGAAACAATTACAGTATAAATGTAAATATATCAAGTAGTGTTAGAAGACGTTTTATTATTTCAACCTGAACAACCTATTAATAATCAGAGTGACCGATCCTAACTCTGTGATTAATAGTTATTTTGAAACAATAGTTTGGAAGGTTCATTTAATATTCTAACGGTAAGTCATCGGTCCAGGAGGGTGGAGCGTAGAAGTTAGCTTACAACTCGAGGTTAAACTTCGATCAAGCGAGATTGCCTGATTACCATGTTATTGATGTCATGGACTCGGCCTGTTAACTAAAGTTTAACTTGAACTAATCGCGTCTACAAGTGCATTGTGTGGCCATTAACAACAGGACAACATTTCAGTAAATTACATTTATGTAAAGGGAGTAGTTGGAATGTTGAATGAAGCCATAAGCGTATATGAATTAATTAAGTCCAGTGAATAGAGGGATGTTTGCTTACAAACGGTCCGGTAGTTCTAAATTTTTTATATGTTGTCTAGGATGGTTAGTAGTTGTTTAAAATGCAAAATGCACAATTTTCCCCCCTCCGCGCCCGCCGCCATATTGAAAAAATGTGAAAAAATCCGTACTTTCTTCAGATTTTTTGTTATATCAACGTTGGGGTTGCATTTTATATGGAAGACAGCAATGTAAATGTTGTAGACAATTAAATTTCCCATAATTTACATATTTAATTTGTCTGTGTAGGACTTATGGTAACGGAGATATTCACTTTTAAAAATATATAAATATTTCATTTATTCTTATTTGCCAACATTTTGATTTTGGAACACTACAATTCGCCAGGCAGTTGAGATCATTTTGAGTCATTTTTTACGTGATGAACTACACCCAGTATATAGTGTTCCTGACAGCCAACCCAAGAACGACGTACGTATTTTACTGTAATGGAAGGTGACATTATGTATACGGAACTAAATAAGTATGTACCATGTTTAAAACTTTACTACTAGGGAGTCAGGAGAAGAGACCTGACTGAATTTAAAAGTGTTGCCAGGGCTTTTGTCTTGACTTGCCAAATGTTATATTGTTTACCCACTAAACTGGAGGAAAACATAACGCTGATTACTTTTCCGAATCACCCCCGTCACAGCAGACTTGCGTACTCAGCAAATTTCCAAAGGAATTTGAGATTTTGTATTTTCCCCATAAACCCCATAGGAATGAGTATGTAGGTTTGCTGCTATGGGATATTGTTAGAAAATGTTAGTTGTTAGGAAATATAATGATTAGGTAAGGTAAATATAAAATTTTATCAATATTTGGTACTTTTTAAATTTTCCCCATAAACCCCATGGGGGTGAATATGTAGGTTTGCCGCCATATGGGTGTTGTAAGCAAATATCTGTTAAACCCTACCTATTGAAGGTACATACCAAATTATACCAAGTTATATCAATAAATAAGTGGGATACAGTGTTCTATTGATTTCCCATAACATTCCCAGCTTTCAAATACCTTTTGCAGCATAAAGGGCGTATTCCGTCAATAACTCAAAGAATGTTGACTTTCAAGCCATTTAGAAACCACATCTCGTTGGAACCAGATATTTTTGAAATCGAAGTGAATCTCGAAAAACAAGACGGAGCGACTTTCCACACAGCAGACTCCACAATTGGTCTCTTGAGAGTAACGTTAGGTGAACGTATCATCTCGCATAGAGATAATATTAACTAGCCTCCATGGTCGTCTGATGTCACGCCGACGGACTACTTTCTGTAAGATATGTCAAGTCTACGCTGACAAGCCACAGATTCTAGACAACTTGGAAGTCAACATTCGTCGAGTTATTGACGGAATTCGCCCTCATGCTGCAAAAGGTGTTTGAAGAGGACTGCTAGGTTTGACTTTCTCCACGGGAACGCAATGGAGCCCATTTGCCAAAAATCATTTTTGAACGCTAATTCCCTAAAAACACTGTGGTTTACTTAGATGTTCTTTTTATGTAAACACAAATAAGCCTAATTTATTTATTTATCTTTGATTTGTTTTGTTTTAAAAATCTCACCACAAAAAAGACAAAAACACCCTTTTCATCACTATTCCGTGTGAAATCATGTTTATAAAATAATGATTATTTTTATTGGTTTACATTTTGATTGTATTCTTACCGTAATGAAATTTTTAAGTCAAACATTTATTTAGACATGACTTTGACAGATACTCGTAGCCTATGCCCCAGTAATTGCACTAGCGATGTGTCTGACACTGATAACATAAGATTAGACATTCCAAGATAAATCTAGTGTTTACAGTGGCAATTAATGTACAAATATCTCTTCCTCTTCCTCCCAACATTGCTAATCGCGATGCACACATAACATGATGATAAAACATGTGTCTGTGTTTCTGTTTATACGGAGCCTATTTGTTTCTAGATTTAACTTGACATTTTGTAATTCTTGAGGTGCAGGTGTAGTCTTATAACATTTTCTTAACAGTGGATGGTTCATAGATTTAGCTATTGTAAAATGAGGAAATGATCTGAAGCTCCACCTTCAAAAGTGTTTATTGACCTTCAAAATACTATGTGAAATGACATGCTTCTTAGTTAAATAACAAAGTATAAAATATACATCTAGCAAAATCAGCCGTTGTTGTTGTTTCCTTAACTTAAACATAGCAATTTTTGATCCCCAGCAATTGAGCACAAAATACATTCCTAGAGAACAAAAGAGATTCCCTCTAGCGTGAGAGGTTTTATTTTGTCAGCGGCGGCCCTGGAAGTTGTGAATAGAAGAGCAAAGTGTTGTGTTTCCAGATCGCTTGACGCCTTGGTCTCGTCCATTGGCAGGTGCTATGATGGCGGTCGGACTGAAGCACAATGGACTCATTAGGGCCGTCAATCAGGTCTATTCATATTGCGAATTGTCATTTTCCTCTTGTATTCTGCGAATCGCTCTAGGAGCCGCGGCCGATTGTCTAGGCCTATTGTGATGCTAAACTGCGATGACGTGGTCAATGTTTACCTGCGGATGAGTAATGTTGTTCGCGGGAGCCGATTGTTTGGCATATTCAGTTGTTGCAATATGTTAATGATGTACTGCATTGGCATGCACTAAGACATGAGTGGACTTCTCATCGAACGAGTCTGATGAAACTGGAGTTTGGACGGGGTCCTGTAAACCAAGCCGAACCGCATAACTAGCTTTCGGATTGGATGTAATGCTGCGAAAACTCATCAACAACAATCAACAAAAATAAAATAAAATAAAACATAACATGTATAGTTAATTAAGTAAGATTCTCAGTTAACAAAAGCTTCTTGGAAAATAAAGAGAGTATAACTTTTATTTTTGTTACACAAATTTATTTTATTAAGTCTCTAATAGAAAGAATTTGTCACCAGTATTTGTATTTCTTACGTTTAAACTCACCCATCCTTTTCACCCCATTTTGTTAGGTTTTCTTCAGATTCAAATTTAGAAAATCAGACTATAAACAGAAACCATTGTATTGTGTAGAACCATTCCGTTCCAAAAGAACATTTTACAATGAGTGCAATAGTTTTAGCCTACTAGCAATAAACAATCTTAGATAGCTGATAGTGGGAGTTCTCGGAAAGCATACTACACCCAATTTTTATCTAAAGATAAACAAATTCCCTCTTCACAGAAATATGTGAACCTTATCTTACTATAAGATGTCTTTGACCTCATCCGAATTAAAATTCTTAATCTTTATTTACTATTTTATACATATCAAATAAAATTTTGTTTCAAATAAATACTTATTTCATTAGTTCATTTTTGCATTCAGTATCGGCATTTTCATTGTGTTTTAAGTTCAACAGATATGTAATGAACCAGATATCTATAAAAATGAATGTATGAATCTTTGTACTATTGTGTTATTGTGTGTCTTGAATGGGCACGAATACTAGGCATACTGGTACAATCCACCTGAAATTTTGTATAACCATACTTTATTTACTTATAGGAGAAAGATAGGCTTAATCCGATTTTTCATTTGTTTTCGGCCTTTGCCCTAGTGGCCATTCAAGTTCCAATGTTATTTTATGGGCAAGATATTTTTATGGAACTGTACATAAACAAATGTACTAATAAGTTGAAATTTTTAAACATCTGTTCTCATTTAAAGTATTGAGGGGAGATTGGTAATAAAAAATAAAAAAAAAAACTAAAGAATATTACAGACTTGCGGCGAGTGAGCATAGCGAACGAAAACGTGACATTGAGTGAGCGCAGCGAACGAATTGAACTAGAGAATATTATAGACTTGCAGCGAGTGAGCGTAGCGAACGAGCTAAACCTGTAGGGCAAGAAATTCCTCAGGTTTGCATTGCTAAGCATGCCGGGCAAAATCTAGTGTTCTATAAAATTATCTTGTCCATAAGAATAACATTGGAACTTGAAAGGCCACTCTGGCAAAGCCCTAAAGCAAATGAAAAACGGCAATAAGCCTATCTTCTAGTTGGTAAATAAAGTGGGCTCTGGCAAAATGAGCCAATCCACCTGCGCCGTATTCCAAACACATCCAAATGGAGCCAGAGGCTTAAGAGTGGCCCCCGGACCACATCCAAAAAGAACCAGCTATTCAACCCTTGAAATCACTGAGGCAGAAGTGTACTAGCCTAATCCACATTAACTGTGTTTTATTTTATTTTGAATGTTATCGTCACAAATATAACGAATTTAATGTTGTACTATTGATAAAAATATTGAGAACCATATTTTAACACTAATTTTTAGTACTAATAGTGATAAGTAGCCAATATAATAAGAATAATACGGAATACGTTGAAAATTCCAATAGGCCTACACTAAAGGCAAATTGAGCGTTTTGATACCAAACTTTAAAAATTGAAAAAAATAGCTTAATGTAATAGTTAGATATCCTTTAAGCTCAGTTATAAACATCAAGACAGAAAATATAAACATTAAATTATACAATTAAACATCCTTGTCGAGGAAGCGAGTGAGCGGAGCGAATGAGCCAGCCAGCGTAGCCTTTCTTTTAAGTCTTACGCTTTGCTGGTAATGTATATGTATAGGCCTGTGCTGGCAACAACGAATCCTACTCAGGTGCATCTGGGATAATCCTATTATGTCTGCCTGATTACACAATTAACACGGCTGACTGGAGCTGGCTCTTTTTACCAGATGGAAATGGGACATTTTACAACCCCCCTAAAATGACCTGAAGAATTGACTCTTTTTGGATGTGCCCAATAAAGTATGGTTATAACAAAATTTTAGGTCAATCATGGTAAGTAGTATTCGCGCTAATTCAAGACACACAAAAACACAAAGGTACAAAGATTCATACATTCATTTTGTTAGATATAGATTGCGTTACAAATCCGGTATTGACCTGGCGAGTGTGGTAGCTCTCGCGCGAGACGAAGTCGAGTGCGTGATTTTCATTCGAGTTAGGTAAACACATTCGTAGATCTTGTAAATATTTCCATACGGATTATAGAAAACCCGTTTTCAAAAACTCCAATTACACTTTTTTTTGTAATATAAAGTTTAGAGAATCGTCTGTCAATCACCAAGAAAAGAATTAAATGATTATTAGTCAGCAGAATAATTTCCCCCGAACATGAAAACATTCGCGGAAAACCGTTTATAATTCCAAATTATTCCACTCAACTATTCTAAGCCACGTTTCGTAAAGCTCAGCCGTTATCTACAAATGAAAGGTGACTATGAGCTTGGTTGTTGATGTCAACTTTACTTTTAGCATGCCCTAACCTCAGGTATGATTATAATCACAGCTATTAAAATGTCCTCCCCACAAAAAGTTTTCTCAAAATCATAGTTGGCAAATGATTTCTGCCACTTAGTGTTGCAGTCAAGTTTCATTATGCTATTTGCACAGATAACAGACATTTATCTTTACGGCGAGAGGCACGAGTCTGAGGCTAATGATAATTAACGTATTCTCTTCTTGGACTTATCTTAATTTTGGATTAGTTGAGTTGGTATGACATTGAAAACTGAATATTTATATGCAAGTGGCACTGGGTCATTCAATGTGTTTGTTTAAATATTTAGTACCAGGTTAACTGAGCCTTGCTCGTTGGTTTTAATTCACTTTTAATATAGTGTCATGGTAATAAAGCTATTAAATGTCCACCACCAACCAACTACGTCTTCACAGTTAACATCTATTTTAAAAAGACTGCTTAACAGTAATGTTCCTCTATTTTTGTATACCTTTCGTTGTTATTTCGTTACCAAAATAGCAACCCATAAGACCAATGTTAAAAATTACGATTTTTAAACTTAAATTTAGACCAAATTTGATTTTTCTTGGGATTGAAGCTGTTTCTAAACTTATTTTTGGACCGAAAAACACTCATAAATGCAAAGTTTAAGCAAAATCTACACGCTAGATTTCGAGATTGTGGAACACACATCCCTTCAGACAATGCTCGTATATTATAGTATAGGATTTATGTTTGTGGTATTTATTTCATATTTTATTTATGTATGTGTTACTGGCAAATTATGAAATCCAGGCATTCTATACAATGCCGGAGTATTTTAGACAAAGTGTGAAATGACGTCATTTTTTTTATTTTTATCCATATTGTATGGTTTTTATTTATTTTGTATAATGCCTATGTTTCTTCAGGCGAAGTTTTATGTATTTTGTGTTTTATGTGCAAAATTAAAATGAAAGAAAGCATAATGGGAATGATTTTAATTCGTGTAAAAAGATACAGATTTTTTTGTTATTGTTGAAATAGAATAAACTTATAAATTACTGTAATATTTTGGGCAAAAATATAATTTTCAATCGTATCAAAAATTTTGACTTTTTCATGGATCGGCCCTCAAGGGGCTATGATAATGTATTTTAAATTTAAGAATAAACGTATATAAAAAGCCAAATTAAATCATAAATAATTAAAAATAACTTAAGTATTCTATCATTAGCTTAGTAATTTAAGAGAGCAATGCCGCGACTCCAAATTTAAAAGGATGAACGAGTCAAAAGTGTCAGACGATAACTTAATCATATAAAAAATTCTTGAAAAGGTTATAATTTTTTAACTAATCATACTTAAAAATTTCATTTCGCTAAATATTTCTCTTAATTTGATTACTTTTAATATAGTATATTAAATGGCTTTATGACCAAGATCTATGAATGACGACCAAGAAAGAAGGTCTTATCTTATCTAACGTAATAAGATGTTAATTTCACCAACAAGCTATCAGTGTATGATCTGTATTAAAAATCAAATAGTAAATGTAATAACAATCAATCAATGTTAACTCTAATATTATGTAAAGATTAAAATGTTTAGTTTATTTTTTATTTTTGTGTGTCAATAGCCCTTTTTAACGTTTTGACGGTAACACGTCAAACCCCAAGTGGGAATAAAGATGATAATTATAAAATGATAATTTAAAGATTAAGACCATAAAGATGATCATGTGAACGCCCAGCGATTATTCGCCAACTTTGCGTCAACTTGGAACTTGAGGTTAGACTTCGATTAGCCCTACGTAATTACCATGTTGTTTATGTCGTCATAAATTGAACATGTTAACCAAAGCTTTAGATAATTCAATTCTTAAATATCAAACTAACAACAAATCTAATATACTGCTCTTTATATTCATTTATAAAGCAATGAGGCAAGGTATTTAGATTTTGTATACAAAATTTAGCAATAAAATACATATTTTATGCAAACACACTGCTTTTATTGCAACCAAAAATACACATGTCTCACTCTACATATTCAAACTTTTACACTCTGAACATTTCTTATGTAATGGCCCTCATATAGTAATACAAATAAAAGAATGCCAAAGCTATCATTTATGAAAATTTACTTAATTTTCTTACAAATTTACATTACCAAAATGTAATTCGTTACTTGCAACGCATATATGCAAAGAGAAAGGATAAAGAGAAAGGAACCTCCGGTAAAGAGAAAGGAACCTCTCGAATTTAGTTAATTCACCTTAATGATGTTTGGTTATACGGATGCCACCAGTTTTAAGGGCTTGGCAGTTACTTGGCCCTTAAAAGAAATGCACAAACTTTAAGAATAGTATTCTATGAACATTCAATGAAAATTACACGATTCGATGTTGAACAGTGTTAGAGTTCTGATTCCCAAAAGCCAGAGTCCTAGAGTATTTTGGCAATTGGATCTCGGCCGATGCCACCGATGCGGGTAGATTAAGTATGTTATTGCTAAATATGCACAAATCCCTTCAAAAGTTATTCACAGGAAAAAAACACATGCGAACTTACTCATTTGGCAATTCAACCGTGCCTACGGATCAACGGATCGGGGGAAGTAAGCTACAGTCAACGACCTGAACTTACCCTGAAGTCCAGGCTCTAAACAGGTTAAGCATGCACTGAAAGTGTAACTAAATTTGACTTTGGATTATAGTTGAGGATATTTAGTAGATGTAAAAAATCGATGTTGCCACATTTCCAGAATGGACACAACACGGGGGACGCCCCCTAGAGGAAGTCGTAGAGGAAACTGTATTGGCCTATGTCATGTTGTATATCATTTTAAAGGTCTTTGAATGTAGATTAAAATGCCACACACCTGTTCCCTAAAGGTCGAATATAACGCGAGTTATTGCGTTTTGAAATTTAGGCAAAATGCTTTTCATGCAAAGTTTGACTGCCTGCCATTTCTGACTCGATCGTTCATTTGAGGTCGGCTTTGCGGCATTGCTTTTCTGTTAAACATGATCCTAAAGCTTAAGTTAAATATTTCACTAAAAATTTCATGGGCTGTCCCAAATTGGACTGAAAATTATAATGTAATCACAATATTTCGGACAGCAATCGAAGACGGCAAATAAAGACTTAAAAGAAAACCTTTAACTTAATTTTCGGGATATTTATAAAGAGGAGATAAATAGAGAATTGAAATAGATTTGAAAACAATGTCGCCAACTCGACTTCAAAGGAACGTTTTAGCCAGAAATGGCAGGCAGTCTAACTTTGCATAACAGCAAATTACCGAAATTTCAAATGCAATAACTTGTGTTATATGCGACCTTTAGAGATCGGGTTTGTGACATTTGAATCTACAGTCAAGTCAAAGACCTTCAAAATGATATACAACATGACATAGGCCAATACAGTTCCCTCTACGACTTCCTCTAGGGGGCGTCCCCCGGGTTGTGCCTACTCTGGAAATGTGACAACATAGTTTTTTTTTACATCTACTAAATGTTCCCAACAATAATCAAAAGTCAAATTTTGTTAGACTTTTAGTGCATGCTCAACCTGTTTAGAGCCTGGACTACTGGTCTAGTTCCTGTGTATAAAGCTGTCCATATGTCTCGTAGCCATAATTTAACTCGTTTTTTATTATAAAAGAATTCAGACAAATTGATCAATAAAATACCTATAATCTAACCATTGCTTTACCCATACTAGTGGCTTACGTAAAACCAACAAGTTCCCATTCATGGATGGCGAGGTATACAATTAATTCTAAAAATGTACATTAAGTACCGGTAAATCTTTTATCGTTTTGAGTCTTCGAGATAATGTATCAGTATCAGGGGGACCGAGCTTAAGCTCGGTAAAATTATTACTTTCGTTTCTCACACAAAGCTCGTTCGCTCCGCTCACTCGCCAGGCGGAGGGTTTGCTGCACATTGGTATGATTTTCCTAAAACCACAGGTAAAATATGTAACACATTGGTTTATTTTATCTACAGTTATCAGCTGATTTTTGTTCAATTTAAAAATCTCCATAAGGATAACATGGGATCTTTGAAGGGCTCTAGCGCGAAAACCGGATTTTTGCCAGCTATGGGACCAGCTCCAATCGATTTCTGGTGGCCAAAACCCCCATATTCAATAAAAAAATCAAAAATCCTTGGAGCGAAAAAAACTTTGCCCGTACAAACGGAGCTTGTTTTAGAGTATAAGATAAGATACACATTATGACGAGTCTATGTGACACTAAAATGTTTTTTCTATCTAGATTTGGTGTTTGTTTTTTGTTTTTTTTTACTTTTTCGTGGCTTATTCCAAATGATTTTACAATTACTTTTGCCATAATGAGAGAATAAAATATGCGTGAAAAATAAACTTGACTTAATTATACTTTTTTATGAAGTCCTACAGGTAGTAATACTACCTTTTGAACTTTCCCATCAGGAAAAACCAACACACAAGCCTCCTTTTCGATGATGTTCATCTTGACTCATCAAACGAGGTTAAATTTCTTGGCCTAACACTGGATAACCAGCTTCGTTTTCACTCCCATATTGATGCGGTGTGCCGTCGTCTAAGCACATAGGCATTTTCATCTTGAGGCGACTTTCTAAAATTTCTGGCCTAAATGTTCTTTTGACTGTTTACTATGGCATTCTCTATCCCCATTTGGTATATGCTGTAACGATATGGGGTTGTGAGAGTCAAAGGACCCTCTTCCTGTTCCGTTTGCAAAAGAAAGCAATCAGGGCCATTCACATGATTGATCGCAGAGAGTTTTTCATTCTTCAGAAATATTAACCTTTCCATCAATCTATATATTAGAGACCCTCACCTTTTAAAAAAATAACTTCTCTTCTTTCAATACTGGATTTTCAAATTGCTCCTAAGCCTTGCGTAGTAGTTCTAACTTAAAATTTCCCAGGCATTCTACAACTTTCTTCACTAAACATCTTCTGTATAACGGTGTCCGCCTTTTTAATTCTCTTCCACACAATCTTCAGGTTGAGTCAAACCCAGCTACCTTCAAAAATAGATTGAAAGCAATGCTCCTTTCAGGCTGCTACTACAGTGTCCAGGAATTTATTTCTGACGGGAGATAATGTATTGAACTGTGTACATGAGGTAATAGTTTATTTGGATTGTTTTATTCAAGAGATTGTTGCTATTGTTTTATTGTACTTGAAAGTGTATATTTTTTGACATAGCCAATGCATCTTTGTAATGTCACTTCTGGCCAAATAAATGACTTATGACTTATGAACTAAACTCAGTTAAGGTGGTAATATATTGTAACCTTTGTATTATTAACAAAGACAATCATCGAAAAGAGTGTGTTGATACTAAAACTGCATATAATTGAATTTTTTACTATATGGAACATAGAGTATAAAATTCTTTTAGAGCGACTTTAAATTTCTCTTAGGCGAATTTTTGACCCCCAAAAGGCTTTTTTATTACTAATTTGATTTCAATGAAATTCTCAGGTTAGATTTTAAGTATTTTAAACTAGGTAATAAACTATAATCGAGCAATTATTTTCAAGCATTAAAAAAGCTCATTTTCTGTAATTTTTGACAGAACTTTAGTTGTTTAGGCTACATGGTTTGACTAATGTAGTTGCTATGATAGTTTATTTTCCCCCATCGCAGCTGAGTTGTCGCTGTATGCTGAAAACAACATAACATAACCTTCTCTTGTTTATATTTGCTCGCCGTTATGTTACGTTTTTAAATAAAATTTAATTGATATTTTGACAGACCTGTTTGTTAAATCAAATAGATCAACACTGGTGTTTACTTTTTGAAGTTATAAATTATAGTCTACCAAAAGATAGGCATGTTGATGTGGAATGAATTGGTGTCGTACGGAATTATGAGATTAACTAATTTATGGGATACAACTAATATCTATTTGGGAGAAAGATTTAAATTGAACAACTAATTAGAATGTGCTGTGCCATTGTAGCCTATGTCTCAGGTAACAAAATATGCATTAAGTGTTAAGTAAGCGTAATTCTACAATACTTAAATTACTTGATTTTTAATAATTTTGATTATTAATCATGGATTTTAGATTGTATTGTTTTTTTCGCTCTACAATCTATTTACCTTTAATATTGTAAGCATAATTATTATTAAGTTACTTGCTTGTTTTGAGGTCTTAGCTAAAATCATTCTTTGTGTGTATTTATTTGTAGGCTAGGCCTAGGATGTACGCCGGTTGACTTCGGACGGTTAGATGACGTTCCACTCTTCACATTCGAGGAAATGGAAACCTCCGTTCTCTCCCTAAAGAGCAACAAGGCTCCTGACCCGGACGGGATTCCCAGCGAGGCTTTAAAGAAAGTATTTTCAATTAATGCTGGCTTGTTGTTGAGAGTGTACAACGCCTGTTTGGTAGAAGGGGTGTTTCCGGGTCCCTATGGAAAACCGCAAGACTTGTACTGATCAGCAAGGGCAAAGGTGATCCCGAGCTGTCGTCGTCCCACAGGCCTTTCTACACGTTGGACACGGCTGGGAAGCTGTTCGAGAAGCTGATACGTTCCCGCCTGACCTCTGCCGTGGAAGCTGCCGGGGACTCATGCCCCCGTCAGTATGGCTTCAGAAAGGGACGGTCAACGATTGACGCTATCACCGAAGTCCATGGAGAGCTGTGAAGAGAGTCGATAGCCACAACCATTTCTCTCGCTGAGTAGTGCTTCTTGTTACGCTTATGTCAAGAATGCCTTTAACTCGGCGAGGTGGGTATGTATGTTGGATGCGCTTCGCAACACCTTTCGCGTTCCTGCATATCTGTTGCGACTCATTGAGGATTATCTCCGCTCTCAAAGCCTTATTTACGACACAAGGGACAGAACGTGGACGATGGAAGTCACTTCTGGTGCCGCGCAAGATTCAATACTCGGCCAGGATCTCTGGAATGTTGCCTATGACAGCCTCCTGAGGTCGGAGATGCCTGAGGAAACCTCTTTGGTTGGGTACGCCAATGATGTCGCAGCTCTCATTGTCGCACGCAACGTTGAGCTGGCCCAACTAAAGTTGAACCGAGTCATGCGTGTGGTCAACACATGGATTTCCGATTACGGTCTCTCGCTTGCTCTCCGTAAGACGGAGATTGTGATATTTACGAAGAAGAGGATAGACACCGTCATTCTGTTCCGAGTAGGAAGGGAGGTGGTCCAATCAATTCATGCTGCTAAGTACTTCGGGATTATGGTGGACACCAAGTTAAGCTAGAGGGATCAGATATTCCGTACGGCGGACAAGGCCGCTAAGGTAGTCACTTACCTTAGTAGGCTGATGGCCAGTGTCGGGGTTCCACGATCCAGCAGAAGACGTCTGTTGATGTCCGCGGTTCAGTTCGTGCTTCTTTATGGAGCAGAGGCGTGGGCAGAAGCTCTCGATAAAGAGTAGTACAGGTTGCGACTCGCCCGGGTTCAACGTTGAGCGGCGCTCGGGGTGTGTTCCGCCTACCGGACAGTGTCCGAGCCTGCCGTACTGGTGGTTGCCGGAGTTATCCCTGTCAAGCTCTTGGCAGGAGAGAGGAAGGCAATTTATCAGAGACAAGTCGAGATTCTCAAGGACACGGCAAGAACAGCAGAGCGCTCCCGAACCTTCCAGCAGTGGCAACACAGCTGGGAGCACGACACCCGAGGACGATGGACTGCGCGACTTATCAAGCACGTCCAACCATGGGTGGAACGGCGGCCAATTCTTTATTTATTGCTCGGACGTTCCCGACGATGCGGAACACACATTTTTCCGCTGCCCATGCTTGGAGGATGAGGGCAACTGGGGATGTTTATTACAGTTCGTGCGGTGCATCCTCCTGGAAAAGAAACATGATCTGGACCGCGAAGTGGCCCAGATCCCTTGATCGAGTGGCTGGATAAGGAGTGAACCCCACGGGCATAAGCCAAATTTAGGCCTAGCCCTACGTAATGTGATAAACAACTCCAGGTTAGAATCCTAAAGAATAGAGGCGAGGTTTTTTAGTGGGTAAACCCGTTTTTAGGGGAGTCCCACACTACAGGCTTGCCACCTGTGTGCGTAATGCATTTTTCTTACCTCTCCCTCAAAAAAAAGAAAAGAAAAAACATAAAAAGCGTCACCTAATAACTCAAAAAGTGAGTAAAAAATTCTTGTACGGGACGGACATCGGAGCGTATTCCTAGTTACACAAATGAGTCCGGAATAAACAATTCATTTCGATGAGTAATTACATAAACGATTACCAACCTGGCGAGGTAAACAGATACATTTGTGTCAAGAGACAATTACAAAAAACCCAATCTTTGATCTTTGCGAACAAAACATTCGTTGATATCTCTCATGGTGTTGCCGCCAATAGGTACATAGATGAGTGACAAGTGCAGGTATTGTTAGGTTTGTCACTGTCCCAGGCCAATACGTCACGGCGCTGCTCCTTTGTGGCATAAATCAATCCAAGTTGTGCCTTGTCAGTGAGTAGTCTGAGCGAGGCTTCATAACTCGGCCGGAGTGTGTTGTGTGCCAACCACGGTTACCTGAGCTACAGAGTACTTAGGATATTCTGTTCACTGAAATATTTTATATATAATTCTTTTTTAATGGAGAAAGGCAATTTCTCTAGCAATGGTAAGATATTAATAGCACTTGTGCACTTATTGATTATCTTTAGCTGTGTATCTTCATCGACAACATTATTAAGTATTGAATAATAAATAAATAGTTAAATGAAATGTGCGTTACTCCAAAAATCAACGTTCTACACTATACATTATGTTAGCAAAAACTTTCGTTTAATTGCAGACTCTGTAACTATTTATTGTAAATTCTGTAACCATTTGGTCTAGCTTTACACAATTGATTTTTTATCTTAGTTAGAAAAATATTTAATATTTATGCACTCTACAAAAAGTGTATTTTAAATATGTATGTTACCATACTGAGCTATATTTTACCATACTGTGGATCTGATGATGACACAATTATGTCGAAACTGCAGTAATCCTATTATGATTACACACAAGAACTGGAAAGAACGGGTATAGCCTACTGTAAAAACCACATTTTAAGTTCATATTCCAGTTCAGGGGCTAGTTATTAAAATGTCCGAATATGTATTGTTCGTAAATGGTAATAGTGTATCAGTATATGATGTCACTGCAACGTTCAAATACCTTTTAACTGAAGCTTGTATCGATATGAAATGAATGTCTTTGCCAAACTTCTATTGTAAGTTAGCGTACATTATTGTATTCAGACAAACATTTCTGCTGCAAAATGCAATTGATATTATCATCGGCAGAGTGCTCTGCTTTGTTGTGTAGATAGCGAGCCTGTTTTTCATAAACAACTGTACGATGACGTTGTTTGAAAAATGTGGACTTTTATTTGTACACACGTGATACTAAGTGAAAAAGCATGTGATTTCATCACAAAACATATTTCTGAAGGCTGGCGTACTTATTTTCAAACCAGCGTAGATTTTAAGACAATTTACTGCATGCTTTAGGCATAGCATAGGCATAGGCTATGCTTTTCTAAGAAAACTTTTTCATGTTATAAATATGAAAATTAACATAAAAATGAATATTGTAGGCCCTATGTTTAGCCAAAGCGAGGAGCTTGTGCACCGATCTGGATGCTTGTCCATTAGAATTGTAATGATTTTTAAAATGCTAAGTTTAAATTTGGACTTTAAATAAGGGCAATATTAAACCCGTCCCATATTAAATGATGTGATTTATTTATTTTTCAACTAAGTTAATTTAAAACATCATAAAATTATTTATTTACTTTCTGTGTGGCAAAAAAAAAAAATACTGTCAGCAACCATAGAACATATAAGTTCCATCATTATGATAAACTTCTTAGAGTATTGGTAAATCCAGTCAATGATTTTCTAATTATAAATAAAAGGAGATATTGAATGTCCGATACTTTACAGCTCTCCAACGATCTTAAAATTCCCCACAGTTTAACTTACGTTTGAGCCATGACTGTGGAAAGATTTTTCTATCTACAGTCCTGCGTATGAGCAGCAGACACTTTATTTTGCCACGGATGGATCTGTAAAACCCCCCTCGGCCCTCGTCCATAATCTCGTGTTTTTCACCATGTCTAATACAACAAAATATGACAAACATTTTGCAGAGATCTAGATAGGAAAGCTGTAGAAGCAGAGATGTAAATGATGTTGATCTGTTTCCAGGTAACAACACAGCCTACTGCATCCCAGTGGAGGATTCCAGCGACAATTTCCCGGCCGACATCTTCACGAACGAACAGAGGAAGCATGGCGCGATCGTCATCCACGTCTGCATCGGTCTCTACTTCTTCATTGTCATCGCTTTCGTTTGCAATGACTACTTCCTACCCTCTGTTGACTGTATTTGTCAAGGTAATAAGGTAATAAATTCTTGCACATACTACCTATTTAGTAGTTATTGTAAGAATACTTTTAGTGAATGCACTTTTTAAGCATAGAGATTGTATAGAGATTGGAATAAATATTTTTGTTTATTTACTTGTAAACGGGGGAGACAAAAATTGGAATACTTGAACATTGTGTGAATTGTATGAATATTTAGATGTGATACATTTACTTGCTATTTTGAAAATACTTCTGTATAATTATAGTCTATTATCATCGTGAGAAGATTATAAATTTGCTTTTATGTAACCCAGAAATCAACTTTGCTAACTGGCTTCCAAAATCAAAGTAACAACGTTTTAATCTTCTTCTTAAGTAATATTCATTCGTCTTCTTTAATATTCATGTAAATGATTACTGATTGTATTATTTATTTTAAGTATATTGCATTTTTATAAACTAAAGATCGCCTCCTGGTCAAAATTCGACCAAAATTTCAGTTTATCTGGATTCGAGAATAACTGAAACATCTATTCTTCGTGTTTTTATAGCAGTTGTTTTTACAACAGCTGTCTAATGATTCAATCAATTTATCCTTCCTCCATAAGATTAACATTAGAACTTTGAAAGCCTGTGGGGCGTAGCCCTGGAGTCCGATGTGAATTAAAATGGGATTCTGATCATCTTCAGGACTATACCTTTTTAACAGTATGAGCGGATTTCTCCTACGATGCACACGAGCTGAGAAAAAAGGAGGAAACGAAACATGCTTGCCTATTAATATATAGATTGGCCTTTACATTAAATATAATCAAACCAAATCCAATTAATGGCTCACGAAGTTTTAGTGGCATATAAGACCTCATCATGATCAATTGATCAAAGCCAATTAATGGCTCATGTGATTATAAGAAATTATTTTCAATATAAACAAAATGTCTTAAAGCTACTTTTTGAATTTTGAAGGGACGTAGGGTTTAGTTTATAATCTACTCGGCTTGAAGTCAAAAAGACCTTTTAAAACTCTAAATGACTTTTTTCCTAGTTCAATGAATACCTTACTCTTGCTGACTGTGCATCACTTGTACCCCCAGACATGTCCACTCTGAGTGACTGTGCATCACCTGTACCCCCAGACATGTCCACTCTGAGTGACTGTGCATCACTTGTACCCCCAAATCTATCCACTCTGAGTGACTGTGCATCACTTGTGCCCCCAGATATGTCCACTCTGAGTGACTGTGCATCACTTGTACCCCCAAATCTATCCACTCTGAGTGACTGTGCATCACTTGTGCACCCAGATATGTCCACTCTGAGTGACTGTGCGTAACTTGTACCCCCAGACATGTCCACTCTGAGTGACTGTGCATCACTTGTACCCCCAGACATGTCCACTCTGAGTGACTGTGCATCACCTGTACCCCCAGACATGTCCACTCTGAGTGACTGTGCATCACTTGTGCCCCCAGATATGTCCACTCTGAGTGACTGTGCATCACTTGTACCCCCAAATCTATCCACTCTGAGTGACTGTGCATCACTTGTGCCCCCAGATATGTCCACTCTGAGTGACTGTGCATCACTTGTACCCCCAAATCTATCCACTCTGAGTGACTGTGCATCACTTGTGCACCCAGACATGTCCACTCTGAGTGACTGTGCGTAACTTGTACCCCCAGACATGTCCACTCTGAGTGACTGTGCATCACTTGTGCCCCCAGATATGTCCACTCTGAGTGACTGTGCATCACTTGTACCCCCAAATCTATCCACTCTGAGTGACTGTGCATCACTTGTGCACCCAGATATGTCCACTCTGAGTGACTGTGCGTAACTTGTACCCCCAGACATGTCCACTCTGAGTGATTGTGCATCACTTGTACCCCCAAATCTATCCACTCTGAGTGACTGTGCATCACTTGTGCCCCCAGACATGTCCACTCTGAGTGACTATGCATCACTTGTACCCCCAGATATGTTCACTCTGAGTATGTGAGTCACTTGTGCCCCCAGATATGTCCACTCTGAGTGACTGTGCATCACTTGTGCCCCCAGACATGTCCACTCTGAGTGACTGTGCATCACTTGTACTCACAGACCTATCAACTCTTAGTAACTGTGCGTCACTTGTGCCTTGTGCCCTCAGATCTATCGCTGAGCCAGGACGTGGCTGGCGCTACATTCATGGCTCTGGCCACCTGCACCCCCGAGCTTTTCACCAACCTCATAGGCACATTCCTCACGGAGAGTGACCTCGGCGTAGGCACTGTCGTCGGCAGCGCTGTCTTTAACACCTTGGGGGTTCCGGCCTGTGGAGGGTTGGCCGCCACCATGGTAAGTTGCTGTCTTAGCTGGTAAAATTGTAATTTGATTAGTATATCTTGCCTCTTTACATTCATTAGCCCATAATGAAAAGACTCATGGGCAAAGACTGTCAAATTATTCTTAAACTGAGATCAGGAGATAGCATTTTACAGCAATGACATTAATCATCTTAAGGTTAGAGGTAACACTTCTTGTTTGTTCTAGTAACATAAAAACTATTTGTCTGGAATCTAATCAAAAACATCTGGCTTATGAAGCCTCCACAATAGCCTCCAGCCTTTCACAGTACCATTATGTAACAATAAAAACAAAAAATGTAATAGCAAAGGAATAATTTATGTTCAAACTCAAACATGTCAAAAAGTTAGCAAATGCATTTTCCTTTTTTAGGCTTTGACTCTTTCAAAATATGGTTTTTTTTACCAATCATGTTTAAATAATATGCAGGAAATCTATGAAAATACTCAATTGAAGAGATCAAAAGAAATATCCTCCTTTTAAAATCATGCGTGTGAAAGGAAAACTCGAGTTGTGTAAAATAAATATAACTTTTAATCTAAGTAAACTATGTTAATTTCAAAATTATAACATTATTTCCATTCCCAGAAAGTTTTTTGGGCTCTCATGTCTGCTGGCATGAACATAGATAATACTTTTTACAGATATAGCAGAATATCTTGGCCTCTGACATACTCCACTTCTGGATTGAAATTGGTAAACATATGGTCTTAAAAACAGTCTGCGACAATCTGCAACTTCTTCGCTCTACTCCAATTATTTGAACTATAAACGGTTGTCACAGGCCAAGATATTCCGTTTTTTTGTAATGGCAAACTTTTTTTCCTTCCAAGGATTTTTTATATTTGGTAGAATATGGGGGGTTTTGGCCTCCAGAAATTGACTGGAACTGGTCTCATGGCTGCTATAAAAATTCCTAGAGCGCTTCAAAGTTCCCATGTTATTCTTATGGAGATTTTAAATAAGTACTCGGTTTTCGTCCTAGAGCCCTTCAAAGTTTCAATGTTATCCTTATGGAGATTTTTAAATTGAACAAAAGTCATCTGATATCTGTAGATATAAACCAATGTGTTTCATCTTTAACCTAGTGTAGTTTCACCTTTGGCCTGGCAAGTGAGTGAATCGAATGAGCTCGACTTATAAAGGAAGAGGGTGAGTGAGCGGAGAGAACAAGCTTTGTATGTGAACGAAAGTAATAATTTTACCGAGCTTAAGCTCGGTCCCCGTGGTACTGGATAGTTTTAAACAAGTACTGTTTGTACGAGCAAACTTTTTCCCCTCCAAAGATTTTTTTTTTTTTTGTATATGGGGCTTTTGGCCACAATGAATCAATTGAAGCTGGTCCCATGTCTGGGAAAAATCCCGTTTTCGTTCTAGAGCCCTTCAAAGTTTCCATGTTATCATTATGGAGATTTTTAAATTGAAAAAAGTCAGCTGATAACTGTAGATATAAACCAATGTGTTACATTTTTAACCTGTAGTTTAGGAAAATTATACCAAAGTGCAGCACCCTTCGGCCTGGAGGGTGAGCGAAGCAAACAAGCTTGTCTTAAAAAGGAAGAGGGCGAATGAGCGTAGTGAACGAGCTTTGTTTTTAGAACGAATGTAATAATTTTACCGAGCTTAAACTCGGTCCCCCTGGTACTTTAAGTATAATCTGTATAATTTTTTAAGTTTGTTGTGTCCAATCAGAATAGCTAAAACTGGTAACTAAGGAAACGAGGGTAAAGTATCCGATGGTTATCAAGGAAATGGCAGGAATCATGGGTAAAATGGCTCAAATCAACAGGGGGTGGAAAATTAACATGTGTTTATAACTCTATATCTAGTTTAGCCTCGTTGGTTCTGATCAGATCAATGCAGTGTCACATGACATTGAAAGTCGCTTGTTTTCTGTACAGTACTTAGTCATTTACATATTTGTCATTCCATATATATGTTACATGTAAAATAAATTATTTAAATAGGCCTATCAGACAACTTCACATGTACTTGACCATCCACCATTTTTATTGAAATGAACTTCATTAACCTACATTATGAGTTCCGGTTTTACTGCATTTATTGGTAAACAATTCTAAACATCTTTTAAAACATGTACAATTATCTACAAACATATATTTTTTATTTTTTATTGTGCGTACTAACATTTTTAATAAATTATTTAAATCGTAAGGGTCATTCATTATATTAGGCTACTTGTTTTAAAGTGGAATTGATTGACTATCCGGCCCTGCCTTAACTAATAGTTCTTATGGAATAAAATAAATAATGTGATGAAGTATTTATTTCAGGTATGTTTACAATTCTATTTCTATTGAAAGTTAAAAATATGTGTCGTTGGTTACCAATGGAGTCTCTCAAGGATTCAATACTCTTCACCTTTGGGTTAGAAGCCCAGACAGCAATGTAAACCATACCCCTTTTGGCCAAAGCATGATTTGTATTCCCTTATTTTGGTCAACCATTTTTTTTTTTTTTTTTTTTTTTTTTTTTTTTTTTAATTTGGCAACCATTTAGTTGAATAGTTAAATTAGAGCTCTTTTAAACCTTAAAGGTTTAAAAATGTAAAAATAAAACTCTCCTTTGACTTAGAAAAGTGTAACTCAATTGTCCTTACTTTTAAGTTTTTTTTTTCAATTCAATTTATTTTTAATGATAAATCAGGTATAAGGGCCCTATATCCAACCTCAAATCACAAGAAAACATCTTAACAATAACTACTCAAAAACACTATCTGAATCAGGGGTCAAGGCTTATTTTTTCAATTGTTTCACAGCTAAGCGCTGGAATTGCAGCCCCGCTACTGACCAAGTCAAGTTTCAAGTTAACAATACAGTAACCGTTAATAATTTTTCTGATTAGTTTCGCTGTAAGGATACCGTCTGTTAATTCCTGTGATCTTACCACACAGGTCATCAGGTTGCAGGTGTACCCCCTAGCCAGGGACTGTGTCATCTACAGCACCGTCATCGGCGTCCTGGCCGTGCTGCTGTGGGACGAGAAAATCTACTGGTACGAGTCCCTCATCCTCCTCATACTCTACCTCATCTACTGCCTCATCATGTTCTGCGACGGGAAGATCACTAAAGCGGCCAAGAAGGTGCTGAGGAAAACCAACTCATTTGACAGCTCAAGTAGGTAACAATTTTGAAGTATGATTCTACCTTAGATTAGAAGCTCTCTCAACCAACTTGCTTCAAATGCAAATGGAATATTCAAATTATTTGTAGTTAATGACAAATATCTGCTTGCGCCATTGTTTTGATATCATTTTTATAAAAAAACTTTCTAGTATGTTATATCCAGTATGTCCCTGGCCTGGCCATTGGCATTTTGAACCATACCAGAGGTCCATATACAGGTAGTATAGACTATAGTTTGTCCATCGGAACTTGGCGTCTGGGCCCCTGGCTACCTGTGGCCGGCCCGGGTCGCTCCCCCGTCTTTATGGTCCTCGCGCAGCTGTTTCAGTGATTAGTCACCTAGGTACTGGAATCACTGTTGCTCTCTTTAATATTTTTACGTGTGCCGAAAAATCATATTCGTTTTAATAGATTTGAAAAGTTCGCATAAAAATAAGAAAAATGATACCGAACACGACACAATTATGTTTCCAAACAATGTTTATTTTAGATATGTTTATTAACAAATCCTGCTTTATCATAAACATAATTGTGTCGTGTTTGGTATCAATTTTCTTATTTTTATGCGAACTTTTCAAATATATTAAAATAAATATGATTTTCCGGCACAAGTAAAAATATTAAAGAGAGCAACAGTGATGCCAGTAGGTGACCCATCACTGAAACAGCTGCGCGAGGACCATGAAGACGGGGGAGCGACCCGGCCTGGCCGCAGGTAGCCAGGGGCCCAGACGCCAAGTTCCGATGGACAAACTATAGGAGCTATTCCTGCAGTTAGTATACATTTCAGTCGAATGCTATTAAATAAAATGTCATGGCGGTCAATGGAAACCAGCCATAAAATATCGCAAATTGGCACTTTTAACGAAGTTGTAGGAAGTTATTATTTGGCATGGACCTTTGTAATAGCAATGCATATTTCCAGAAAATATATATATTTTTTATGTCTATTTTAAAGTGGCGCCCATTTTTAATTTATAAAAACTTTATCTTCAAAACCAGTAAATTTTATCAAAATTTTACAAGACACAAAAAAGGTGACAAATGTAAATTAATTAACTAACCAATTATACCATGTGTGCAAGGATTTAACAACAAATAACGGAGTTATTGTGATTTTCTGCAGAAAAACATTGATTTTGCATTATAATTCATGCATATTAAAGTTATTTTAATAGAAAAACACAATAACTCCGTTATTTGTTGCCATATATCCTTACAAACAGTATCATCGGTCAGATAGGTAATTAAATTTGGAAAATTTTTTGTGTTTGATCAAATTTATCAATTGTAAGATATTTGAGTTTAAAAATTTTAAATGGCTGCCATTCTAAAAATCCTACACATTGGAAAAATCATTTTTTATGTAAATGGGCATTAGTATTATAAAAGTCTATGTCAAATAAGAACTTCCTACAACAATCTGTCACCAAAATAAAAATTAAGTGGAAAAACTAAAAGCACAGATAATTGTGTAAATATGCATTTTAGGATATACTTCAAATAAACTACCACACAAAATATTTTATCAAATTTTACCCCATATACAATTTAATTTATATTTGCTTACAATGCCCATATAATGGCAAACCTACATACTCACCCCCATGGAGTTTATGAGGAAAATAAATACCCCCGTCGCTGAGACCTGCGTACTCAGCGAATTTCCAATGGAATTTCAGATAATTTACTTTCCCCATAAAAACACCATAGGATTGAGTATGTAGGTTTCCTGCCATTGGGTGTTGTTAGAAAATCTAAGTTAATCAATAATTGGTGAATGTAAACACAAAATTGTATCAAACTCTGGCAATTTTTTATTTTCCCCATAAACCCCATGGGGGTGAGTATGTAGGTTTGCCGCCATATGGGTTTTGTAAGCAAGTATAAGTTAAACCTTATATAGATAATGTACATACCAAATTTGATTAAGTTTTGTCAATAAATAAGCAAGATATAGGGTTTTCTTGATTTCCCATAAGAATAACATGGAAAACACATTATTGGATTTGCCCCGTAAGCAGTTATGCTATGATAAAAATTCAAAATACCAAATTGTTTGTTTTTTTTAAGCTCTTTTAAATGGTTTCAGTTAAAATTGATGAATTTTAAAAATTAAGGTCCAAAAATGCCAAAAACCCATTTTTGACCCCTTTGAAACCCCATAAAACCCCGTTCCCATAACCCGACAATACTGGTTCGCGAACTCAGGAAAATAGACATGGTCTTACACCTCCATACCAAATTTCATAAAAATTGGAGGTCTCCTTCAAAAGTTATCAGTACCACGGACACATAGATATATAGATATATATATACATATATATGAAAATGAACGAATGGTGTTTTTGGCTTCTGGGGACCTCAAAATGAAAAAGTAAAGTGGTCCCGGGCTTAGGTCTTACCATAGCTACTACCGTAATAGCGTATTCTCTATAGGGAAATTCGCTAAAAATACATCATTTTGACACAATTTAGTATGTACCTGCACTGAAAAGGGGTTTCCTACATTTTCTAACAACCCCCATCGCAGCAAACCTACATAGGCCCATTCCTATGGTGTTTATAATGAAAATAAAAGATACCAAATTCTGCTGAAAATTTGCTAAGTAAACAGGTTTGCTATGGTGAAGGTATTTATTTTCTTTTACATTAATAAATTGTTATTTATTGGTTAATAATATGAGTATATAATGTATGTGTATCAGTAAGTAATTAATTAAATATGATAGGATTTGATTTATATTTATAAACTTTATTGTAGAATAAATTTTTCCAGACAAATTAAAGCAATTTCATTTGTATTTTCTTTTTTAGTTTTACTTTCTATGAATATAAAATATTGTTATGAAGCAAACATGTAGAGGTGCTTCAAAACAATAATCATGTTCAGCAATTTCTTATGCCAAAAAACTGTTACCCAGCCTATATATTAAATATTTCGACAGATATACTAACAATTCTAACATACTAACTATTTAAATTTAAAAAAAGAAGAAAACAGTCAAGCAATAATATTATATCTTATACTCTAAAACAAGCTCCGTTTGTCCGGGCAAACTTTTTTTGGCTCCAAGGATTTTTTATTTTTTGATTGAATATGGGTGTTTTGGCCACCAGAAATCGATTGGAGCTGGTCCCATAGCTGGGAAAAATCCGGTTTTCGCGCTAGAGCCCTTCAAAGTTTCCATGTTATCCTTATGGAGATTTTATTAATTGAACAAAAATCAGCTGATAACTGCAGATATAAACCAATGTGTTACATCTTTAACCTGTAGTTAAAGAGAATTATACCAAAGCGCAGCACCCTTCGGCTTGGCGAGTGAGCGAAGCGAACGAGCTCGTCTTTAAAATGGAAGAGGGCGAGTGAGCGGAGCGAACGAACTTGGTTTGAGAACGAAAGTAATAATTTTACCGAGCTTAAGCTCGGTCCCCCTGGTACTTATACTCTAAAACAAGCTCCGTTTGTCCGGGCAAATTTTTTTTCGCTCCAAGGATTTATCATTTTTTGGTTGAATATGGGGGTTTTGGCCACCAGAAATCGATTGGAGCTGGTCCCATAGCTGGGAAAAATCCGGTTTTCGCGCTAGAGCCCTTTAAAGTTTCTATGTTATCCTTATGGAGATTTTCAAATTGAACAAAAATCAGCTGATAACTGTAGATATAAACCAATTTGTTACATCTTTAATCTGTAGTTTAGGAAAATTTTATCAAAGTGCAGCACCTTTTGGCCTGGCGAGTGAGCGAAGCGAACGAGCTTTGTGTGAGAAACAAAAGTAATAATTTTACCGAGCTTAAGCTCGGTCCCCCTGGTACTTGACTATTAATTAGACTACAATAGGCAACTAATTAGATAATTAGACAACTTGATATGTCATCAATCTAAACCCACAACCATTATTAGGAGTTAACAGAGGTGACTCCAATGAGACGTTATCTTCTGAATGTCTGTCCATCAGCAGCCTAAAACCATTTATCTCTCAAACAAATTGTGAATCCTCCACTTATGGCACTTATGGAACAGCAGATAATTTCATTTTTCTTCCCGAGTTTGCAGGTAACATGAAAAACCAAAAGGATAAGTTATTTACTTTTGGGAGCCAAATTTGGTGGAAGTTTTGAGTTTTGGAGTGTTGTGTCTGTGACTGTCTTTCCGGGTTTACGTTAAGTAAAATAGCAAATTCATCCTGATTATAGACTTTAAAGGCCAAAATTTGAAAGTTGTTACATGCCTTCAGAATAGACGGCTATGCTTCAGATCGGACTTGCGATGTTTTCAGCTAATTTCTAATGGTGGTTCGTGATTATTTCCTATAAGAATACCGTACCACATTGTTTCTATTTTTTTAGGCATGCCACAGTGAGGATATATGTTATACAAAAATATAATATAACCGACTGAAGGTTTTTATGTAAATTGTTTAATAAATAAATAAGAAATAAATTTCAATGAATTTGTAACCGTTTTAAAATGGTTTTACGATAATACAAATTTTGAACACAAAAAATAACTAATGTCTCAATTGAATTTGTATTTCAAGAACTGCAGATATGCCAAGTAGTATGGGCAACAGAGTGTTTTCTTAAACCAATCTTAACATTTTTACAAACATATAAATATTTCTTAAAAAAAAAAAATAACAAAATGAAAATAAAATAAAAATTTGACCATGCAAAAAACACCTGTGTAAATTTGTAATGGGTGAGCCAAAAAAACAACGGTTTTTAAAATGAAATTTTTCTAAAACTAAATATAGTTTAATATTGAAAATTACATTAGAATATGTAGATGGCTTTGCCATTTTATTTTGTAAAGAAAAAGTCTTTCTAATGACGTAAATTCACGTATACACAGGCTTCTCATACTGCAAACTTGCCGTTACTTTCGGTAAACATATTGATTGAGGAATAGCAGTAACCTCGTTTCTTATGTACTGCTTACGTTCAGATACATCGTTTTGAAAACAGAAAGGATATTGCAAATGTTATTTACCAAATTTAAACAAGTATTTCGGCAAAGAAAAGCACCATGATGATCGATGTTAAATTGAGCATGGAACATGCGTTAAGTAGCAATCAAAGACTTAGCACAAATGCAAAATGGATGCACTTGCCACCAATGATCCATAGAAACTTGTAAACAACCTCAAAATTGATCAAACCATAATTTACTGCAACAATGAAGTCTCTAAACGTTATAAGAGTTGAGCAATCGCTGCACAAAAACAGTCAGGTTTTTTGGCTCACCCATTATAGTGGGTGTCCCAGACCACCCGTACACGCCTTAAAAATTTTACAGAATCATTTTTTTTACAAACCACATTGTGCCATTAATCTCTGAAACTTTTATGTTGAAAAAAATTCATTGCCCAAGAATGAAAATTACTGAAAACCTTGTTTTAAATAATGTTCCACCACAAAATACCGATTATCAATTAATTAATTATAATATTTAATAAAGTTTCAATAATATCCGCCATATATTGCAAACATTATGGAAAAATAAATTTTATTTATGACAAAACTGATAATTTATGATGGAAAAGTATATTTATGAGGAGAATCTTAGCAAGGGCAACTACACATCAGGCCGGAATGCCCCCCACCACTTGTGTTAAAATGTCACACTACTGGTGCGCCAGCTGATCTGGAAGGATGCGATTTTGATGCAATTCCCCGAATCTTTACCTGGAAATCCCGTAAAATAAACAAATATTTACCCAACTTCCGATTAAATCCGCGAAAATTGGGTAAATTACCTGCTTTTGGCAACACCGATCAGCTGGTACACCACTACTGTGATGTCATCTCTCTGAGCACTCCGGCCTGGTGGGTAGTTGGCCTTGATCTTAGACATTTTTATGATGGAAAGGGAAAAACAACAAAACAAACAAAATATTGTCAGAGAGGATGAGGAAATTTGGCCCTGTTATTCTTATTGAAAAAAAATTAACTTTCTTTCTTTCTTTCTTATTTTCTTTCGCAGGCTTGACTAAATGTTAAGCCTGAGAAAGCAAATAAGAAAGAAATAAAGTTAAGTTTTTTTTCAATAAGAATACAAAAAATTGTCTGAGAGGATGAGGAAATTTGGCCCTGTTATTCTTATTGAAAAAAAAACTTAACTTCTACCACCATTATCTCTTTAACCGTTAGGATTAGAGGTACTGGGACAAATTAAATTGTAAATTTGACTTATCTAATCATAAATTTTATTCTGCTGACAATAATTTACACTGTATGGGAATTTAAATTTTATGAAGAATTTAGATAAAGTCTCTACATCTGTTTCATAATTTAAAAATTCACAATTCTGGATTTTTTTCACCAAGATCATAGTTAATTTATTAGAAACTCTAATAACTTTTTTCAAGTATTTTCAATTATTTTTTCATTGCTTTTTTCTTTTTTCTTCTTTCTTTGTCCCTAGATTTTTTCACATTGGTTTTTTTTGCTTATACTTACCTTTTTTTGTTTGGTGTTTAATTCTACTCTTGCTTCCTTAAACTTTCTTCTTTCTCTGGTGTCTCCTTCCACGCCGTTTGAATCGCTTGTCATAATTTTCTTTTCAGTTTGGGCTTCTCACCAAGAACAAAACAGATAAGGACGGAAGAGTGTGTAACATTTATGATTTTATTATTATGTTATTGTACATATATATTTATTTTTACAATAATATTTTTAATTAAATTTTATTTTGCCTATCAACTGATGGGAAACAATCAGCATCACTACAGCCCGGATGTTTGGGATACGTCATATTTCCCAATAAAATGTTGAGAAAGTGAATTATATATGGATTTTAAATCTATTTGTATGATTTTATGACATAATATTCATCTATTACTTTATTTTATGGCATATTTAACATTGCAGAGTTTATTTTGTTTACTTTGTTTTTATTGTGATGAGACCTTCAGTATTATACAGCCCCGTTGCTTGAATGCTTTAGATCCCACAGAATATTAATACTGTAATCGTATATCTTTATTTAATCATTCAATAATAGTAATTTAAACGTTTTAATAAGATAGAAAAATATTTATTTATGAATCGTGAATTAGTGTTTATAATTTTATAGCGAAACAATTATAAATCTATACATATAACGTAACAGGTGTTAGTAGGAATTTTCTCAACAACACAGTACTCTAGCACAATAGTCATCCATTCACTTTGACGTTCAGATGACACTGTGCTAGAATACTGTACCGTGAAACTAAAAAATCTTAGTGGAATGTTAATATAGCTTAATTTATTATTTTAATAATAAATGTAAATTTATAAAATTCAAAGTTTATTCTTTTCAAAGTCTTTTGAAAGTTAACCTTGTAATCTTTTGTAAACAATTCACTATTTCTAATAATATAACAAGAGGTTAAAATACCTGAATTGCCGTGTAATCCTAAGTCGTCATGTTGGCGACCGGTTTCGGTACTAACATAAGAGTACCATTATCAAGCCTAGGGACGTGAATTTTCACTCTTCCGAGGTCGTCATGAGTCTTGAAAACATATTACACAATACACTGACACATTTAAAACAAACACGTACACGATAAAATGCATGGCCATACAACTATTTAGCGGCGCGGCTGTAGGTTACAGGGTGTGCGTCTAGAAATCACTATTTCTATTTCACGATTATCTAATTTTTTAAATAATATCACAGATACCCGCTAACTCCTCAGTAAGAAACCAACCCCGCCCCTCTCCGGCCCATAGCAAATCATCCGCCATCAATCGTGTTAGAAACTTTTAAACCTCAGTGTTTAAATACATACCTAACCTGAAAAATATTTTGTAAGAATTTAATTGAGTAACCCTAATCATCCTTTATTGGGCTCATAATTTTTTTTTATTTTTTTGATACCTGATAGAGTTTTCACTTTTATAGCTGGAGTTTATAGCACTGGTTCCATCTGAAACTAGTTGGTAAAACAACTAGATATTTTAACATTATGTTATTCTATGTTTAGAGACAATAAAGTCAGACGTGAGCAGTGGAGCGGGAGATGGGATCTACAGGCCGACGTACTACCACGGGGAGCAACTCAGCTCCATAGAGAGAGCTCGATCGGCGAGCTTGAAGGACACGAGAAATCCTCTGGACACGGAAAAAGCCAACGGCGGGGAGGAGGACAGTCGTGAAGGTATGCAAATAGATTTGTGACACTAAAAAGCTGTAAAAGCTTTTCCTATGACCTACCTCAAAATATTAATTACCGATGGTGATAGCAAATTTTTAAGAGATGATAGACATTTCTGACACTGAGGGCTCAAGTGATTGGATATTTCTAAATTGCTAATCAGATATGTCATTGGAAGAGTTATATTATTTTGCTATCTTCTAGTCAAGATTGACCTGAAACTTTCGAATTTAAATGTAAACCAAATTTGAGGATTTCTCAGTTTGAAATTAAATTATAATTTTTATTAGTTCTAAAAGTAACTACAATAGAAATTTTTACAGTAATCAAGTAAAGATGGATTGATTACTCATAAAAGTTAATTTATATTTGGTATCAATTGTAGTGTAACTAAGTGTATCAATTGTAGTGTATCAGTTTAACTAAGGAAATCATTGCACATGTTGCTTAAAAAATTGCCAATTACTACATGTATTAAAGCTTCTTAAAAATTAATTCAAAAAGTTAATCCAAATCTATGTGATAGTATAGTGTCTAATGATGAATTAAATTTAATTCCACCAGCAATAGTTGTTTGACTTTAAGAAGCTTATTGTTTTAAATAAATTGACAACTCTTTAAATTTAATATCGTTTGAATGTGACATGTAAATGGGCTTACATTAAAGGTACCGTAAACCATTACCATCGTCAAACCATTATCTTATATATCTACACTTCATTCTAACTGTAATTATTATTAGGAACTCTCAGGCGTATTTCCTCGACGCCATCAGTCTTGACAATGTCAACCGAATGTATGTCAATCAACAGTCACAAAAACCTTGCTTTTACACAATTGAATGGTGATATCACAACTTATGGCACATGTGAAAACGCAGAGACCACTAAATCACCCCCCGAGGCCACAGGTAACATGAGAGGGGTGATATTTTTTGAGCGGAGTTTTGAATTTGGAGTGATATGATTGGTTGTTTTTTTATGCTCGTTTGGCATAAAAAGGGGCTTTTAAATTACCCTCTACATGTGCAAAAAGTCCTTCATTTTTCCATTAATCTTTTAGGTTTTTAAAATTATTCTCTTACTTTTTAAGATTTACGAGTATTGTCTATATTTATAAAGCTCTGTTAAAGCTCTTAAGTGTAAAATTGTCATGTTAAAAACACACTATGTAAATTTGACTCTAACTTTACGTTTTGAGGTTATCTGAGACATCAAACTTTTAAACATTCATGTTTGTCTCTTTACTTGGAGGGGTCAATGCAAGAACAAACCAAGTCCACAAAAGTAAAAGCTGAGAAAAATTGAGTTAAAGTTAAAAATTCATAACTTTTACACCCTTTGCCCAACACAAAATGTTTTTTTTTTTTTACTAATGACATAAAAAACTTTTAAGGCAGGAAAAGTAAAAAAAATTATATATGTTTTATTAATAAGCAAACTTTTTTTTTGGACTTGGTTGATTGTTGCAGTGAACATTTTCCAACTTTTGACTCTGCAGTATCTAACCAACTCCAAAAAAGTCTAATCTGACAAAACTATGGTGAAAATTGATAAATTACATTGTTATGGTGACAAGGAATAATAGGTTAAATAAATAGTCAGTATTTTTAGTCGAGATAAAAATTTCTGATTTTTAATACGGAGGGAAAAGTATGTTACGAGGATAATGGTATCGCTTGAGCTAACCTCTCTTAAATTTTGAGTAATAAAAGACAAACATGATTAATAAATTATTTTGAAACAATTTTATACATATCATGATCTGAAAGTAATGATTATAATTAAGAAAGCATTTTTTCAGTTTTCAACACTGTAACTTACACATAACTTACTATGAAACTTTTATCAATAATAATTCTTTAGTGTTGTATGTTGCTACGATAGAATTTTTCTATGAGTGCATCCAATAACTCAAGTCTTGAAAAAATCAACTCATACAAAATGTATTTTTATTAGCCCCAGTTGATTTACCTTTCATGTAAATTAATGATTATGATTTGGGCAATGCTTGATGAGTTATCACGGAATGGTTTTTTTTAGTACTTTTTTAACACGTTTCACCTAAAAAGTTGTCTTACCACCTATCAAGTCAAGGAACATGGCAAATTAGATACCTATTCAAACCTCTAAAAGTTTTTGACCTTACTAAAAAACGCAACACCATCCATCTACATCTTGCAAATCCAGTCCACTTCTGCTCCCATTTTTCTCTGGTTTAATTTATATATATATAAAATACATTGAAAACTTATTAAAACCAAGCAAATTAATGTTGCATTTGTCAATGGAATATAATTTTCTTAGACAAATATCAATTCATTTAATAGGTATAACACATTTTTATCTAAAATACACTCAAACAGATATTATTAAATATCAATAAATTTTATTGTAGAGTGCTCAAAGAGGTTACTGTGTAACCATTAAATATAAACAGTTCTCATCCCTTCCCCGAGATTTTTGTGTTGATACAATATTAGAATGTACTGCTGTACCCATTGCTCAATATTGAGCAATTTAATTTGGATACTGATACAGTTTTAATTTATTATAGCTTCTTTTTATTATTAGTTTTAATTATTAGTTTTATTATTAGTTACTATTTTATTATTAATAGTAATTTATTATTACTTCTTCCAAAACAATCCAAACAGAAGATATAAACATCAACATAACATAAAACGGACTTGGTTTGTTGTTGCTGTGAAACTTTGTTGCAGAACTGTCACTGCAACAACAAACTAACGCATTCTGGTGGCAAATTATTGAACTTTGGACTTGGTTTGATATTGCAATGAATAGAACTCGATTTTAGACACACGTTACAACAATAAAACAAAAAAATCCAAATTTGTGACTTGGTGCCTTCTTGCTGTGAACCCTCCACTTATAAATTAATAAAAAAGATCATCATGTCAAAGTCATTTTTATTTTTTCATTTGTAACACCAAAAACTATTATTGTACACTATATAAAATATTTTATGTATACCACACTGTTGGTCCTGTCATATTATTTAGATTCATGATTTACTCTCTGATATATTATTTAAATTCTCCTACAGTATTATTTAACTTCCCAAACTCAATAGTATCTCAACAAGTTTGAGCCTTAAATTTAATAATAAATAGTCTAGTAAAATTAGCTCAAAAAATAGCTGAACCCGGAAGTAATTGCAAACTTATACATTTTGACCTATTCTAATATAAAATTACCTGAGAAAAACAATGGTGAAAAGTCTACCAATCTCCAACGCTGCGCTCGCCTGCTATGGCCAAATTTTTCAAAATGGCGGTTGTAGTTTTATAAATGTTTGCTGAATATCTTTTGAACTGCTAAAGACATCTAAATTTTGTAAATTAGTAAACTTTCGAAAATAAAATTTTGCACATTTTTATATATAGTATGTATTGGTTGTTATATTTAATAAGGGTGATATTAAGGCTCTTTAGAGCTACTTTCAATTGTTATTTAGGTGAATCTCTTTTGTTGGGAAAACCATATTACGGTGGTGCCAAAGGTTAGATATAAGCCTTTAAAGGTACGGCTACACATAGCAGGAAAGGATACGGAAAGGAAACGGAAAGGACACAGACAAAATTCTGATGGGGTGGCTACACATATCGGGATACGGACAGGACATTTCTGAGTCGGAAGGCTGCGCGCGCAGCCGTCAGACGTCGGGAGGTTGCGCGCGCAACCGTCCGACGTCGGGAGGTTGCGCGCGCAACAGTCCGACGTCAGGAGGTTGCGCGCGCAACCGTCCGACACTGCTCATCCCGCCGGCCGCCACACACACTACACAGAGCTACCGTCAGAATTTTCTGATAGTGTCGGAAGGGGTGGCTACACATACCAGGACGGGATACGGACAGGACACGACAGTGGCGGATGAATGCTCGTTTGGCGATCCATCCGACACGGCGAATGTCCTGTCCGTGTCCTTTCCATGTCCTTTCCTGCTATGTGTAGCCACACCTTAACCGTGTCAACTTACTACTACAGGGTCCCCAGATACCAAAAACACCATTCATTAAAGTTTTCATATCTGCGTATATATACTAATTAAGATACATATATAAATATGTAGGGACTTTAGTATAACGGTTCAAAAGGTATTAAGCAAAAACTTATAAAACTACAGTTGTGATTTTGAAAAATTTGGCCATAGCAGGTGAGCGAATCGTCGGAGAGTGGTAGACTTTTCACCATCGTTTTTCTCAGGTAATTTTACATAGGAATTGGTCAAAATATGTTAGTTTGCAATTACTTCCAGGTTGAACCATAATTTGACTAGACTAAAACTGCTCCACTAATTTACTAAACAATACACTTTAAGTAAATAATGAACAAGAAAAAATATTTATATTTCCTCCATTATAGAATTGAACAATTTTAAATGCATAAATAATGAGTGATAGAAATTACAACCTCTATCTACTGAAAATTAATTGCTTCTGGTTTTGGCCTGTTTAAGGGTTTTTTAAGGTTTGGAGTGTTATTCTTTTGTTTCCTAGGATACTGATGTTGTTTTTGCTTTTAGATTTGAAATTTTTAGTCAACAGTTCTTTTAGACAGTATCTGTGACCTTCAGTCAACAGATAAAACCAGTATCAAAAATCCTACATATATTTTAGAACACTGGGTTCCCTTATCAGGGTTGATTAAACTTGAGGGTTGATTAATCATCAGGAGTCGAAGTCTACTGCCAGCCGGTCAAACTATTCACTGTATAAATGTACTGTGTGTGTTGTAATTTTAAATTATTTATTTTTAACCTCTGACAATATCAGAAGACTTAATGAATGACATTTTGTAATCAACCCTGATGATATGGAACCCTGTGTTCTGAAACATATGTAGGATTTTTCTACTGGTATGAAGTGTTGACTGAAGGTATGTACACCTATATTATATAAAACAGTTCTGGATGCGTCAAACAATGAGTAAATAAAATTTCCAAAGATCTCGCTGTATATTTTTTGTATTTTTACTTTTTTGTGGTATTTCTTTGATTCTCTCTCTAATCTTATAGTTTCAAATTTTGGCTTTGACTTTTTTTGTGGCTTTATGAGTGAAACGGTTCTGTGTGAAATGTTTTGGATCTCGGCTTAAATCTGTTTCAATTTTTTTTTATTTTTTTTTCTTTTATTTTATTGGTGTGTTTGAAAGGTTATTATTTTGAAAATTTTACATTTAGATCGTTTGAGCTTAAAAACATTCTCTATTCTAATAACTTATTAACATTTTTATCATAATTAAACTATTTTTACTGTAAGACTTTTTACTCTGAGTTTGAAAGTTGTTACAGTTAGTGCTTGTATCACTATAACTGTTTTTAAAGCTACAAGCTAAAAACTAAAAACGTACTCAGTTTGTAACAGCGTTAAGTTTGACAGAAGAAAGATCACAAGGAAGAAGCATCAAAATTGAAGGGACCTGAGGACAAGCGCAATACTGGTGTAAATGTAGGTTTGGTTTATACTCTTGTAGCTGTACATCACTGAACAAACTCATCCGCTGTTGTAAACCATCAAAATTTAAATTTTTCAATATTAGGTTTAAGTTGTTAAAGCAATTTTTTACGTTTAATCAATTTTAAAATTGGTGAAACTTCATTGGCCATATTTGGTACAGTTCTAAGATTGAGATTTGGAAAAACTAACAATTCATTTCTAATTTTAAGCACCGTCTCCAACCTGGTGATGTCGTGGTGTTGTCATTATCTGCAATGCTTTTTATTTTTCGCTATTATTGAAGTTGCCTAACAATTATTAGCCGGTATTCAGAATTTTTTCTCTTCTTATCAGTTCAACTTCATTGCATTTTTTCCAATTAAAACCAGGTTTAATTTTCTCAAGGGCACGCTCAAAACCAACGCACAGGCATGTGTGCCCATGTCGGCTTATTCCAAAGACCCTATGCAGATTGTAATTAACTTATATAAATATGGTACTCTAATTTCTGGCAAATACTAATAATTTATTTGTTGCAACAACACGCCAAGAAGAAACTGTGCATAAAGGACAATTATATTAATGCATGTACTTTATAATTTGCCATGTAATTTTTATTTTTTGTGGAATAAATCTTTCTTTGATTCTATCTTTCTTTTTTTTTTTTTGTTTAGTTAATTAGACTATCTATTTATTTTTAAAGAAAATTTAAGACTATCTAAGATTATGTGAAAATAATAAATAGAATTTAAGATGATAGGGTACTAAACCGATTTCGCACAAAAAGCAAAAAATTAGATTATAATAAGACTATGAAAAACTTGACGTACAATGGAATGACATGATGTTGGTTGCAGAGCCGTCGCTCTGCGTGAGGCCCGAGGGTTTCTGGAACAGCAGCTGGTGGTTCTTCACCCTCCCGGTGGAGATCGTTCTATGGTTGACCATCCCCAACTGTCGCAGTCACCGCAAGCTCTACCCGCTCACGTTCATCATGTGCATCGTGTGGATAGGGATCGCGTCCTACGTTGTGTCCTGGATGATGACGATATTCGGTAAGAGTGCGTTTCAGAGATAGGGAGAACTTTTTTATAATTTAGCTGATGGGAGTGAGTCTAGAGAAGCTTATCAACTTCGCTGATGATGTTCTGCAATGAAAAATTCATTGTATTCCCGTTGCTGTTAGTAAGTCGTTTTACAGCAATGTTTCTCATGTTAAAGTTATGTTTGAATTGAAAATCTGGATCTTCAGGTGATTTTTATTCTATAAATTATAGTTTTAAGCACCAAAAGTTTAGAACAGATATATTATTTGTAGTCAATGGTTACACCTTTGATTATATCATTGATTTTGTATGTAAAATCAATGATTAACTTATATATCCTCTACGCATGTAAGGAATACATTACATTATTTGGTTTGAAATAAAATAGAGTTCTGAAAATAAACCATTATTTGTTTATTGAGAAGATATATTAGATCGTAGACTAAAACAAAATGATTTAAATTAAGTTACCGTACTTCAAATGCTGTAAGAGCTAAATTGCGTATAACATCGCAAGACTGGAATGAACACAGTTTTTGTTTTAAGCTATAGAATTGGAACATGTATTGGAAAGCTAGATAAACACAAATTCATATAAGGTCAATGGAGTCGGGAATTTATACATGTTTTAACGACATTGAAGGACAATTCAAATATTTTATTTCACAGTAAAAATTATTTGATATTATCGTTGGTTGCCAATCTTGAACAGAACCGTAACATCTAACCTTCGGTAACCAAGTCTCAATTTTCAATTAAATTTTTATAACAGCAAATTTGAACAAAATCAAAGGATTAACCCTATTTTGAACTGCTTTGTATAAAACGATATGATAGAGTATACATATACATATACTTTACATGATATTTTGGCCGATGCGAAATAATTTTAGCGATAGTCATAGCAACAATCACGGCCATCTCTATTCTCTTGTTAACTCTCTACTAGAAAATGACCTTGCACCAATACGATATACAGCCTATGCTTAGTTATTTGAGTTTAACATTTGGCTCTAATGCAACAAATTTTGTAAATTTAAACCTAAACTAAGGTTATGATCTTAAAATATACTGTTTTAGGGGAGTAAAAAACGCAATTCTTTGTCTTTTACCCAACCGATTTTAAAATCAATATTTTAAGCAGGAAAAATCGATCTCCAAAAAATATCGTCTTGAAAAAATAGATGTCAAAAAATCAATGTATCGAATGGTAAAAATCTATTTTTCCGAAAAATCGATTTTATTTTGCCATCACTACCTCTGGTACTGACAGTCTCTGTCAGCAGCCGCTGAAACTGCTGGGCGCATAGGCTATGAACGTATCCAATGAAAGCATCTATTAATTAAAAGGCCAACTTTCCGTGGCCAAACCTCATTCCTCACCATCATCTTCTATCTGAGTCTTGGGTCTCACATGTGCCGAAATGCAGCTGCGTTTCTTTATCCATAGTGTTTTACACTGAATACTAGATATTGTTTCACGCCCTCAGTCTGCTTGTAAACAATGTTTCAGTTTGAGCAACCTCCACTAGGACTGACCCTCTAGCCCCCACTTAACTCAAAATATCTGCTCTATAACCAGAGCTGAGTTTATGATAAAAAATATTCTCTGGAACATCTGCTTAATCACACGTGTAGATCTAAAAATATTCTACCCGTTGGATTAACATTGAAACATTGAGGTCCAATAAGATGGAACCTCAGTACATTTTGATACTTCTTATATTTTTTCTTACGTCCCTGGCTCTTGTGCTTTAAAATGAGCCATCACGTTACTCTATCTTTTTCCTAACTCGAGATATTTCGTGGGGACCAATTCGCTTACCGAATCATACAATATAGATTTTACTTTCAAGTAGTGATTATTGTGAAGAAGGACAGACAGGGGAAATGTAATATAATTGGAACAAGTCTGGAGCAGAAGTGCCCCCAATAATTTAGCATGTATTAACAAAAAATTGAAATTAAATGGAAAAGAGCAAAGTCCTAGCTATTATGTAAAGGTAGCTTCAAACCAGACTCCATATTTGCTAATATATGTAGGATTATTAGGGGGGAAGTGAGGGAGAGAAAGAAAGGGAGGGAGCCGGAGAGCTGGTTGTTAATTTTTGTTATTTTGAGTACCGTAACAGATGAATTCTGAGCATGGTATATTCCTCTACACTTCAAAACATTTATAATAATTTATAGATTTATCAGTTCAGTTTAGTATAAGTTGATGGTTACATCAGGGAAGAATGCAAATACAAACTCACATGTTATCCAACCCTGTTACTTATTCCTCTAGACAAGATTGACAAACAAGTATGAGATATCTCCAGAATTATAATAACGTAGCTGATAATTCAAAACACTTAATATAGAGCTTAGAATAATAACATTTCCTTAAAAAAGGAATATTCATATATGCTTATTCCTAACAATAATTGTTTTTCTAGGTAGTACTTATCATCTCAGTGATTCCATAATGGGGATAACGTTTCTTGCCATTGGAGGGAGCATGCCAGAAGCTTGTTCAAGTGTCATCAATGCAAGATTAGGTAACCAAACAAGTTACTAGATTTTACTATTTGGTATATATAAAATTTATTTAAGACTATTATTAACACAGGGAGTATCTCACACGGTTCCCAACATAGAGGTATCAGATGAATGTAATTCATAAAAAATAATCAGGTAGATTGGAGGTCCATTCCAATTTAAGTGCTGATCTATTGTTAGACCTAAAAAAATTGTACTTTCTTTCCTTACAATGGGATGAGAGTCATACATTATTACTGGTTCAATAAGTTTTTTTTATTTTTAGAAGTTTTAAATGTAATATAATTTGTTTTCATCACTCCGTACACGAAAGTGTACTCCGTATACAACTTGCCGTACAGCTGAGACCTTGGAAAGTAGTCATTTCCCAAACTGTCACCGTCAGCTGATTTTACTGACCTGTACGGAAAGTAATGTTTGTAAACATTACTTTCCGTCCAAGGTAAACAAACTTTTCCATACAGCAACAATCAGCTGGGTTTAAAACAAATTAAATTTTTAATTCCAGCTTTGTTTACTTTGTCCAATGGCGAATAATTTACAAAAATAATCCTCCTTTAAAACTTCCACATTTATTAATAATTGCATAGTGATGAAAAGTATCGTTCACAACTCGTCCGGAAAGCCCATTTCCAGGCTCGATAGTGTTTTCCACGCTCGGCTTCGCCTCGCGCGTAAAACACTATCTCGCCCAGAAATGGGTCACTTTCCGGACTAGTGGTGAAATATACTATTTTTTTAAAATTTAAAACTAAGTTATGGTTTAATAAATAATTACCCAAACTTCCAAGTTCTATAAAAGCTGTCAATTCAGTTTGTTCACTTGTTGGGGATGATATCATTAAATTTGAATACACCTTTACCTATACCTTAGATGTATTAAAGAATAGGATTAATACTTAACAATTTTGCAGGTATCGGATCGATGAGTATCAGTAACGCCCTGGGAGCCAACACTCTGGACATCCTGCTGTGCCTGGGACTGCCGTGGATGATCAAGACCATCCTGCCCACGTCCTGGGGCGGAGGTCCCATCCGCATCCAGTCCCCAGGACTCACCTACAACACGGCCGCTCAGATTGCCTGTGTCGCCATCCTCTTCGTCACCGCCTACATAAACAAGTTCCATTACAACAGGGTATTAGGCGCTGTCTGCCTAGTCATGTATCTATCATCCATCGCTTTCATTTTAGTCGTTGAAACCAATGTGTTCGGCTGGACGCATGGGAAAGTATATTGTAGCTAGTCAATAAAGTTGTTAATTTATTTTTTTAAGTCGGGTTTTGTTATTTGACCTGCGTATAGCTGAGTTTGATTTTTTCAGGAGACTAGAGAGAGAGAGAGAGAGAGAGAGAGAGAGAAATGCTTTATTTACAATCTTCAAGATTGAAACAGCGTCAAGAAAAAAAAATAACAATAATAATACTAATGACTTGGTTATTAAATGGCAAAACGGAAGGTGGTCTTTCTTGGTTCATGCAGTGCGCCAGTTCAGGAATTTGTCCAAGCTGTAGAATGGATATTGGAGAAGCCAGTTGTTGAGAGCCGTCTTCAGATGTTGTGGACTGGAACTCTTGACTTCATCAGGCAGGCAGTTGTAAAGCTTGGCCCCAACACAAGATGGTTTGCACTCAAATCTTTTACTGCGATGTGCAGGAAGATTGAAGTCATGAACACGACGAGTGTTATGATAATGGATGTCAACGTTGCGGGGTGGGCTGAATTTGCAAGCCATTACTAGTGATTACTGAGTGATTTGGAAAATTTTAAGTGTAATTTAGGAGCAATACCTTTGTTACTCATAACCCACACAGCATAGAATATTTAGTTTACCTAAAATTGACATTGAATCTAGGTTCAAACATCACAAAATTTTACTTAAAATAAATATAAAAATTTGGAACTACGGTACACTAATAGTGAAAAAAATTGCAAATAAAATTTTTTATCAAAACTTACAGGTCCTAAATGTATTTTGAATGTACTAGTAAACGTGTTGCTTGAAATCGAGCAATTTATTTTAATACAATACAAATGTTACTTTTATCTCTAAATTATTGACGTCCGACCAATCCAATATTGTGAATATCTGCAATCACCAAAACTACACGTATTTACAGCTGATTATTAACAGATGTTTTAAATGCTTTACTCAATCCCAATGTTATTTAAATGGGAAATTTTGAGATTTCAATGGTGGATAACGCCTTTATTTTTCGTCAGATTCGTATCAGTTTTTGGCGGAAACAACTACAGACCAAGCCCTATCCAACGACACCAAAAACTTGAAAATCGGTTGAAAATTGTAGGAGGAGTTCTCAAGACAAAAAAACCCTTAGCGTATTAAATAAGTATAGATTTTCGCTAACCAACTGATCAGAAAAATGTAAATGAAATTTAGCAAAGAGATACCCATGCCAGGATTTGAACCCTCAACATCTCACTTCTTGTCCTGACACTAATCTCTTGAGCTATTTAAACTTTACTCAGGTTGAAATAATAAAACGTCTTCCAACACTACTCGATATATTTACACTTATACTGTAATTGCTTACAAGACGGTAAATATATATAAAAGATCTTATAATGGCGATCGATTTCGACCAGTGTCACACCGGTCATCATCAGGCCCAATCAGAGACTGAGTCATATTAAATATATATCGAGTAGTGTTGGAAGACGTTTTATTATTTCAACCTGAATATCAGTACCAGCACGTATAATGCTAATCAAGAAGTTATTTAAACTTTACTTGGAAGTCTTCTAATTTACAACTTATAAATTTCTACAACTCAGCCTTCACTGGAGAACTTGAAAGTTTTGCAATATTTTAATTATGCGCTGTGATCATCGGTAAAGAGTGCCCCCAACTAGCGGTAAACAATCGCCTAATTGACAGGAAACAGCGCCCCTTTGTCGTTTGTCGTTTAAAGCGCACCTGTGCCTTTTAAGGTTTGCCTTGACCTTGTTCCTTTGCCCTGGATTTAAATTTACTTCTGTATTACAATTATATAATATTTAATTTCATATGGTGGTAAAATGGTACATTAAATGATGCAAAAGGATTACGTCCACGGATTAAAGTGACAGAAATGATGATCACCACATTCGTTAAATAGTTCTGTGGTTTTATACAGCCAAAGTAATTAGAATTAAAATAAGCCCATAAATCGGTTTGTTTTTGTTTTTGTGGGGGGGGAGGGGGGGCACAAATGTGACCTTTGGCCTAGGGCATCAAAAAGTGTTAATCTGGGCCTGCACATAATGACTTACTTAATGTCTGCATTTGCATGGAGACCAAAAACTTGGGGTGTGTCTGTCGCAGGTAAACTGTTCACATAGTCTACATATCTCTGGACTAGGGTGAACTAGGGTATTAGAGGACAGGATAGGGTATTAAGGACAGGATGAACAGGGTGAATGAACAAAAAATACTAGGGGCGAAAAATTGAAATTATTGAAATCCCCAAGAGAATCATAAAAAAGTTTAATATTAAGAGATATTTTCATGTTTTGTAGATTTTTGTCAGACTTATTGTTACTAACCTATTGTTATTGCTATTGTTGTTATTGTTATTAACTTATGTTTTCATAAGAGAACACGGACATTATAGTGATTTATGATTTAACTTTAACTTTTTACGCTTTTGTCTTAAGTATTTTTATCTACTAGACATTATTCAGAACTTATCTTGAATGCTCGGTTCCACCTCAAAATTGAAACTCTAATAAAATTTATTTTGCCTTTATTAAAAATAGAGTATGATCAGTTAATCATCTGAGACCACTCAAGCTTGCTCTCCATTTTTAGAGGGTGTGATTTTTTTACTTTTCATAATAAAAAAAACCCCGTCGCAGCAGACCTGCGTACTCAGCGAATTTCCAAAGAATTATTGTTTCAACATCAAAGAACTTTGTGGCTATCTTATATAATTAATAATCTTTACAAGGAAATAATATTGATAATAATATATTTAGGGGCATTATATTTCTGAGTAAATTATTTTATTTTTTTTAATAGTTTATATATTAATATTTATATTGCAATAAATGACTTTTTTAACAGTAATAAAAGTGCACATCCAAAGCTTCCATGCATAAGGAATGATTTGTTTACAAATAACAAAACATAAACATTTCAAATTTGACAAATATGCAGAAGACAGCTGATCAGCTGATTATTAGGAACAGATACCTTATTATCTCCATCTCTCTTGCTCCCATTATACACTTATTTTCCATGAGAATACCATGGGATTTAGCATGTAGGTTTGCTGCCATGTGGGTTTTTGATCTAATATTAATTACTTACCACCTAGTAAAGGTTCATAAAAATTTTTATTAAGATATGTTGATAAACAAGCGATATATAACTTTTTAAAGATTTGCCCAAAAGAATAACATGGGAAACTTGATTTGAATGTTCTCTATAACCAGTTAAGCTATTTTAAAGATTTAAAATACTAAATTGTTTGTTTTTTTAAGCTCTTTTAAATGGGTTTAGTTAAAATTGATGAGTTTTAAAAATTTAGGCCCAAAAATGCGAAAAACCTATTTTTGACTCCTTTGAAACCCCATAAAACCCTGTTCCTATAAGCCGACAATGCTGGTTCGCGAACTCATGAAAATAGACCTGGTCTTACACCTTCATACCAAATTTCATCAAAATCGGAAGGCCCCTACAAAAGTTATCGGTACCATACGAACGAACGGTGTTTTTGGCTTCTGTTTTTTCCTCAAAATGAAAAAATAAAGTGGTCCCGGGCTTAGGTCTTACCATGGCTACTACCGTAATAGCGTATTCCCTATAGTTAAATTCGCTAAAAAGAACTTAAAATTAAATTTTTATTTTTTGAACAAAACATTTTGGTAGGGAAAGTACATAAACCAAATTATTTAGTAAATTGTATAATTTATAAAATTCCATGTATAACAGAGTTGAATAAATATTATAAAAAAATGTATAACTGTTGTTGCAAACTCTCAAAGAATCCACACAGTAATGGCGTGTTCTCCAAGACTGGTCATAGAAGTCTTACGCTGGTAGGCTGAAGAAAAGGACAGTCAACCGCTTGAACAAAGGCAGGAGCTGGAGCTTTTCTTAGAAGCTCTTGTAGATTGAACCTCCTGTGGAACTTCTTCCTTGAGGTCGGGAAGCCTCGAGTGCTAGCAGTAACCCTCGGTCAAGGAAACTCGGTCACCTACTCTGTTGAAAGGATGAACTCCTTAAACTGTGAGAAGAGCTCTTTCCCAACGCTTCTCGAAACTTTGTTTTCTTCTCTGGATGTGAGGAGCTTCTACCAAGAAAACTGGAGTTGAGGAGAGAACCCTGGGTCAAGTTTGGAACCTCTTCTAAAACACAAAATCAAGGATATGTAGGGAGCAGCTACTACTTTCAGGAGAGAGTAGCCAAAGGTGATTAGTCGCTATGAAAACCATTTTATTTTAAGTAATTGTTGAAATCTAAATAAAGAAACATGGAATCAGTGGTTAATAACTTTATTTGTGTGAGTGAATAAAAAATTTATGAATTAAATCAAACACACATTAAAAAATGAGATGCACTTCATTGAAATAAAAATGATTCATATACTGAGAATTAATTAAGAGAAGTTATTGTTTATTTCAATATTTTTTTACTAATTTGCACCCTCTCCTATCTTCTTGTGACTTACGGGACATCCACAGTTTATTCCCGCTTTTAAAGTTAGTGAATTTGTGTCAATAAATTCTGCAGAATTTCTATCAACAGTATAAATAATGTATCGAGTTTAAAATATGATATTTTGCCTTCTTTAAGTCTAAAACAAGTAAATCTTGCTTCTACGTGTACAAAAAGTTATATTTTAATAGTAAACAAGTGTTTGATTCTACTTAAATTAATTGAGACAATGTAGTTTAATTTACAAAAAGTTACTGTAGTTAATATTATTACTAAGTGTTACATATGTTAATTTCATTAATAAATTACTAAAATCATGTTTCAACTAGTTTTGTCCCTTATTCTGTTTTGCCCGAAGAAATTAGTGATATTGACTGGGCATCTTGAAGCCATAAATTAGTAAAAAACGGAAGTATTTGCACGTAGATAAAGCATGGATTTAAAGCTATCAAATCGTTTAAAATGTGTATTTTTGGTTTAAAATTTCCAAATATATACACTACTAGGGGATTGTAGGGGCAAAGGCCCCTAAAATCAAACTGGTGATGTTATCTCCAAAAGTAAGTTTCAACTCATCACCTTCTTACACTGTATTTCTTCTCAAGCTGTACTGTGAATTTATAAGCTTGGATTTTCTTATAAAATATTACCTAATATCGGTAAAACTTTTGGGCGGTAATCAGCGATAAACAACAATAAATCAGTAATAAACAAATAATCTCCCCCGTATTAAACTATAGAAGTCTATTTTGACAAAAAAAGAAAATCCATTGCACCATTATAGTGCCAAACGCAATAAAAATATATTTAACCTTAAACATGTAACGTACATAATGAAATCATAACAAATAAATCAAATAGTTCAATACAACATGACAAAACGGTTAGTAGCCCAAATATACTGTACACTTCTGTATCAGACAGGGACCCCTGTGCCCCCCATACTCAAAGAGTCCCCCATGCCTCCCCCGAGCCCCCGCGTACCCCGTGCTTCCAGTACATCCCTATGCCACCGGGGCCCGCGTGCCCCCACATTCACCCAAACCCCCGAACACCCCCCTGTCACCCTGTGGCCCCATGCTCTCGTGCTCTCATGCCCACAGTTTTCCCCATGCCCCCTATGTCCACCATGCCTTCCCTGTGCCCCCCATGCTTCCCATGCATGCCCCATGTAACCCCGTGCCACTAAAATCCCTCGAGCCCCTTATACCCTCCAATGCTCCTAAGACCCCATACCCCCATGCTCCAGTGCCAACATATCTTTCAATCTTCGTCGGACCCCCGTGGACCCTTTGTCTCGCATGCCTCCTCCATGCCCCTTATTTCCCCCCATGCTCCCGTGCCCCCATCCCGCCGTTTTTCCAAGTGCCCCACGTGTCCCCTCTGTCCCCAATGCTTACCCCATTTTCCCCAATTTCCATAATTTAGTGAAAAATAAACACTTAATAAAACAATTCAACTCCAACCATTAAATATCCATTAGTAACATAATAACAAAACAACAATTCACTGAGTAAAGACAATAAATTAACTTTTATATCAAACATACCATGGCTAAGCCACTTTTATTACTGTGGCATATACAGGACAAAAAGTAGGTGAGGTCACGAAGAAGAAATCTACTGTGGATCCGTAATTTTCCATGACAATTGGTGATCTCCTTTTTTATAGTGCTTTGCCAAATTTTAAAAAGTTATAATTAAGTTATCTTAACTCAAAATATCTGCTTAGTAACCAGTATGGAGGAACCTGATAATTCCTGTTTATCAGGAGTTATTGTTTGTATCCGATAACAAATATACACTGGAACATCTGCTTAGTCACGAATCACTTAGATCTAAAAATCTTCTTTCCATTAGATTAACATTGGAACTTCAAGATCCAATGGGGCGAAGCTCAGGTAAATTTTGATAATTCTGGTATTTTTTCTTGCGTCCTTGGCCCTCAAGCTTTAAAATGAGCCATCATACTTTACCCTGTCTTTTTTCTAGCTCGAGATATTTCGTGGGGAACGATTCGCTTACGGAATTATATATATACAATATATCCCATACTCTTAGACCCTTGGTAATCATCCTTTTGATACCGTGGAGAGTTGTGGATGGGAAGGGGAATGGGGGGGTTTACACTGGTGCCCTCTGGCCATGGCTGTCCACCGAACTAAGAAAGGGACCAGAACGGGCTTGTATGCCCTCTGTTAAAGGAAACTGTAAACCATTAAAGTGTATTGTTTAATCAGCTGACACATGATTTTGTTTACTTTTGTGGAAAAGGATAGTTTTTAGCGAATTTCCCTATAGGAAACTCTATTACGGTAGTAGCCATGGTAAGACCTAAGCCCGGGACCACTTTACTTTTTCATTTTGAGGTCCCTAGAAGCCAAAAACACTGTTCGTTCATTTCCATATATATGTATATTCGTATACAGGGTTATTCAGACCATGGTGGAAGAAAGATGGTGTGTGCATACGAATATTTCCATTATCCCTGCCGTGAACTGTGACGTCACCTTTGGGCTACAGCTGAGATTTTTAACATTGACTCTTATGGAACTAACCGGTATTTTTTTGCTTTAACTCGATTTCCTCGGCGTAAAACACTTTAAATACGTAAAAGGCACCCATCACTGAAATCTGCATTAAATTTGGATTAAAACTATATAAGTTGTTTACCGCTTTTACCTTTTATATAATTTATTTTGCCTTATCGAAGTAGCGATATAGTTTCCTCTGCATCAGGCTTATGCGTACCATCCCAGCTTAACACGAATTTTCCGATTTACATTACTTAGAAATATTACATTTTATATATCATTGTAATCTACATTAAATGCCGAATAAATTGATATAGGTAATACATCGTTTAAACAGTGTTGGTTGGTTACATTTTCGAGATGATATACATTGTTTTTTAATTTTAACATTTTACGAAAATTAACTTACCATATTACTTTTACTCAGTTACTTATGGGCCTAAAAAATTTAACATTGTTAAAATATATATATCCGTGTAATCTGCATTAAACGCTAAATCTATTTTAATTTTGAATATATTTTTATACTCTGGATAATCTGATTCGGCTTAGAAAAGTAGCCCTAACCTTTGACTGGCAGCAAGTTTGTGTGCATTACCCAATTTCAACATGAAATCCCGCAAAAATGAGTACCGCCGTAGTGAACACACTCTTATGAGATTCAATGTAGAAGACTTTTAAAAATTGCCGTGCCTCCCGTCCGCCCGTGCCATGCCGCTGTAGTGCACGCGTAATTTAATTTCGTATATATCTGTGTCAATGATATGTCCCTGTTTTGTTAAAGTGGTTAAACTATACGTATTAAAATTTCTATTTTTTACCGTTTTAATTTTACTATTTAACTGTGTCTGTAGTTAACTGAACTGTAGTTAACTGAATAGTCGAACTCTTATACTGATTACTTTATGTTCTTTGAACCTAATAAATTTTTTAAATTAGAAAAAGATATAAATTGTTTATTTCCAATCACAATGTTTCTATAAAATACACAATATATTATCTCGAAAATGTAACCAACCAACACTGTTTAAACGATATATCACTTATATAAATTCATTCGGCATTTAACGTAGATTACAATGATATATAAAATGTAGTATTTCCAAGTAATATAAATCGGAAAATACGTGTTAAGCTGGGATGGTACGCATAAGCCTGATGCCGATGAAACTATATCCCTACTTTGATAAGGCAAAATAAATTATATAAAAGGTAAAAGCGGTAAACAACTTATATAGTTTTAAGCCAAATTTAATGAAAATTACGGTGATGGGTGCCTTTTGCGTATTTAAAGTGTTTTACGCCGAGGAAATCGAGTTAAAGCAAAAAAATACCGGTTAGCTCCATAAGAGTCAATGTTAAAAATCTCAGCTGTAGCCCAAAGGTGACGTCACAGTTCACGGCAGGGATAATGGAAATATTCGTATGCACACACCATCTTTCTTCCACCATGATTCAGACCACCCGTCCACTATTTATAGCAGGAGAACGGTTTGAGATAAAATCATGAAATAAAGTTTTTTCCAACTAAATCGCATATGGGCTTTCCAATAAAAATATTTTCATCAACGCCAGTATACAGGGTGTTCCAAAACTGGAGGTCACAGGTTCGAATCTCAAAATTTTCTTAAATAAACATGCAGATTTTTTTACATAATTTTAAACGTATTAGTCAAAGGAGCATTTTCGTGAAAACAGAATGAATTTATCTTTTTCCGTTTCAAAATGGTGGCCATTTTTGTAAGAAAAATCAACATTTACGGAATACCCTATAATTCTTTTATTATTTGTCATAAATGACTCCCGATTCAATATCCTTATTTGAAATGAGCTAAGCTTTACAATGATATGTCACAAGACCACATTTATTAAAAAACTAAAAATTCCAAAATTTTATCATTTTGAAAATTTTAACTTAGACAAAACTTAAAAATTCTAAATGTAAACATATGTCATATTGTATATTATCTTAAAGCTCTCAAATACAAATACAAATACAAATACAAATACAAATTCTTTATTGCTTACACAACTTTCGTCATAGAGCAATGTTTATAAATACAATAATTTTCTTTTTTAAATTTTAATTCTAATACTAATTTTTTGAAATCATGGCCTTAAAACAATGAAACAATGAAAATCTTTTTAAATTGTAACATTTCAATTATTATTTTTTAATACAAAAAATATGAATGATACACTTTCTTAATTTTCTTTGTTATTTTTATAATTTAAGAATTCATTTAATGAATAAAAACATTCCCTTTGAAGAAAATTTCCGATTTCTTTTTTTATCTTCTTTTCATCAATAATATTTTTTATTTCGTTTGGCAAAGAATTAAAAAGTTTTATACTCATGTAAAATGGAGAATGTTCGAAGAGACTTGAATTATGAGCCGGGAAATGGAAATTAATATATTTATGTCTAGTATTAAACTCATGATCATTATTTATATTTTTAATATTGATGTTATTATTGAAAATATTCATGAGACTTTTGAAAATGAATAAAGAAGGCAATGGCAGTATATTTAGATGTTGGAATAATGGTTTACAGTGGGTTCTTGGATGTTTTTTGCACATTACTCTAATAATTTGTTTTTGCAATTTAAATATTTGCTTACTCTCAACTGAATTTCCCCATAGTTCAATTCCATAGGTTAATCTTGAATGAAAGTAAGCAAAATATATCATTTTTTGGGTATTTAAATCAGTTATATTGGATAAAAAATGAATAGCATAAAATGCTTTATGTAACTTTTTTAGAAGTAATGATATATGAGATTTCCATTTCATGTTGTTGTCCAATTTTAAGCCTAAAAATGTTGTATCTTTCACTGTTTTTATTGAACTAAAATTCGTTAAAGTGATTTGCTTAGTATTACGATTCATAAACTGCAAGAATTGTGTCTTATTTTGATTCAATTTTAATCCATTTATTGAAAACCATTCATCTAACTTATTTAAATTGTAATCAATTATGTTTTGTAAGTTGTTAATATCAGTGTCTGAACATAATAAAGAGGTGTCATCAGCATATAAGATTAGTTCACAGTTTTTGGTAACAACTGGTAAATCATTAATATAAATTAAAAATAAAAGTGGACCTAAAATTGAGCCTTGAGGAACTCCATTTTTTATATTACTTTGGTTATTGAAGAAATTTAGGTTGTTTATTGACACACTTTGACTTCTATTTGTTAAGTATGATTTGAGTAATGATAGAGCTTTTTTCTTTACACCATAGAACTCTAATTTTTTCAATAATAGTTTATGATTTACACAATCAAAAGCTTTTGACAAATCACAGAACACTCCGGCGGTATTTTGGGACTTGTCAAGATATTCCGACACTTTATTAATAAAACTTGATACTGCCATAGTTGTATTTTTGTGTTTTCGAAATCCAAATTGATTTGATATTAAAATATTATTTGATTCAAGGAAATTTATCAATTGATTATAGATTGCTACTTCAAATATTTTTGAAAAGGTTGGCAATAGAGATACTGGTCTATAATTTTGAATTAGCTTAGGATTTTCACTTTTAAAAATAGGTACAGTTCGAGCAATCTTAAGTAATTTTGGGAATTCAGCAGTTTCAAACATAAGGTTTATTAAATGAGTTAAGGGGGATGATATTTGTCCACAACATTTTTTAACTATGGCTGGAGGAATTTCATCCCATCCAGTTGACCATTTAATTTTAAGACTGTGTATAATTTGTTTTGTTTCACTTTCTAACACAGGTTCAAAATTTAGCAATAAACTAGTTTTTAAATTAGACTTTTCCATGATTTGTATAGCTTCATGTAGCTTCGGGTTTATGTTAAGATTTCCGCATATGTTAATAAAATAATCATTAAATATGGATGACATTTGTTTGGGATTGTTGTATAAAATACCATCCAATTCAATTTCATTTATATTGTTGTTTTTATTTTTATTTTTTGTTTCTTTTTTTATTATATTCCACGTAGCTTTGATTTTGTTTGAAGATTTCTGTATTTTACTATTATTATTTAGTATTTTTGCCATTCTTACACATTTTTTAAAAATTTGTTTGTATTTACGAACATATTTTAAAAAATCTTCATTATTTGAAGTCTTTGCCATCTTATGGAGTTTTTGTTTTTTTAATGAAGATATTTTTAACCCTTTCGTAATCCACTCTTTTGAAGAATCTTTCCTTGGTTTGTCAAATGTTCTTTTCAAAGGGAATGTTTCTTTTATTACATTTAAAAACATATTTGAGAAAAGTTCATATTTTTTGTTTACATCAAAATTATGAGTAATATATAATGGAATCCAGCATACATTTCCAATTTTTTCGACAAAATTTTTAATATTATTTTCATTAAAAAAACGTTTTTCTACAAATTGAATATTTTTCTCAGTTTTTTTGTTGTAAATTTGAAAATTAACAATTTGGCCTGAGTGATCTGATAAACCAGTTTCTATTATGTCTGTAAAAGTTATGTCATCTTTAAAATTTGTAATTACATTATCTATACATGTTTTAGAGCTTTTAGTTATTCTAGTTGGAGAAAAAATACAAAATTCCATATTAAATGATTGAATAATACCTAAAAATTCAGTTACATAGGATTTGTTATCATTTATATCAATATTAAAGTCACCACACAATATTAATTTAGTCAAGTTGTTTCTCCTAAAGATTTGATTTAAAACACAATACAGACTTTCAAAAAATACTTCTAAATATTGTTTAGTTTTGTTTGGAACCCTATAAACACATAAAATGGTTATCTTAAATTTATCTCCAATTTCGATACCACAACATTCAAAATATTGAGATTTTGAAAATTTATTAATATCCAATCTTTGTTTGAATGAGATGTGCTCACCAATTAATATAGCTGTCCCTCCTCTTTGAATTTCTGGTCTAAAGTAATTAGATACATTTTTATAATTTGAAATTGTTTTTAAAATAAAATCATTTTCTGGTTTTATCCAGTGCTCGGTGAGACATATAATATCAGGTTTACTTTGTAAAGTATTTAAAAATATTTCAAAACTATATTTCTTTCCCTTTTTAAGTATTCCTTGAATGTTTAAATTCAAAAGTTTTAGTAAGGCATTATCATTTTTACCATTGAGACACGGAGGATTAATTGGTTTGCCATCTAATAAGCTAAAAAATTGTCATTGTAGACATTTTCCTTAAAACTAGGGGCTTTATAGGCTAGGTACTTATCTCTATGAAAGTTTCTCACAGTCTTCGGAGAACTTAAATGTAAAATAGGCATTGGCCATTCATGGGGGATACCAGTAGGTTGTAGGGTTGGTTGAGGGAAATCATGTGCTTTAACGGGCCACATCTGTCTCTTGTTCACAGAAAATTGAGTAGAGGATAAGTGCTGGTGTCTTCTTGACCAATATCTTGCCGGGGGTTGTTGGAAGTGTCTAATCTGTCTTCCCGTACCAGTCCACATCTTTTTCTCTGTCGATCTTGAATGGAAGAAGCTTAAATGATTGGGAGAATCTTCCTCTTCAGCCTTCCCAAATCTCTTTCTTGAACCATTGTCTTCTTTTGTTGTTTTGATTCGGTTTAGACTGTCTACCGTGTCTTCCTTGAAAAATATATCATTTGCTGAGAGCAAAATCTTAGCACAGAGTATTGTTTTTCCTGTTTCATTTAAGTGGAGGCCGAAACTGTTATAAAATCGTCTCTGAATGCTGGAGATGTCTAAAAAATGTGCATGTTTAAAATCTCTCACATTTTCTTTAAGAATTTTATTAGTGTTCCTTATGACTTCATTAGTGATTCTTTTTGAATGGATGTCATAACGATTGGGTATGGAACATACGATTACATTTGTGTTTGATGTATTTTGGAGGAAGTCTCTAAAGTCATTCATAAGATCTTCTATGACATTTTCATTACTTTTACTAGAGCATTTGTCCATGTCATTGGTCCCAGATAATATTACAATGCAGTCATCTTTTGTGAAAGTTTCTCTCTGATTCGTGTTTAATGCATCATTTAATATATAGTTTGAATATGCACCAGAGCAACTTACCACATAAGTATTAGTTGATGGAGGTCTTTTTTGATTCATGTAATATGACAAGGTTTTTGCCATGACTATCTGAGAACAAGTACAACTTGTGATTTGTTCTATTGTCACATTGAGCTGAGTTTTGACTTGGACTGTCATCGGACTCTATAGTCATTATCTGTTTATCATTGTTTTTGTTTTTTGTTTCTTCTTTACTTTTCATTTTTATTTCATGCTTTGTTGCTTTTTGTACAAAAACTTTTTTTGAAAAAGAATGAGTAGGCTTATTTTCTGAGACTACTTTATCACTACCTTTCCTTTGGTCTATCTCTTGATCTTCCAAAGATAACAGAGGAGCAAATCTGTTTCTCGTTTCAATCACAAAGGGTTTGTAACGAGGCAAGGGACAGGTGTCGTTAGAACTGTCACTTTGGTGAGAAAAATTCAGCTCATCCTCAATTCTTCTAAGATTAGTCTCATGGTTATAAATTTCATTTTGTAGATATTTATTATCCTCCTCCAAAGTTCTTATAGCTTCAATCATCGATTTCATTTCTTCTTTAAGGAAGGAACAAGTAGTACAGTGCAACTGTTTATCTACTTCATTAGTCGGTGGCTTGTAAGTTGTGCTTTTTAGTTCATTTCTTAAAATTGTTTTGTTTTCATCTAACATATTTAACTCATTTTTTAGAAGTGTGTTTTCCATTTTTAAGGATTGTATTCTCTCATCTGTTTCTTCATTTTCTTCCGTTTGTATGCAAACATCACGAGTATGTGAAGATATTCCATCGATATTGGTACAAACCATAAATCCTTTTTTGTCTTGAATATTTTTAACTGTCTCTTGTTTGTTAAGGCGCATGTACTCATTGAAATTGAACGTACTGTAATAACTATCTCCATTGTTTGAGATTTTGTACTCAATCAGGACATTACTAATTGAAGTACCAATCTCTTGCTGCACATTTACTTTCTTTAGTTTTTCTTTAACATTTAGGCTGTTTTTCCTTTTAACGTGCTTTTCCATTTTTGATGTTTGATCATGTTCACTTTCACCATTTTTATTTATCTCTCCTCTTTTCTTATTTTGGCTTCTTGTAGTTATAATGGGTGAAAATGTCTTGATTTTAGTAGCTCTACAAGAAGGTAATTTTTTTGGACCCATTGTTTATTATTTACACTTTGTTTATGTCTTTTAGGTAAACACAAACTTCTAGGTTATTGTCCTCAATTTTTCTTCATTACTTTTTTATCTTACACTTGTAACTTTCATCCATGTTAAAATTCAGTAGGTTTTATGTACAAAAACATAAATTAAATAAAACTTTAAGTAAAATAAGTTGTAAAAATCACAAACTTTTCAAAATTAATCAGAGAAAATTTTAAGTAACTGTTTCAAACTTATGATCAGCATTGAACTGAGCAACTTTGTAATTTACACTGTTACCGTATCTCTTGTGGTTTTGTAGTAATAACATAAAAATGTCATTTTCCCATATGATTTGCATGTTAATTGTTCAGGGCTTTATAGTATGGAAGTCCTCCTTTGATTGTTGCCATAACATTGAATTAACATGCAGGTTATATGGAAAAAATGCATTTTCACGTTATTACTACAAAACCTCAAGAGATACTGTCTTATATATTTATTTATTTATGTGTGTGTGTCCGTGGTACCGATAACTTTTGAAGCGGACCACTGATTTTAATGAAATTTGGTATAAAGGTGTAAGACCAGGTCTATTTTCATGAGTTCGGGAACCAGCATTGTCGGGTTATGGGAACGGGGTTTTATGGGGTTTCAAAGGGGTAAAAATGGGTTTTGGGATTTTTGAACCTCAATTTTCAAAATTCAAGAATTTTAACTACGTAAAACCACTTAAAAGAGCTTAAAAAACCCAACAACTTAGTATTTTGAATCATTAAAATAGCTTAACTGGTTATGGAGAAAATTTAAATCAGGTTTCCCATGTTATTCTTATGGGTTAATCTTTAAAAAGTTATATATCGCTTGTTTATAAACATATCTTAATAAAATTTTTTATGAACCGTCCTACTTGATGAGTAATGAAAATTTAATCAAAAACCCGCATGGCAGCAAACCTACATGCCAAATACCATGGTATTCTCATGGAAAATAAGTATATAATGGGAGCAGAGAGATGGAGATAATAAGGTATCTGTTCCTAATAATCAGCTGATCAGCTTTCTTCTGCATTTGTCAAATTTGGAATGTTTATGTTTGGGCATTTGTAAACAAATAATTCTTTTTGCATGGAAGCTTTGGATATGCACCTATATTACTGTAAAAAATATTTATTGCAATATAAATATTATTATAAAAATTATTTAATAAAAATAATTAACTAAGAAAAAATGCCATTAAATATATCATATTTCATTCTAAAGATTATTAATTAACTATATAAGATAGCCACAAAGTTCTTTGATGTTGAAAAAATAACTCTTAGGAAATTCGCTCAGTACGCAGGTCTGCTGCGACGAGGGTATTGTTTATAATTAAATGTGTTAACTGATGTAGAAATAAAATAATGGCTCCATGGCTCTGTTTCATTGGTTTCAAGCTTTTATTTATTTTATCACTTTCGCGGCTGAATGATTTTTCGTGTACCTCACCGCCATCCTAGTCATCGAAACTGCCACATGTCTAATGTAGCAATAGCTTAAAAAAAAGTTATTAACCACTGATTCCATGTTTCTTTATTTAGATTTCAACAATTACCTAAAATAAAATGGTTTTCATAGCAACTAATCACCTTTGGCTACTCTCTCCTGAAAGTAGGAGCTGCTCCCTACATCTCCTTGATTTTGTGTTTTAGAAGAGGTTCCAAACTTGACCCAGGGTTCTCTTCCTCAACTCCAGTTTTCTTGGTAGAAGCTCCTCACATCCAGAGAAGAAAACAAAGTTTCGAGAAGCGTTGGGAAAGAGCTCTTCTCACAGTTTAAGGAGTTCATCATTTCAACAGAGTAGGTGACCGAGTTTCCTTGACCGAGGGTTACTGCTAGCACTCGAGAACTTGAAGTTCGGGCTTCCCGACCTCAAGGAAGAAGTTCCACAGGAGGTTCAATCTACAAGAGCTTCTAAGAAAAGCTCCAGCTCCTGCCTTTGTTCAAGCGGTTGACTGTCCTTTTCTTCAGTCTACCAGCGTAAGACTTCTACGACCAGTCTTGGAGAACACGCCATTACTGTGTGGATTCTTTGAGAGTTTGCAACAACAGTTATACATTTTTTTATATTATTTATTCAACTCTGTTATACATGGAATTTTATAAATTATACAATGTACTAAATAATTTGGTTTATGTACTTTTCCTACCAAAATGTTTTGTTCAAAAAATAAAAATAAAAATTTAATTTTAAGTACTTTTTAGCGAATTTAACTATAGGGAATACGCTATTACGGTAGTAGCCATGGTAAGACCTAAGCCCGGGACCACTTTATTTTTTTATTTTGAGGAAAAAACAGAAGCCAAAAACACCGTTCGTTCGTATGGTACCGATAACTTTTGTAGGAGCCTTCCGATTTTGATGAAATTTGGTATGAAGGTGTAAGACCAGGTCTATTTTCATGAGTTCGCGAACCAGCATTGTCGGCTTATAGGAACAGGGTTTTATGGGGTTTCAAAGGAGTCAAAAATAGGTTTTTCGCATTTTTGGGCCTAAATTTTTAAAACTCATCAATTTTAACTAAACCCATTTAAAAGAGCTTAAAAAAACAAACAATTTAGTATTTTAAATCTTTAAAATAGCTTAACTGGTTATAGAGAAAATTCAAATCAAGTTTCCCATGTTATTCTTCTGGGTAAGTATTTAAAAAGTTATATATCGCTTGTTTATCAACATATCTTAATAAAAATTTCGATGAACCTTTACTAGGTGGTGAGTAATTAATATTAGATCAAAAACCCACATGGCAGCAAACCTACATGCTAAATCCCATGGTATTCTCATTGTACGGTGGAAATACGAGTAAATTGACAACTAATTAATCATGTAAAATAAATACCCCCGTCGCAGAAGACCTGCGTACTCAGCGAAATTTAGGAATTTGAGATTTTGTGTTTTCCCCATAAACACTATAGGAATTAGTATGTAGGTTTGCTGCTATGGGAGATTGTTAGAAAATGTTAGTTTTTAGGAAATACAATGATTAGGAAAGTTAAAAATAAAATTGTATCAAAATTCTGCACTTTTTAATTTTTCCCATAAACCCCATGGGGGTAAGTATGTAGGTTTGCTGCCATGGGATATTGTTAGAAAATGTTAGTTGTTAGGAAATATTAGGTAGGCCCCTAACTTAAATATAAAATTGTATCAATATTCGGCACTTTTTAATTTTCCCCATAAACCCCATAAGGGGTGAGTATGTAGGTTTGCCGCCATATGGGTGTAGTAAGCAAATATCAGTTAAATCCTACATAGTGAAGGTACATACCAAATTATACAAAGTTTTGTCAATAAATAAGCGAAATACAGGGTTCTATTGCTTGATTTCCCATAAGATTAACATGGTAAACCTGTTTTTAACTTCTCTCCGTAATCCGTTAAGCTAAGATAAAAATTCAAAATACTAAATTGTTTACTTTTTTAAGCTCTTTTAAATTGTTTTACTTAAAATTGTTGACTTTTTAAATTTGAAGTCCAAAAAAAGGTCCATTTTGACCCTTTTGAAACCCCATAAAACCCCATTCCCATAACCCGATCATGCTGGTTCGCGAACTCATGACAATAGACTTGGTCTTACACCTTCATACCAAATTTCATCAAAATCGGAGGTCCACTTCAAAAGTTATCGGTACCACGGACACACACATGTATACATATATTAATATATATATATATATACTAGCTGTGTACCCGTTCTTCGCACGGGGTGTGTGTACAGTTTATTAAACGAATGATATTAGTGATTTCACAAATTCAATATATAACCTTCAGTTGGTTCATTCTAACGTATCTAGATATCAAGTTTTGTGCTTAATAGCTACCAGGTACATTTGTCAAAATCTTGTTAAATCCATTTCTCATTTAGTCTAGAAGTTATTTCTATTAATGATTTTGTTGCAGTTTGATTAAACATTTATATTTGTATGGTAATTTACTTTATAGTTCTATGAGTATAAACTCATAGACGATTTAATAAAACTCAGACTTGTAAAAAATATTATAGATTCTTATAGGCTGAATAGGCTGATAGGCCTATTCAGCCTGATAGGCTGAACATATCAGTCCTAGTTTTAGTTTTAAATTTGTGGATGCAGAGGAGGTGGAAAGAGTAATTTGCTCCTTAAAGAACAAACACTCTACCGGGTACGACGATATCCCCATTAAGGTTATAAAACATGTAAAAGAATCTCTAAGTCATATTTTAAGTCACTTAATAAATTCATCTTTTGTGACTGGACTGTTCCCCAACCAATTAAAAAAATCTAAAATCATTCCTATTCACAAAAAAGATGACCTAGAAACTGTGTCAAACTACAGACCCATTTCTATTCTCCCAGCAATATCAAAAATCTATGAGAAAATAGTCAACAGTTTTTAAAATATTTAGAGGACTATAATCTTTTAAGTGATTATCAGCATGGATTCAGACCTGGAAAATCTGTGACTACTGCTGCAATATCTTTCATCGAATCTATAATTGAATCAGTAGATAAAGGGGAATACACCACAGGAATTTTTATGGATCTGTCAAAAGCTTTTGACAGTGTTAATCATTCAAAATTGATAAACAAACTGCTCACTTTAGGAGTGTCAAAAACCTCCATAAAATGGTTTCGGTCTTACCTTTTTGATCGTTGTCAATTTGTAGAAATTACCCAAATAATGCCTGATAACAAAATCATAAAATTTTCCTCAAACATAGAATAAATTAAATGTGGTGTACCCCAGGGATCTATTTTAGGCCCTCTGTTATTTTTGTGCTATATTAATGATGTGGGCAACTCTCTAACCAGTGTACCTCGAAATAATCTAGTCTTATATGCCGATGACACAAATCTTAAAATGTCGGCTGATACACCTCAACAAGTTGAAATCATGAGCTTTGTTGAACTAGAAAATATTGGAAGTTTTTTGGAAGAAAACAAATTAAAACTCAATGCAAACAAAACTAATTTTATAATTTTCAAAACACGTCAAAACAAACTGATAACTGAGCCAATCATTATCTACAATGAACAGAGAATTGAGAATAAAAGTTCCACACAGTTTCTGGGTCTAACCATTGATCAAAATTTGAACTGGAATAACCACGTAGGAAAATTGTTATCCAAATTAAATTCAGGAATCCATTCACTTTATAGAATGTCTTTCTTTTGTAATCAAAAAACTTTAAAAGATATATACTTTGCTAATATCCATTCTCATCTGGCCTATGGTTTGTGCCTATATGGATCAACAACAACAAAAAATATGGACCAGATTTTAAAATTACAAAAAAAAGCTATTAGAATAATCATGAAATTAGGCTACCTTGAATCTGCGAAAGATAAATTCAAAGAATTAAAAATTCTTACTGTTTACAGTCAATATATTTTTGATACGGTTGTTATTGCCAAAAATCTTCTAGAAATCCCTGAAATTGATAGCCACCCATATAACACCAGACACAAAAAATTCATCACCAAAACCAAACATAAATTAACATTTTTTGAGAAAAAACCCTCATACATAGGACTAAAATTTTTAAGACACTTGCCATCAGTGATAAAAGATGAAAATAATATACGTAGATTCAAAAAAAATTTAAAATGCTTTTTAACGGAGAAAGCTCTTTACTCCCTTGACGAGTATTTTTCCACCTCCTCTAACAATTAAAACAATTAAATTTTTATTTCATTCTTCTTCAAATGTATATATTTTTAGCATAAGATTTTTAGTAGTTTGTAATCATGACGCTTATTCAATGTACATTCTGTATGTATTATATGAATAAAGATTATTTGACTTGACTTGACTTGACTTATGAAATCTAATACTGTATTGAATCCTTGAATGGGTGTGACGATAGCTATATGCCAAATCAATGTATTCCACCCCTGCATCTTGTTCTATCCATGAAAGATATGTACAGACATGTACAATATTAAATCTAAATTCAAAATTAGTTAAAATTTTAATTCCCAAACCAAGTAAAACAACGCGACATCTGTCAGTAACGTATAGGCACCGCAACACAGTGTAGATATTAGGTTACTTAATTAAATTTTTTGTCTTTAGACTTTACCTTTTTACCTAACACCTCATGTGTTGCCAATGTATGCAAAACCGAATAAATAGTGACACCCCATGTTAAAAAGTTATGTCGAAAAACGGAGAAAAATTAAGCATTGATGGTGGGATTACTTTTCCTTATTAATTGCCACGGGAAGTGCTCTTTTTACCTTATAAATGTCAAAATAAGTATATTTGTTTGTTTACACAAAATAAAAAAACAATACCGTACCAAAAATCTGCAGATAAACCATCTTCTGCTTAAACCAACTTCTGCTTAAACCATCTGATTCCATTCAACCAATCAGCATTATTCTTGAATGAAAATTATAGTGGTACAGTACTATGAGTGTTTTTTGAGCGACTTTCTCGTTTCTTCTTAAGAACCCTACTCATTAGGTAGGTTCTTACACATTAATATTGCCCCGTCTATACCCGAACTACTTGACAGATTGAGCAATTTATAAACCTCATTGGTTTTAACTACATATTGTGTATGATGAAATACACCTCTTTTTGTCAGAACGTGCAATGAAAGCTAAATTGGGAACTAAAATTAGTTTGTAATGATAATAAGAAACATTTTAAGATTTAAGGGTCAAAACTCGTTTTGTAATAGTTTGCATAAATTATTTTAATGTTCATATTTAGAACCAAGAACTATTTTACTTTATTCACTGTATTTAGGCCAGTGAAAAGTTAAAGGGTTAGGTATGAAAGAGTCTGTATTTAAAATTTTAAGTGTTGCCATCTGTGGTGAAAATGACCAACCGTCTAATCCAGCTGATTAAAGAGCATAGATAAAAAGGTAGAATTAAATATTCCCATAAGATTAACATTGAATATTTCTTTTACTATAAGGCAGAGCCTTAAATTTTGACGAACGATGCTTTAGAGCAGCTAAAATCGTTCTAATTGCAATATTTAACAATAATAAAAATTTTCATATGATTTACTAAATCCCTTGTCGTGTAAAAAGAGATTAAAGATTGATATTTTAGCACAACTTGGCTACTTTGACATACTATGGGGCAAAGCCAATTAAACCAATTACTAATTTTTGGTCGCTAAGTCAATTAAAGTTGTAATGAACCTTCACACCACTCTAGTCTATGACATGAAAAAAATTTAGACTCTTAGGTAAAGTCGTTATCCAGTGAAAAGAGGACAAAATAGGACCCATGAGCGTTACAGGCAGAATGACAGAGAGAGAGAGACAGACAGACAGAGGGAAAGAAATTTAGATGACACCGATTTTGGATTCTGCGATGCATAAGAAGTAAAAATAACCAAAAATTTCAAAATTCTAAACAACGTACAGACAAAACTCTAATTTTATTAATATAGATGAAAATGAACGAACGGTCTTTTTGGCTTCTGGGGACCTCAAAATGAAAAAGGAACATGGTCCCTTGCTTAGGTCTTACCATGGCTACTACCGTAATAGCGTGTATTCCCTATAGGGAAATTCGCTAAAAGTAAATGCAGATCCACACTTAAGTTAACAGTACAGTAATGAGGTTGCGTTGAGAAAATCCAGTCCAAAATACTATAGGATTTACTATAGTATTTAAAAGTAATAAGGCGGAGTAAATTTATAAATCACTTAAGAGACATCTTCACCCCTGTGCCAGAAGCCCATTGTTGCGCAGTCGGCAATGTTAATCATACGGTTTTTAATGCAAAACATGGTATTTTATTTCCCCTGTTTCGACGCCGTCTTTCAACCGATTTTATTTAAACTTGGTAAGTGGCTAATAACTTGGCTAAATATTCCCTATTTAGTTGAATAGTTATTTTAGGCTTCTCATAACTCAAAATTTTTAAAATTTTACAAATATTACTACAGAAAATCGAGTTACTTTGCACAGAGAGTAATATTTGTAATTTTTCAAAATTTCGAGGTATGAGAAGCCTAATATAACTATTCAACTAAACACTTACCAAGTTTAAAGAAAATCGGGGTTGAAAAACGGCGTCGGAAACAGGGAAATCAAATACCATGTTTTGCATTAAAAGCCGTATGGTTACACATTGCCGACTGCGCAACAATGGGCTACTGGCACAGGGGTGAAGATGATTCTTAAAGACTAATTGTAAAAGTATTTTATGTTGCTTTTAAATAAGTTGTTCATGGATTACTGTATGCCTACTATGCATATATAGACTTTTCATCATAGAACTCTATATACACCTGGACCGCACCCGCAAACCAAGCTCTAACCAAAAATCGCAACCCGTGTTTTGAATAGTACAGTAAAATTAGGATTTTAGATCGGCAACTGATGTGCATTCACAAAAATTTGATAAGAGCTTCTTTTAAGCACTATAATTAAAGATCCGATGAGTCCCCAAAAAAAAGTTGTTTTTCAACTGAAAAACCACTTTTCAAAATGGTGGTTTTTTGTTAATGGGATGGATTTTGAAAAAATGTATTTATTTTTAACCTGAATTTCTCAATATAAGGTTGTGGAACCACCACCGATAATTTTTAGATGGGAAGTAGTTCATTTTGACCGGTCGTTAATTTTTAGCCGCCATCTTGGATCCGCCATATTGGATGAAAGTTATTTTTTCTAATGTAAAGATAGTGTTGTGACACATCATTTCAAAATAGATTTTTACGCTTATTACAATGCCGCAATCCGTTTTTGAAAATCTTTGTTCGTTTTAAAGATAGGCCCCTACACTTAAATAAAAATTCATCACTGTAAATTCCTTATGGACATTTCTAATTTTAAATTTATTTTGCATTATTTTTCTTTTATATTTAGTTCTAACTTAAGAATGCTGTTCATTGTGATCTTAAAATACTCAGTAATATTCCGGCATTAATTTTAGCTATTCTTCATTCAATTGGAAGTTACTGAGACGAGTTGTATCCTTCTATTTAATAGAAACTTCAATTTTTTTTTTTTTAATTCGCTTTTAGTTAAAGATTAATAACTCAAGTTCTAAATAAGACACAAAGTTAATTCTGGTCTTAAAACAACTAGTACATCAATGCCTTTAATTTGAGTTATTGACCATTGAAATTCGTTGGATTTTAAGTGGCTTAGCCTATAAATGTCTAATCAACATAAAATTTATTGGTTCCTAAAATTCGTCATCAGTTAAAGACGTACAACTCAAGTTGTAAATGAGATTCAAGGTTCGTTTTGGTCTTAAATTACACGGTACATTATTGGCTTTAATTCCACATATTGATTGTTAAAATTGGATACGTTTATAGTCGGGGACAATAGAACAGGCGGGTGAAGGTCAAGCTAATTAACATGTAGTTAAATGAGAAAAAATCAGCTGGCTTATTGAAAGATTTGACCTTGACACACCTGTTCTATTGCCCTTGACTATAACATGTGATATTATACACTTTTCAATAAAAAATATAGGGTGATTCACGACGAAGTGCAGAAATTTCGGAAGCTGATTCTACACATGAAAATAAACAAAAAAAAACCATATAAACATATGTCCTAAAATCCTTCGTTTAGCCGCTAGCCGCCATTTTGTTTTGTACACGTAATAATTTTTATCTCCGTAATGAATTGATGGATTTACTTCATATTTTGCATGGACCTTTATCACAATAATGGTAATTAGTCTACCATAAAAATAATTATTATTTTCCGAAGTCTATTTTCAAAATGGCGGCCATTTAAAAAATTTTAACTCAAATTTCTCAAAAACAACAACTTTTGTCAAAAACTTATAGAGACAAAACAGTTGACAAATTAAATTACCTAAATAATGATCTTGTGTGGTACTGTGCCAATTTTGGAATTTGAGGCTGTTATCGAACTTCCTATAAGAATCGAATTAATTACTCACTGTAATGCCAATGTTTTAGCAAAATTACCAAGATAAATTTTCCAGTCACGGACACTGGAACTATGCCACCTTTGCGAGTCGCCAGTGCTCTTCCCAGAATGTCATAAGAGAGAAGCTGCCCGTTCCGCCGTCCAGGATGGTACCTGTTGCCCGGTGCTTTCTAGGTCGCTGTACAATACTGTTCCAAGAAACAAACACTATGTAGTCCTTCTTCGAATTTTCGTGACGATACAGTACTAACACTTGAAAATATTCTTTTGATCCTCGTCGCGAGAAAATTAGGATTTACGACCACGGGTAAAGCACGAGTTTTGTTCTGTTGTTGATGTAATATTTCAAAGTATTTTAGGGAAAGTAAAGCAATTAGTTATTTTAATAGCAGTTACCCGTCTTAGTTTCACCGATACAGTATTATAATTTTATTTAATTCATTAAAAAACTACTGAAATATGAGCTGCTGAGCTACTTTTCTTTCAATATTGCATGACTCGTACTGGTACTTATAAAGATAAACTTAGTTTTTTTACTACAGGCGGGCATTTTTTTACTGTTACAACTAGGACTAATTAAACATTAGACTAAACACGCAGAACTTATTTTAGTGAACCAATTAATCATTTAACAAATTTTTCCATTATAACGTATACCCACCAATCACTACGTTAGAGGCGCGGGCGCACCTCAAGCATTACAAACGACCAAACGTTGGTTTTGCAACAAAGTAGACTACTAATGTGGCAATTGAAAGGATTTGCGCGTTTGAGGGGCTGAACTCCAAGTAGCATAACCACAAAAAAGTAGAAACTGAGAAAATGGCAATTGAAGCAAAACATGAAAACATGCACAACCATTCTTTCTCAGTCCACATATTGCTTGATTATGATTTATGTTATATATCACCATAGGGACAAAAATATTGGTTACGTTTCTTCAGTGGTTTTAACCAGCCTTAACATTCATGTTTTGGAAATAAAATGGCGCTTAGCTCCCTTTGGCTCCACTCAGTTTTCAGTTTGATGTCGCATACATCGTCACTTAGGCATTATTTATTTATTTTATTTGGCAATCTCCTTATGGGCTCCCAACACGGTGTTCTCGTGCTGCACAAGTCATTTTTCACCGAGCCAACAAGTAGTTTGACATTGCTGCCAAACTAAATTTCGTTTACAATAAAATGGTAGCCGGACAGAAGGTCCGGGCTTCAGAAATGACTTGGAAATTTGTTACCTGTTTTGACGGGGCGGACACTAGGTCAAACCTCTAATGGCAGATCGTGCCCGGACCTAACGTCCGCCCCTGTGTTCGCCGTTTGAGGCTGTTTGACGAGGGTTGACAGGGACATAGATGTCTTCATTTGTTAAATATTGTAGGCCTACTATGAAAGATTGTACATTAATTTTGAAGTGAAAATGCAATACAAACTTGTAATACCCATTACATCTCCTGAACAGAGTCTTAAATCGTAAAACATGAATGATTTCTGATTATCACCATGTTCAAAATCCAGAGGGTAGGGAAATAACATGTGATTAAAAATAGTGTATTGATGTAGTGTGTTGAAAAAACAGTGGTGGTCCTTACACGCTCAATACAGATAGGCCTAATGTTATTCTGGATCGTGATAAATATTGACAGTATTGTTTACTGTGCTTGACCTTACACAGTCAATATAGATCAAACATCAATATTCGACTTAAAACACTCAATCCGTATCGTGATCCATGATCACGATCGAAATGTATTGGCGAATCTTACACGGTCAATATCGCGATATTTTGATTGTGATCCTGGATCACGATACGGATTGAGTGTGTAAAGTCAAATATTTGATTCATGGATCACACGCCAATATTCGACTTTACACACTCAATCCGTATCGTGATCCAGGATCATGATCCAAAAATCGCGATCCGTATTGAGCGTTAAAGTCCGCCGGTAACTTACAATAATTAACCACTTTGAATAAAATACGTACCTAGTTGGTACACAAATATCGTTCATTCATTTTCATGGCACCTTCATAATGTAAAAACTAAAATGCCCTATTACGCGAAATGGTAAAAATTGTATGTAATCCGAACATCCTGTGTTCTGCGAAGGTCACCTAACAAGAATATCCTGTCTTTTGTTTAAATGTATTATAGTATTGTATTGTTATAGACTATATTGATTCACGTTATATTTTCATTTATATTTTTGCATTAAGATTGTTAAATTTGTTTTTAAATGTATACACCAGGCCTTCCTGAAGGCCTTCTTGAGGAAGTATTTAGATTTTTAAGGAATCATATGTTCTTAGATGTATTTGATTTCTTTATCCTAGTTCAAGATGACCATAAAATAGACAGCAGAAAATATATTTGTGTTGCGAAATAAACTATAGCCCGTTTTTAACATAGGCCTATACATAAATAAACATTGTCAAAGATATTCCACCTAATATGGACCGCTTCTACTTAAAGAAATTCAACTGTAGTTTATAAATGATATGGCTACATTTCAACAAGGCATAGGTTTGGGTTACAAACATACAGCTGGTTTGGAGTTACTGCTGTAAGAAATTATAGTAATTAAAACGTTATAAAAGTATATGGGACGTTGTTAAAGAATATCTGGTACTGTAAAATGTTTTCACAAGCTTATTTTTTTAATACATTTCAATATGTCAATCGTCTCTCCCTCACCCTGATATTCAGGAGGAGGATCAAGTTAAAAAAAAAAACATACTGTACTTTAGAGGCATATTAAAAAATAACAATTTACATAAAGATTTTTTATGATTACGATGGGTTGTTCAACAAAATAATATAAATAATATATATATAAACTAAATTAGCACGTTCAAACATGCTAATCAATAATGCTGTGGTAAACCAGTTAAAAACTGCCCATAAACTAGGTCCTAACGAAGCCATGTTGTTAAAGGAGTGATTTGGGTTCAAGTTGATCTTAATTTAAAAACGTATTGTCAAATCAAGCAAAATTTAGAAACAAACAATGCTTTCCGAGGCTCTCTTTATTTTATTTTTACTATTTTACTTTAAAATTAACTTTCCAAACAAATTTTCACTCTCTATACAATAATGTTACTCTTTCAGTTTCACAGTATTGTAATACTAGTCAGAAATAAATAAAAAGCCTATACCTTTGTGACGATGGAAATCTAAAACACGGAACACTTTATGTGAACCACGGAGAGAAGTTGCGTGCGCCACGGTGACCAGTGTTAAATCCGCCTACCTGCTTTTCACAGGGCGGACGTTAGGTCCGCTTACTAATTAGGGTCCGGGGTTTGACCTTCCGTCCGCCACTGTCATTTTTTTGTACAATCGACGATTGAAGGGATTGCCCTCGGACCTTCCGTCCTACAATCAATAAAATATCCCCATAATTTTCGGCCGTTTAGACTTCTTTGGTTCGATTCCTTCACCGATCATTTCGAACGAAAACAAAACTAATCACGAAAGCAACAATATTTAAAATTACCCATCATATATTTTCCAAAATGTGACATTCCGCGCCTAGCGGCAGTTTACAATTTCGCTCGACAATTTTGACGCCGAGGTAGGATGAGCGCATGCCATTTTGTAGTTGAATCCGCTTTGTGCGGGCGGGGGCATTGTGCCAATTCCAAGAATGTCGAGGAAAGGCCGAGGGGCTGGGCCACCCCGCAGTCAACAGGTTCTACCCAGCGATGTTTGGTGCAAATCTACTGCATAGGAAAATTAAAATTATTTTAAAAAGGTTATCTCAAAACTGTAACAATGGGTAAGTAATTTGCTAAACCCGCTTTGAGACCTACACAGGTTCAGAATACACTGTCAATTTAATTGTTAAACCACTGTATTGTCGATTGTGCTCACTAAGAGCAAAAATGAAGTAGACCCTACTGATTGCTTTTTTTTCTGTCAACAATGTCACTAACCTCCTTCATTTAACATGAGTTCTTTATCCATCAGTTAAAAAATTAAGTTAGGCCTAAGTGGAACAATTTTTTAACTGGATAAAAATTAGCTCATACTAAATCAAGAAGTTTGGTGACTTTGTTGATAGAAAAAAGCTAATCCATAGGTCTACTTCACTCTTGCTCTTAGTGAGCACACACGAAAATACAGTGGTATTAACAATTAAATTGATAGTATAACTTATTCTGAACCTGCGTAAGTCTGGTAGCGGTTTAAGCAAATTACCCATTGTTACAGTTGAGATTTTTTTTTTTTTTTTTCAAAAAAAGAGGTTGGCGGACCTCTTTTTGCCTTACTTTGCCCCGTCCACATAGACTATTGATCTGTGCGTGGAACGTATTAGACAAAGTAAGGGGGTGAGCCGCTACAGTACAAGGTGAAAGGTACTGATAAAAGTCATTGGCAGAACGCGGATTCGAACCCACGACATCGCTGCCATAGTCCCGAAGTCCGGCGCGCTAACCACTACGCCACCGACTCACCCATGCCACCGACTCACCCATGATACCTTTTGAAAAGAAAGATAATTTTAAGTTTCATATAGGTTTACTCTTCAATAAAGGTTTAAAAAGCTCAAAAAATAAATAATTTAGTATTTTGAACTTAGCTTGAATGGTTATAGAGAATATAAAAAATATATTTTCCAGGTTATTCTTGTGGGAAATAAACAAAACCTATCTTTCTTTATTTATTAGCATATCTTGATAAAATTTGGTATGTGCATTAAATAGGTAGGGTTTAATTATATTTGCTTACAAAGCCGAGATGGCGGCAAACCTACGTAATCAGCCCCATATGGTTTATGGGGAAAATGGGAAAGGGGCTTGATAAAATTTGGTATGTAGACCGTTACAGTTGTGGAAAATTCACTTAGCCTACGATTGAAGTACGGTAGTGAATGCGGCCAGTGAAATTAGATCATTCCCTGTCCCTGTAACCTTGCAACAAAAGCTGGCCAACCAAAATAGAAAACTTTCAAAACGTATTTTGGTAATTGACATAAAATATTTGCATTGCATGGATAAAATCGGAACGCTTTCGCATTAGTGCGGCCGTGGGGCGGCCAGGCGGAATTAATAAGGGTCGAGGCAGGTATCCTCACAACAATAAACTTCCCGTTACAGAAAAAACTTGCTTTTGTGATCTGATCACTTTCTTCGCTTGTTTGTGTAGCAGAGCTTTTAAGGCTGGATACAAATTCGCCAGCGGTTGGAGGGTCGACGAAAAGATTCAAATTCGCCAGTTCCAGGAATCTGCCCGCAGCCCCTCGGCGCGGTGAAACAGTAGATGACCCCGGTTCAAGTACGTGTTTATTCGGCGGTGACGACCTATCCTGATGGCAGTATTTAAACGGAATGGTAAATCGGCCAAGCAAACATCACCTTGAGAAAAATCAACGATCGGAAACCATCGTTCCGACAATCTTAAAAAATAATTTTGAGTAATCTAGTTCATCATTAGTTAATTATATTATGTTATGTATAGATGGGTGCGTACGTAGGTATGTCGCCATGGGAATGTTGTAAGCTAATGTTACTCAAGCATCGCCTCCGAGTAAATTAATAGTAGTTAATACGATGATTGTATTATGAAAGTGTTAAAGCCACCAGTAAAGATGTAAGTTAATAGAGGACGAGCGAAGGGAGAGTTCTATATACAGTATCTCACGAAAATCAATAGATTTTAGGGGCTATGGGTAATCAGTATTTACACAAAAATTGCCAGGATCAGTTCAGTCGTTTCATATCTAGACACTTAGAATAAATTTTTCATTCTGTAGGATTATTTGCTATAAAATTAAATGACTAATCAATCTCACATTGGCCTATATGTACATAAAGTGTTCAGTTAACTTTTTCTTTTTCATTAGAATCTCATATTATTTTTAATGCTATTTGTCAGGGAGAAAACAATTTAACAATATAGCTTAGGACTCGGTCAAGTCGGAAACAACACTCAACTGCAGTGAGGAAGAGCTCGACCGGCCACATTCCTGGGCTCCCCGAGGGGATGAGCGTTAGTTCCTAGAACTGGCGAATTTGTATCTTTTCGTCGACCCTCCAACCACTGGCGAATTTGTATCTGGCCGATTTTAAATAGTCATTGAACATGCAATGAAAATGTTCACTGCAACCACAGAGTAAAAAAGGTTCCTTACCACTGGCGCCGACTCCATGGGGCCCGAGGGGCTCGAGCCCCCTCAACATTTTCCCTGGGGGGGCTCAGCCCCCCCAGACCAAAAGAAGAAAAGTTAAAATTTACATTAGGCTATCGTGACTTTGTGTAAAAGTAAAGAGTTTTGTAAAACTGGTATTTTTATAAATTATAATACCACTTTGTATAATAACACATTTTATTATAGAAAATTAAATAGTATAACCCATGTAAATTAAAACCCCCTTTAAAGTACAACAATTGAAACACATGAATATTACGGCATTTCCTTTGTAGTGTTCGAGAATAAGTAAGCTGCCTGAGCGTTTTTTCTTATTCAATTTCTTTATTTAAAGTTTTGTTTTCACGGAATTCTCTTTGTCCAAATTATCATTGGTTGGCAGAAGTTTGAAACTTTATCCTCCTGTTTCGTGGCTTCACTTCGGGCTTGCTTATCAATGCAACTAAATGTGACAACCAAGAAATGACATGTAAAATTCCATAACGTTTAAGTACTATTTTTTTTTAGAGTTGTAAAACGCTTGGCAAGGGATTTTTAGTTCGATGCAAGATGTAAGGGATCTATAAGAATGAGCCTCCTGCCTACGATTCAACAATCGTATTCCTATTGGCACCTGATTTTGTCCTCATGTAAAAATTCGTCGCGTTCACGAGCACTATATAATTGGTGTTATCGGGGTTTACTATCGAAACCTTTTTAAAGGCTTTTTACACGCGATTTACTCCTTGACGACTAACAAGGGTTTCTCTTATGGGATTTCGCTCATCCAGATGGAGATGCACCAACCAGTGGACCGAATTCCGATCCTGATTACCACCGATTATTGCTAGTGAACGTGGCCATTGAGTGAAGAAGGTTAAGAAAGTCAAATTAATAAAGTAAATTGTTTTTAAGTAAGGTCATTTTAACATTTTAAGAGTGTGAAAAATGAAGACTGCAAGTTATAGGCCTACTTTAATTTCTCTCATTGACTATAAATACCGTACAAAATCAACCAACTTTATGTACAAAATCAATCGTTCCATCGTTTATGTTTTATGTAAATATTTCCTTTTTTCTTCATTATTTTATTTATAAGTTCAGTACCTTTAAATATGTCAGAAATAATGTAACAGGGTTAACTTAATAAATGCAGTTGTTTATAGATAATATTGTTCCAATATTATACTTTTTATTTTAATACTGCAAGGAAAACTTCATACATATCATACTATACCAAATCAAGAAAATAATCAAATTAAACTGATTTTTTAAATCCTCAAAATTTTCTGAAAGGTTATCTCTGGCTTAGGAAGTTTTAGAAGTAATTTTTTGGCAGATCTTAAAAAAGGTCAACTGGTGACAGATTTCGTATTTTATTTATCATGTTGAGGTTTTAATTGTTTTTAAAATGATATTTATAAGTAACGTAGTTTTCGTTTTTCTATCGTAGCTGGGCGTAAGCCTGTTTTGTAGTGTTGAAATAAATAAATTGTACCCAAAACATTTCTGTTTGACGATTTTATTCAGCCATGTGAAAGGGTATAGCCTAGGCTATTTGCCAAGCATGAAACTTTGAGTCAATTTCTTTTTTAAATCAAATTGTTCCATTGGACTGATGCTGCAAGTTTACAAGACACCAATTTGAGTTTTATTCATCTAATTACTTAATTTCTTGTCTACCCTTAAAATTTACAACCCATGACATAATTTTTTTAGGTTAACCTAGAAGGCAAAACCATTGAGTATATACACTAAAACGGCATTCGGTGGACAGAGTTACAAATAAAAAATATTTGATTTTGGATGGAATTGCCTACTAATGTTATTATTAGCAAACAAGGGTTCGTTGTTTTCAACATATAAAACACTGTTATAAAATAAGTTAAAACAAAGTTTATATGAACTTAAAATAATGTATTATTAATTATTGAGAAAATTTCAATAGGAGAATTATTAAATTTCTCCTACTTTCATCGAGCCCCCCCAATAATTTTTGTAAGTCGGCGCCCATGTTCCTTACTCTGTGCTGCAACCGAATAGCAAACCAAGTGAATATTTGCAGAAAGCTTCCTTGCTGTCTGGGTGGCAGACTGCAAGGGTGCTTTGTCAAAATCAAAATATAATTTTTAATAAAGATAAGTTATTTCAATCTGTTTTTGTAGGCCTATGGAGTTTTGTCTTAATAATGTCTATGTATCCGATATTAAAAGTTTTGAGTTGTTAATAATATACCGGTACATAAAAAAAATTATAAAAACAATGTTTCTTGTATTTTATTTTAATGAATGAATAACTTCAGGTTATCACTCCTCATGGGGAACTGCTAGTGGTTACTGTGTTTACATTACAGTAACCACTGCTGGTAGCTCCCAAACAATAATGACCTTCTAAATATAGAAACATTTTATATAATCAAATTTTACATGCATTAGGTGCATTAGGGTAATGTTCATGTGTTTTCATGGGTTTGTAAGATAATATTTTAAGTTCACAGTTTGTGGACGGCCTAGTGTCACAATGTAAACTTTAGCTTTTATCTACAGGTTTTAGCGAAAGTTAGCTAAGACGTTTGGCGTATTTGGAAGGGGGGGGGGTAGGATATTATGAAAATCTTGCTTCCCCGATGCTGAAATGGCGTCTATGCATAAATTAACCTCGTTGTCATAAGAAGAGTAATAATTTAACAAAACCATGAAAAAGTTAAAGTGCGACCATAAGTTACCGGCGTATTTTATTTTTATTTTATCTAAGGGTGGTATAACACTATCGTAGTTCTATGACATAGACATAGATCTATAATCATATATTTGATGGACTATATCATCCATGGATTATATCATATTAAAAATTATGATATATAAATATGATGGAAAAATACCACGTTAACTATTTTATAGCGGTTTGTCAATTAGGCCTATGCTTTGTAAGAATTGTTTACATTTTTGTGATAAAAAAATAAAACAACTGTTTTTGTTTTATATTATCTTACAGATTGATGATTAAAATTGTATCTAAATCAATATAAAAAATGTTTTTTATAGCAATAAATATGATCATAGATATGATGGGGGAACTAATTAACTTAATATTTGACTCATCAGGCCTACACTGCAATATTTGTTATCAAAAATATAATAGGTCTTTGTAATAATTCTATGGTAAGTTTAATGTAAAATGTAATACCGGCTAAAAAGAAATATTTTATCGATTTTGATGTGTGTTGCACTTGGCGGAGGCAACGCGACGGCGCGGCGGCGGTGGAGCAACACCTCCTAGAGTAATAAGAGAAGGCCAGACAACTGAAGATCATTACGTCATATAAGTAGGCTGATGTGTTAAATCATTAGTTCCAACTCATGCTTTAGATGGTGCTGGTTGTCCCCAAAAACTGGTAAAACATCTAATCTTGTTTTGATTTTTCGTTGTTTGTAAACAAATAAGTTAGTCATGACAGATGAAACCCCGTCGACTGACAGTATAGCACATCTGTTTTCTTACTTCATAACATAACACATCAGCCTACTTATATGACGTAACGAATTTCAGTCATTTGGCCTTCTCTCATTATTCTAGGAGGTATTGGGTGGAGGCGCAGAGTGCAGAGGCGACTACGGCGCCTTCGTGACGTAATCTCAGTCTGATTGTTTCGTTCTCGGCAAGCTCCGGAGATGTTCGGGTTTCCTAACCCTGTTGCGCCGTTGCGGAGGTGTAGAGTGTAGGCCTTTGAAACTTGAAACCGGTTGTTGGCAAGGGGGTTAGTGTGAAGGGTTGCTTGCTAGAGAAAGCCAAGCTTCAAGCCTCGTTGCTTGCTTTTTTAGTTCGTGTTGGTGTCCGTAGTTGGCTTATGAGAGCACAGTTTAGAGTCTGTCGTGCGTCGTGGTGGTTCTCGTTCTGGTATACAGACAGCATTCAAGGTACGTTTTTACTACATAAAGACAGCCGTCACTAACTTTTAAATTTGATTCCAAGTAACAGTACTGTCTATTACGGTACCTAAAACTTTGCTGCATTAATAAAACCCACTTGTAGGCAGTAGTACATAGGTTACTACTTAATTTACATTACAAATACTGTAATCTAAAATAACATAACATAACCTAACCTAACTATCATGTGGGTACAACTATGCAATATTTTATGTGAAATAAGAATGTATACTTGTTTATGGAATAAAACATAAAACACATAGAGTAGTACCGTACCTACATGATGGGTAAGTTAGGTTAGGTTAAGTTAGTGTTAGTTAGGTTCAAAGTCAAAGGTCCCCTAGTCTATATACTAGCCTCCCCCCCCCCCCCCCCGTGTGCAAATAGCCCATTTTGTATGTATTTCTTTTGTTTGTGAGAAACTCATCACCTACGGTGCAATTCTTTGATGGCTTTATCAAAGTCAACCAAATTGGCATTAATTGATTTTCTAAACGACTGTATCGATGCAATGGATGCAGGAGAGTCAGTCATAAGCTGCTTTGCTGACCTATCTAAAGCATTGTAAGAAAGAGACAGCTGATCTTACAAACTGTTGACTCATAGAACAATTTCTAGTAAAATATTTCTAAATTTAAGGAATTTATTCATAAGTAAGTAAATGTTTTACTATCCTCTTTAACAAATATCGGCGAAACTTCGTTATCCGTCTCCACCGTTATTATCGATGTGGAAATTTCGATATTGCGATTGAAATTGCTATCATATCGATGATACAATACACGATACGATTACGATTTTATCACCTGATTTAGTTTCGTTCCAATATAATTAAACAAACCTTTTGACAATAAAACAAATATATTCAAACAAGTAACTGAATATAACAACAACAAAAAAGTAAATTTTGTAATTATGTAACCTGTAACAAAGAACAACACAAAATAAACTAACCAAGTTTATTGTGTAGCTGCATCTAAATTGTGAGAAGAAGCAGACTTTGTTATAGATCTAAAATGGCGTCACACCACACAAATGCTGCCAAATACAAATCAGAAAGGTATTTTTTTGCTACTGTATTGAGTGAATATGTGTTTTAAATGTTTCCAAACACCATTGATTTTGTTGTTATAAACATTGCTGTCAATAAAAGTGACGGAGGTTTACGGTTACACTGTTTGGTTAGATTATTATTATGATACATTTCTTATCTCAGTTATCGTTGTTGATTCGATTGTTTTCATCGCACAATTTCAATCGCAATATCGAAATTTCCACATCGATAATAACGGTGGAGACGGATAACGAAGTTTCGCCCAAATATCAGTAAACTCATGAAATATTAAATCTAAAACTATTTTATACTGCACTTAACAACAAAAAATTTAATATAGGCCTATTAATTTTAACCTCAAAGTAGAACTTAATACATTGGATGTAAATAAACGAACAAGTTATGATCAAACCTTTTTCACCAATTATAAAAACTCGGTCGCAAAAGAAGAAGGAAGAAGAAATATGTTCTACAAGGACAGAAATTTTCAAGACACTTCCAAAAGATTCTAAAAATAAATTATCTCAAAAATAAATTATCTTAAAAATTATGGAATCTTCAAAGAATGTTAGAATCGTGAACACCAATGACCTGAGTGAAAAAAATAAATATATTTTCGTTAATATGAGCACTCAAACTGAGGACAATTATCAATCAGAAAAACATTTCCCAAATGACGAACTATTACTCTATAAAAATGAGAGCTTGATGAATAAAGTATTTAGTTTAGAGATCGAATTAGAAAAAGCAATGAAAGAAAATGAATATTATAAAAGTCACTTTACAAATAACAGCAATGAACTTAATACTTTTGAAGTAGGGGACATTCCAAAATATGTACCAACAGATCATTCAGACATTGTATCTATCATGAGAAATAAAAATTTTTTTGATGAATTATCAGAAAGATTTGATGCCATAAAGAAAAGAATAGATGACATTGGACGAAACGAAAATGATAAAGTAAGAAGAACAGAAGAAGTTCCCTGGGTGACTGTAAAAAGCAAAACAATTAGACATAATAAGGCAAAAACACTATTGCAGCAGAATATTTCATTCTCTTCATTAAATATATTTGAAACGTTAAATGTCGACTATCAAGTGGAAAGTCACAATGGATCTAAACAAAGCTCTCAGCAAAACCAAACTCCAATAATAATGAAAGACTTAGAAAGTAAAAAAACTAGACGAGAAAGGCTTGGGAATAAAATAAATAATAATGAAGGTAAATCAAATAAGACAGTGGCACCTTTTATTTCCCTTTATAATGATAGTCAAGGTCAAGGCAGAGGAATGTCTAAAATAAAAAATAGTTTTAGCAAAAACCATACTCATGACAGCCCTAAAGAGAGAAATGAGAAAATGCCAAATAATAAATCTAAAATTAAAATTTTTAGTGATAGTCACGGACGAAATCTTGTTACCTACGTTACTCAATAACTCTCTTAGAAATAATTTCAATGTTTCTGGTACTATTTACCCTAATGGTAAAATTGATAATATCTTGGCAACTGTAGAATCTGAGATGAAAAATTTAGATGAAAATGACTACACTATAATAATCGGTGGTACGAATGATATTGATAATCAGTCTACAGTTGAGATTGATAAAATTGTAGCCAAAATAGAAACCAAATTAAAAAGCTTGTCACATACTAACATAATCATACTATCTATTCCATTTCGACATGACCAACCCTATATGAATATTATAGTAAGGAAAGTAAACCAACAATTGAAAAATATGACTTTTTTGCCTCTTAACTTTCTTAAAAGAAATGATTATACAATTCATGGGCTCCATCTTAACTTTCTAGGAAAACGAAAACTATCTAAAGTAATAATGAATGTTATAAGTACGCGATTGAATGGCATGAAAAATTATATTCCTGTGATAGTAAGTGAACGAAGCGAAAAAATATATCATAAAATTAACAATAAGAGGAATAGTACTTATTTATCAGATCAACATTTTTTAGGCATGGGATACAAAAAATACAAACAATTTTGACATCTAAAAATGTAGGCCTAACTAAAGAGGCGACACCAAATCCAAAAAATGATATTGAATCAAAATTTAAAATAATTCATCAAAATATTGACGGGATATCTAATAAATTTGAAATGCTTGAAGACTTAATTCAAAACGAGGCACCAATGGTTTTATGTTTATCAGAGCACCATTTAAAAGAAAATCAGTTGAATACCATTCAAATGAATAATTTAATTATTGGTTCTTACTACTGTCGGAAAAATATGAGAAAAGGTGGCGTTGGAATATTTATTAACAAAAATTTAAACTTTGAAGTGATTGACGTTGCTAAATTTTGTATAGAAGGACATTCTGAAATTGCAGGAGTTAAAATAAAACAATTTAAAGGTGAATTATTAATATTAGGTAGCCTATATACAGACCACCTTCTGGAAATTATGATATCTTTCTTGATAGACTGTCAACTTGTTTAGAACAATTTAGCAAACATAAGTATGATACTATAGTGACAGGAGACTTTAATATTGACTGCGCAAAAGATAAAACTATTACAAGAAAATTGATCTATATGATGAAAAGTTTCAATCTTAATCAATCTATATTTACTTTTACTAGAGAATTTAAAAATTCAAAAACAAGAGTAGACAATATATTTTCAAATTTACGACCTGAAGACATGACTGCATATGTTTTAATAACTTCTCTATCCGATCACCACGCTCAAGTAGCAGAATTAAAATCAATGGATACAGATTTTAATATACCAAAATTCAAGTTTGTCAGAAAGCTATCTACAAGCCAAATTTCTAAATTAAGATATTTGCTAAAAAATGAATCATGGACGTCAATGTATAACACCTCTCTGTCTGTGAGTGAAAAATATGATATATTTATATCAATTTTCACAAAATATTTTGAGGAATGTCTACCAATGAAAAAAATTAAATTAAACCGGGAAACCTCTTACAAAATCAAACTCACAGAAGAAACAAATGCATTACGAAGACAAGTAAAAGAACAATATATTTTAACCAAAGACATGGCTTCTTCTGATCCCCAAAAAATTAACTATCAAAGAATGAAACTACAATTCAGGAATCAAATCAAAAGTGAAAAGACTTTAAATATTAGAAAAAGAATAGAAAATTCAAATAATAAATCAAAAGCTTGCTGGCAAATTATCAATGAAAATAAATTGACAAAAAATAATAAACCCATACCTGAATTCTCTCTGAAAGATAATCTTGGAAATATTATTAGTAACAAAACCAAAATAGCAAATTTATTTAATGATTATTTCATAAATGTGGGAAATACAGATAGGGATCAAACTTATACGTGTAACAAATTTAATAATAATTGTAAACAAAGTTGTAATAATTCAATGTACTTATACCCAACTTCAAGGGAAGAAATTAAAGAAATAATAAGATCATTAAAATCATCTAATTCTGCTGGAATAGATGGAGTTTCTTCAATCATTGTCAAGGAATGCTTTGAGGAGATATGCACACCACTTACTTATATTATAAATGAATCTATGCAAACTGGTGAATTCCCTTCTAACCTGAAAAAATCTCTTGTAAAACCTATATATAAAAAAGAAAGTCCACTTGAATGTAGTAATTACCGACCAATATCTATCCTTTCCACCTTCAGCAAAATCTTTGAAAAAATCATTTTAGATCGTTTATATTCTTTTTTGGAAAAATACAATTTACTATCTGATAATCAATTTGGATTCCGAAAAAACATAAATACAATTAATGCAATCTATAAATTAGTATCGTCTGCAATAAAAGCCATTGATAAAAATGAAAATGCTTAAGCCATATTTATAGATTTACAAAAAGCATTTGATATGGTATCTCATAAATTGCTATTAGATAAATTACAAGCTATTGGGATACGTGGTATTAGTCATAAATGGTTTAAATCTTATTTGGAAAAACGAACTCAAGCTGTACAGATTCCATATATTGATGTCAACAAATGTTTGCGGTATGAAAGCTCAGAGGAGTTAGAATGTATGACAGGAGTGCCACAAGGATCGGTTTTAGGCCCAATTCTTTTTTTACTGTATAAGGTAAAAGCCCCAAAGGTCAACACCTTAAGCCTTGTTCTTACTTTTAAAGCTACACAACAGCTAGTAACCTTTATATTTAGTTCTATGTTTTATTTCCTAGGATTCTGCATGGTCTTGGGAGTCAAACAATGTCTTAGGACAAAGTAAAACAGTGTTTATTACATAATAAATTAATATTTATCATTGTGTTGCATTATTACCCTCTTGTACCTAAGTTCTACACCTTTGTTTTTAAGTCCGACGGCTGATGTATCTAGAACCGACACCCGATGTCAATGATGCTTATTATGGCTTATTAAATTTAAGAATAAATTACACTAATTTTAAAATATTCATTTGCTGAAATATATATTTTGAATGATAAGTGGCTATGACAAGAGAATTCACAATAACCTAACCTCAAAAACGTAGGTGTTCCTTTTCAACTAAGGAAGAGAGCAAGAGATTGGCTGTTGGGAAACATTGTAAAACAATATAAAACATTATAAAACATATATTATAAAACATTATAAAATATATAACTGAGTACAATAAAGAATAAATCAAATACATTAAATGAGTTCTATGACTTCGCAAGTGTCCTACTTTGCAATTGTACTATATTATAGTATCTAAATCAGTCATAGTTAGGTCCTTTAATTACATGCGGGATTTCTCGCATTTAAAACTAGGTAAGGTTACACATTTATGCTAGACAAATTAATAAGTAAAAATTAAAATAAACAAAAAAATTAACATATTAGTAACTACAGATGAGTTCTATGACTTGGCAATTGTTCTATTTAGGAAACGTATAATAACCGTATCTGTCAAAGTTAGGTTCTTTAAGTATAAGTTTAAAACATTATAAAATATATAACTGAGTACAATAAAGAATAAATCAAATACATTAAATGAGTTCTATGACTTCGCAAGTGTCCTACTTTGCAATTGTACTATATTATAGTATCTAAATCAGTCATAGTTAGGTCCTTTAATTACATGCGGGATTTCTCGCATTGAAAACTAGGTAAGGTTACACATTTATGCTAGACAAATTAATAAGTAAAAATTAAAATAAACAAAAAAATTAACATATCAGTAACTACAGATGAGTTCTATGACTTGGCAATTGCTCTATTTAGGAAACGTATAATAACCGTATCTGTCAAAGTTAGGTTCTTTAAGTATATGTCGGATTTCTTCCAGAGGCACAAAAGGATCAATGTCCTCGACGTCCGGCCACACAAACTTTTTATTTTTTTTCTTTAAAAACTTTACTTTTGCCGACACTTTGTCTATGCTCAGGATCTGCCCCACAAAATATTGGTCCCCACCTGAAGTGGCCTGATACGGAACAACAACCCACTGCCCATATTTAAAATCACTAACTGCTGGTTTGATCATACCACTTGGATTCTCTATATCAAATGTTTCTTCGTTTTTTTCCCTTACAGTTATTTCGCCCTCATCACTTTCACAGCTTCCAATTTCTTCTTCGTTTTTGGGTTTCTTTTTCTTCTGTCCATCTGCTTTTTCTAACCTAGCTTTCAACTTCTCCTCTCGCACTCTCTTTCTCTGTGCTTTCTCTTCTTCTTGTTTTTTCTTCGCCTCTTCTTTTTTAAGATAGTATTCTTTCCATTTCTCCGACGTCACCACAGATGGTATTTTTTCTTTCTTCTTCTTGTTTTTTTGTTTGACATCTTCGGGCCAGAACAAAGATTGTTTGAACGGCGATGGGATATTTGATGGAGTAGGTCTACTTTCTTTCGTCCCTGCATCATTGTTGACAACAATCACTGCATCACTCCCTGGCAGGTCAGTTGTGACGGGCAAATCGAGTTCGAGGCAGTCTATCCCACTCATGTCCACATCTCCTAATAGTTGTTCTATAATTCCGCCACTTAAGTTTAGATCAATTTGGTCTTCATTGGTGGGAAGCTGCACATAGTCTTCGCTGGATGGTCCTGGTTGAACATCAGGAGGCCCCTCTTTGGGAGTCGTTGCCAGTTCTTCATGGAAGGATTCCAGTTCTTTTTCACTGAAGGAAGCTGGTTCCGGTTCCTCGTCAGAACATGGCACCTCACATAGATTTTCTGTGGAAGACCGGATGTCTTCGCCGGTAGGCACTTGCTCATTGGCACTGGAGGGAGTCAGTTGATCTTCATCTTCTTTCTTCTTCTCCTTAGCAAGAGTGTTGACATTGCAGTCTCTGCTGACCCCACACCATAGCTCGAAGAGTGATTGGTCTTTCTCAGCGATAGGGCCTCCATTTTTGAAGACGGCCATTTTCTCGGGCCCTATTCTTTTTTCCAAAAAAAGAAGGTGATTCCGCAGCTCTCGTTGCATCTGAATCGTAGTCACCTCTTCACTTGTAGGTTTCTTTGTTAGGAGCTTGTCAAAATTGACATCATCAGGATTTAGTTTGAGCAATCCACATGTCTTAAAGCCATTTTTGACTATTTGTGGAGTGATTGCTTCATCCAAAACAGTCTTCAATAGAGGTGCAAACTTTTCGCGTTTGAGCTTCTGTCCATTGTGCTCGATGCGCCATTTAGCAACAGCTTTCCTCCAGGCAAGTTTCACGGGATGAAAGACGGACACATCCATCGGCTGCAGAATATGAGTAGCATTTGGAAATAGAGCTACAAGCTCTATTCCCTTTTTCTTGCAGAACTCGCTGAGGTGGTATGTGAGATGGGAATTGTGGCCGTCGAGGAAGAGCACGATTGGTCTGGCAATGTTTTGTTTTGTGAGCCATGGCTCAAAAACATTTGCCACGTACTCGAAGAACAGCTCGGCGGTCATCCAACCGCTTTCTGACTTGCCTATGCCCCATCCCTCTGGTAATTCCATTACTACAGAGGATGGGATCCTTTCGTAGGGATATATGGCCATTGGAGGGCCCTGCGTACCAGCGGCATTACACATGACAAGTGCTGTCAGACATTCCCTTTCATTATTTGCAGCTAAATTGTACACTGTTTTGTCCCCTCTCTTAGCCAGCACCTTGCCGCGGTTTGGAGCTAAAAAAAATGCCGATTCATCGCAGTTGAATATGCGGTTCTCATCTTTAAAGATGGCTTCCATGCCTTTTTGTTGGAAGTGATCTTTTACTTCGATGAACCACCCAACAAGTTGTTCTTTGGAGATGTTTGCCCTTGAAGTAGTAAGGTTTTGCGACTCTCGCTCAGAAATTTCAGGGTGTCTCTCTAGGAACAACTCAAACCATCGTCGACCAGGGACGTTGTTAGTGAACGGGTTCTCCCGTTTAAGGTCTTTCATAAGTTGCCCCACACTTAATAGTAGTTGATCTTTGCTGATCGGAAAGCCTGATTTTCGTGAAGCGAGAATCCAATTAACCAAAATCTGTTCTTCTTCTGCATTCAATACTGTCTTGCGGCCCATGACACAAATTTCAGGGGTCCTGCCGGCCAATTTGTCCATGAGTGTGACACGCGGGACACCATAAGCTCGTGCAGCAGCAGCAACCGGCTGCCCATCTCTTGCTGCTTGGATGGCGTTGAGCATATCTTCATCTGTATAATTTCTTATCTTTTTCTTCTGGGGGGGAGTTGTTTTTTAATTCGAAGGCATCCTGAAAACAAACAAAAAATAATATCACCTTTTTATTGACAATGTACTCGAAAAAGTTTAAGTTTAGCAGTAACTTACTAAGAATTATAGTACCGTACTGTTAAACTTAAACTTTATTTTTATGTTTTCACTTGTTTATTAGAGGTGATATAATTTTAAGTACTTTTCTTAAATTTAAAGCAAATTTAAGTTGTTTAAAAATTAAAATTAATTTGTTATTCTCTATAGATTTAATATCAAATGTATGAGTCGGAATTAAAAGCACCGCGGCAAATTAAGCGTCCATGTTCGACATCGTTTTACAATGAAAACTTAATGATCAGAGGGTTGAAAAAGAATTTCAAACAGTTTAAACATGAATTTAAAATCGAATATTCATCAGTATGGCTTGTTTAAACTCAAAATTGGTAAAGTGTAGCAATCCCAACATAGGCTACCCCTTAGACATTGTACTAAGAAACTCTCCCGACATCAGTTAGTAACGCCAAATTAAACTTAAATTAGCCAAACCATTTTATTTAATGTGATGCACACTTTGGGCCCATTGAAATTGCCGGTTTGTTTTATTTAAGAACTAAAAAATAGTTTGCAATTATTTTAAAATTAATGATTTCCTTATTTATTTAAAAAATAACGTGCCTGTCGAACCTAAACTCATGCAGTGACCGTTTGTTTTCAAGTTCGACTTTCCATGTCGACTCAAGGCAAACGGCGGCAAATTACGTATCTATGTTCGACATCATTTTAAAATGAAAACTTAATGATCAGAGGGTTGAAAAAGAGTTTCAAGCAGTTTAAACATGAATTTAAAATCGAATATTCATCAGTATGGCTTGTTTAAACTCAAAATTGGTAAAGTGTAGCAATCCCAACATAGGCTACCCCTTAGACATTGTACTAAGAAACTCTCCCGACATCAGTTAGTAACGCCAAATTAAACTTAAATTAGCCAAACCATTTTATTTAATGTGATACACGCTTTGGGCCCATTGAAATTGCCGGTTTGTTTTAATTAAGAACTAAAAAATAGTTTGCAAGTATTTTAAAATGAATGCTTTCCTTATTTATTTAAAAAATAACGTGCCTGTCGAACCTAGACTCACGCAGTGAACGTTTGTTTTCAAGTTCGACTTTCCATGTCGACTCAAGGCAAACGGCGGCAAATTACGTATCTATGTTCGACATAGCCTAAAAATATTTCGGGATGGTAAGAGTTGTATTTGCATAATGAAAAACAGTCATTAAACACTTTTAAAACAGCCAAACAACTATATCAGTTAACATCACAAGAATTACATTTTGTTATACACTATGCAAGATCAAGATGCACTTACAATAATGTCTAAGAATCTTACCTGTACGAGGCAGTGTGATACACCGGCGTCGTTCTTCTTCCACTACAACGTTGAAAATGGAGGGAAACTAAAAACTTGTATACGTCTTTGGAGCAGACGAAATTCGGAAGGCATTGGTGTCAAAGCCTTCTGAATTGATTACGTTTACGGCTTATTATGTAGCATTTAGTGCGGAACTGTCGGTGTTAGAAGCGATGTCGAGATTTGGGGCTTTTACCTTATAAATAACATTAATGAATGTGTAAGAAATTCAGATATTATTCTCTTCGCTGACGACACTACTTTATTTATGCCAAATTTAAAAAAAGAAAATTTAGAAGTTGATACATTCATTGGAGCTAACTCTCTTATACAATGGTGCAGTATGAATGGGTTGAAGATAAATTCGAAAAAAACGCAATTTATAGATTTTAAACATATAAGAAATCGAAAAGATCACAGTATTACATTAGAAATGGACGGAAACATAATTGAAGGTGAAAAACACGTAAAATTTTTAGGTTTAACAATTGACGCAAATCTTAATTTTAATACCATATTAACAACCTCTGCAAAAAGCTAAGCACCTCAATTTTTCTTCTAAGACGATTATCAAAATTTTGTGATACCCAACTAATGTTGTCTGCATATTACGGACTCTTTTACTCACAAATGAAATATGGAATAAATATATGGGGATATGCAACATCAAGAAGTAACCAAGTATTTATTTTACAAAAATTAGCAATTAGGACCATCTTTAAAAAATCAAAATTCTATCCATGCAAAGATCTATTCAAGATAAATAAAATTATGACTTTTCCCTCATTATACATATATGAATCATTACTGTTTGTAAAAAATAATTTGAAATATTTTGAAGTAAATAAAAATACAAAATTATGCAATAAAACTCATCTTGAAATTCCTCAACACAACACAAAATTATTCCAAAGTCATTTACTATACCAAGGAATTAAATTTTATAATAAATTGCCAGAAACCTTGAAAAATCAAAAAGATATAAGGATTTTTAAGAAACAAATTAAATTGATTTTATTGGAAGAAGCACTTTATAGAATTGAAGACTTTATGAAGAAAAAACAAATTGACTATGTATAAAGATAGAAAAAGCAAATATTATGATGAAGATTAAATAAAATAGATTATTTATTATAAGTTAATATAATTATAAATTATGTATATTTGCAATGCAATTTATTGTTGTGCAATAAAGTATTATTATTATTATTATTATTATTATTTGATTGTGTTGATGCAGACATATTGCTTAGGAAACTGACGAGTCTGGGGATCAGTGGCCTAGCAATAAAATGGGTTAAATCATACATGGGGAACAGAACTCAAGTCACAGAAATTTTTCACTAAACAACTAATAGAATAACTTCAGTAAGATCCACCGAAAAGCAAATTATAGCAGGAGTGCCACAAGGCTCGATACTTGGGCCCCAGTTAGCCTATTTTTTGTTTATATAAACGACGTTACAAACAAAACACCAGAAGAAAATCTTTCCATTTTCGCCGATGATGACACAACCCTGATCACCAAAAATAGAAACTTGGATACCCTTGAACAAGAATCATTTTTCAAAATAAATGAACTGGCCCGGTTTTTCGAAGAAAACTGACTGAAATTTAACCCAGACAAAACCAATTATCTCTGTATTCAAACAGATCAAAAGCGGCTCTCAAAAAATAACAGAGTACCAAGTCTTCAGATTGGTGATACAGAGTTGAGTCAGGCAAAATCAGCAAGCTTTCTGGGAGTGGTGTTGGACGATGGTTTGAACTGGGGTGAGTAGTTGGTGAGGATCAAAGATAAGATGGCAAAGGGGACCTTTGTCCTGAGAAGTCTCAGGCCATAGGAGAACCTGAGTCTCTTGAAGGGTGTTTACCACTGCTTACTCGAGTCGCACATCTCTTACTCCATCGCGCTCTGGGGTGCTTCTGAGACAAATCTCAAACAAATTTTCACATGTCAAAAGAAATCTCTAAGAGCGATGCTCAAACTCCACCCAAGGGAACATTGTAGGGATCATTTTATCTCATTGGGGATTTTAACAGTTCATAGTCTTTACCTTTTTGAAATTGCAGTATATGTTAAAATTTTTTCTTCCTGAGTATGTAAATTTAACACATCAATACAACACTAGATTTAAGAATAATTTTTCAGAGCAGCACAATTTTAAATTGTATGAAATAAAACCACAATACATTGGCAGGAAAATTTTTCAATCATTACCAAAAAATATACAGACAATAGATAAGATAGTCAAATTTAAGAGTTAGGCCCTAGCTTAAGTTTTTCCTTATCCAAAACTGTTTCTACAGTTTGGATGATTTTTTCACCCACAGAGCCAATAGGTAAACCCAACCTCACCTTAGGCCTAACCCTACCCTTCCCCTTCCCCGGAGAAGGAGAAGAGGATGACACTCCCAAAACTCACGAGTCTACGGGAAAGCAGAATAAGTACAAAGTAAGTAAGTAAGTAATTTGATGGTTTATTAGTCTTCCAATTTAATACAGCAATGTATAATGACTAATCTCACAAATGATTAATTACTACAGTGGTAGTTACATCAAATTATAATTTACTTTTTATACACCAGTAAAAACTAAGGGAGACCAAAGATTTGTCACGTTAGTCAGTTTGATTTTATCATAAAAATATCAATGTTCCTGCAATTTTCATTTCTAGTGCTTAATGTTAAAATCAGATCAAGTTATTAAAAGTTAAGAGCATTATCTGAACGAAATGTGTTTTAAGAACAAAGCACGTCTTCAGTTAACCCTCGAGAGGACGCTAAGCGGAGGAATCCTCCGGGTCAATATTTTTTGTTGTGGGAAATATTTATCTTTTGGTTGACAGCACTGTCCTTTTGTGTAGCTGTAGCCCCCCTCCTCACCATGTATTTGACGTACCCTTATCCCGCTTTCAGCGTCCAGGGTCAGTTTGGCGAGCGCTGTCCTGAGGTGCTGGACGATTCCTCCGTGAGCGTTCTTGTGTGTTTTGAGAACCCAGAGGAAGAGTCCGTGTGCGATCGTTTTTTATTTGGTTACCCGGAGGAAGAGTCCGTGTGCGATCGTTTTTTATTTGGTTATTTGTAATTTTTTAGGCTACAGTTGTCATTTTAGATTTGTTTTCAATTGAAGTAACTTTTTATTTTTCCATGTATAACTATTTTAATTGATTGTAGTATCTTTGTTATACCATTTAATTTATGGTTTATGCAGGAACACGTCATAGTATTTTTTATATAATCTGATAGTTCAGTTTTATACAAAATCTTTAAGCGAATTTCCCTATAGGGAATACGCTATTACGGTAGTAGCCATGGTAAGACCTAAGCCCGGGACCACTTTACTTTTTCATTTTGAGGTCCCCAGAAGCCAAAAACACCGTTCGTTCGTTTTCATATATATGTATATATATATATATATATATATATATATGTGTGTATGTGTCCGTGGTACCGATAACTTTTGAAGCGGACCTCCGATTTTGATCAAATTTGGTATGAAGGTGTAAGACCAGGTCTATTTTCATGAGTTCGCGAACCAGCATTGTCAAGTTATGGGAACGGGGTTTTATGGGGTTTAAAAGGGGTCAAAAATGGGTTTTTGGCATTTTTGGACCTAAATTTTCAAAATTCATCAATTTTAACTAAAACCATTTGAAAGAGCTTAAAAAAAACGAACAATTTAGTATTTTGAATCTTTAAAATAGCTTAACTGGTTATAGAGAAAATTCAAATCAAGTTTCCCATGTTATTCTGATGGGTAAATCTTTAAAAAGTTATATATCGCTCATTTATCAACATATAAATCCCATGGTATTCTCATGGAAAATAATTGTATAATGGGAGCAAGAGAGATGGAGATATAAGGTATATGTTCCTAATCAGCTGATCAGCTGTCTTCTGCATATTTGTCAAATTTGAAATGTTTATGTTTTGTTATTTGTAAACAAATCTTTCCTTTTGCATGGAAGCTTTGGATTATGCACTTTTATTACTGTTTAAAAAGTCATTTATTGCAATATAAATATTAATATATGAATTATTAAATAAAAATAATTTTCTCAGACATATAATGCCATTAAATATATTATATTTCCTTGTAAAGATTATTAATTATATAAGATAGCCACAAAGTTCTTTGATGTTGAAACAATAATGCTTTGGTTGGAAATTCGCTGAGTACGCAGGTCTGCTGCGACGGGGGTATTTTATTTTTAACCCCAAAACGTTATTTTTACTATTTTCATACTATTTTACAAAACTGTTATTGAAAAATATTAAGTTTTAAGTAAAAAAAGTGAAATATGATTTGTATAATCCATAATAGTTATAATTATTTTATTTGTTAAATTGACTTTACAATTCTTTCTCTGTCTTGCAAGGATATTGTGTGAAATCTATTTTACAATCGTTTTCTGTTTTTATTTCATACAATAAAAGTATTTAGAATACTTTTTGTGCATTTATTTAAAACCCGGAGGAAACCTCCTTGAGCGAGAGACGGCGTTTTAAATTTTAAGCGACCTCTGGAGTGTTAATGGGAAAGTCTAAGGGTGTTCAGCTTCCACCTTTACAAATCAAATCAAATCAAATCAAATGCTCTTTATTCATATTTTTGTACATACATACAGGAATAGTGTCAACAGTGTAGCACAGACATATAAAAACTAGCATTTCAAATGCAAGTAATATATACAATTTCAACTACACACAACTAAAACTAACAACTCAGAGGAGGTTTATCATTTTGCAAGATATTCTTGAATTGAATACAATTTTAAATTTACTATATATTGTTTTAATTTCTTTTTAAAAGTATTGTGGTTTTGTTCATTCTTGATTGTGTTAGGTAATTTTGTAAAAAACTTATTTCCCATGAATGATGATTTTTGTTTAAACATTTCTAGTCTATGGTGCTCTCTAATTATTTCAGCTTGCTTACGGGTATTATATGGGTGAGGTTCATCTAAATCTATATTATTAGTATTTAACTTTACAGACATAATTGTCTCAAAAATATACAAGCCATATACTGTAAATATTCCTAAATTGCTAAATTCATCTTTTACACTATCGTCATTTTTTAAATTCAGCATGATTCGTATAGCTTTTTTCTGTTTTTTTAATATTTTATCCATGTTTTTATTACTTGTTGAACCATAAAGTATAATACCGAAAGAAATGTGAGACTGTATGTGAGCGTAGTAAATTGTTTTTAAAACCGAAAGGCTACATAAAAAAGACATTTGTTTTAAAGCATAGAGACCCGAGCTCAACTTTCTTAAAATGTTACTAACATGAATATCCCAACTTAAGAACTTATCAATTTTCATACCCAGAAAGCTAGTCTCACGTACTTCTAAAATTTTATTTCCTGCAATTTGAATGTTTGGTGCAATTTGATTTCTGTTTTGTTTAGTAGAAAAGGTAATGAATTTAGTTTTATTGGTATTAAGGAATAAATTATTTAAATCAAAATAAGAATTTAAATTTTCTAATTCTGATGAAGCCTTTAACTCCAGCTCAGCAATAGTTTTCCCTGACACTTTGAGGTTTGTATCATCTGCATACAGAGACAAAAGATTGTTTTCACTATCCATTAGGGAATTAGAGATGTCATTAACGTAGCATAAAAACAATAAAGGACCTAATATTGAACCCTGTGGAACCCCATATTTAATATTTAAAGAATTTGATTGAATTTTGTTGATTTCGCCCTTGTTTGAAATTTTTGTCACTTCAACAAACTGACACCGATTTGAAAGATACGATTTAAACCAATCCAGAGAAACTCCTCTCACGCCAATTTTAAATAGTTTTTTTAAAAGAATGTCATGATCCACACTGTCAAAGGCTTTTGATAGATCCATGAATATTCCTACAGGTGTGTCCCCTTTATCTATTGAATTTATAATAGAATCAAGAAATGTTGAAGTTGCTGAAACTACTGATTTTCCCTTTCTAAAACCATGCTGAATATCGGTAAATATTGATTGTTCCTCTAAATAATTATACAATCTATTATATACAATTTTTTCAAATACTTTGGATATAGATGGTAGAATTGAAATAGGTCGATAGTTTGAACAATCACAAGTAATTCCAGACTTGTGCACCGGAATAATTTTGGAAATTTTTAATTTACTAGGAAATATTCCAGAGATAAAAGATGAATTTATCAAGTGACATAAAATTTTTGAAATCTCTTCTTTTGCTTCTTTTATAATCATGATTGGAATTTCATCAAAACCACAAGAAAAATTATTTTTTAAAGATTGAATTATGCTCAACACTTCTTTTTCATTAGTTGGTGATAGGCAAAAAATATCTTTAATGTTACTACTAACTGTTTCATCTTGACTGCTCTGATGTCGAGAAAATGTAACAACCCTATTTTTTATTATATTTTCAACTGAGCTAGTAAAATGATTGTTAAGAACATTGCTTACTTTCATCGGATCTGAATATATTGTATTGTTATCTTTTAGGATAATTTCTGGGGTTTTTTGCTTAGAATTATTACCTACCTCAGAGTTTATAATGCTCCAAGTAGTTTTTGTTACATTTTCAGATCTTTGAATTTTATTATTAAAATAATCTTGTTTTGCTTTTGACATGTTAAACCTTAAAATTTTATTTCTGTTCCTCACTATATCAAACAACTCTTTATTTTGACTTAATCTTGCCATCTTACTTAATGCAATCAGCTCAGACTTTTCCTGTTTAATATCATCTGTCATCCATTTACATTTTGTATTTGCTATTTTAACTTTTCTGCAGGTGAAAACAAAATCAAAATAGTACATTAAAATACTATGAAAAACATTATACTTTTCATTAACATCCGACAAATATACTTGATGCCAATTTTCTTTTTTTAATAAATTAACGAAAGTCTGAACATTTACTTTGGAAAAATCTCTTTTTGCTTGAACCTTAATTAGTTGCTTTGAAGTTTTGTTCTTCACATCTAATTTCACAATTTGACCATCATGATCAGATAAGAGAGTTATCACCCCTTCAACTTTTATCAGATTTGTTGGAATATTTGTCAAAACGTTATCTATTGCAGATTTTGAATTACCACATACCCTAGTCGGAAAGTCAACTAAATAAGACAACCCATTGCTTGTTAAAACATTTTTTAAGGCCTTATAATCTTTGTCATTTTTTAATACGTTAATATTGATGTCCCCCATTATTATTAAATTTTTATTTTTTGTTAGTAAAAAACTTATAAGACAGTCAAGTCTATCTAAAAAATCTGCAGTATTTGAAGATGGTGATCTGTAAAGACCAACTAGAATAAAACTGTAATTTCCAAAAGAAAATTTACCAACACAAAATTCAAATAGTTTGTTTTCCAAAATACTGTGTAAATTTGGGACTGTAATTTTGGTAAATTTTAGAAAAGGACTTGAAAGAATTACAACGCCCCCTTTTCTAATGTTTTCCCTGCAAAAATAAGTATTTATATTAAAATTTTCAACATTTAATCTAGTGATTTCGTGATTTTTTAAATTGTGCTCTGTCATGACAATAATATCTGGATCTAACTCATCGATTGTGATGAGCAAAGATTCCATTCTAGACGAAATGTTTTCAATATTTTGGTGAAATAAAGTGATATTTTTTACCGGATTATTGAAGTGGGATATTTTTTTGGAAAAAGGTTTTTGCGGTTTAGAGATTAATGGTTGCCTTATTTTAATTTGACTATTTGAATTAATTTTGACTAATTTAACTCTATTATCTAACTTATTTTTAATACAATCTTGGAATTTTCTAAAAAATCTACTTTTAAACTACTATCTATGACAGATGATTCTTCGGCATCACTAAGATTCACAACTTCATCTCCGGGAACAAGAGGCGATATCTAGTACAGTATAACTATACAACACACAATAATCACTGTCGCTGTGAACGCTGGCGACAACAGCGACCAGATACAAAATTAATCAATCAATCAATCAAACTTTATTGGCATGACAATTCTTAAAAACTGTATCAGCCTTTACATCAGTTTAACATATAATCTTAATTTTAAACTAAAATTAATTTATATCATTTGGTATAATATTCTTCGAAGGAGTAAATGCATTTACTAATAACATAATTTTGTAATTTCTTTTTAAATATTTCAAGGTCAGCACTAGAATTTTGAATTTCTTGTGGAAGGTTATTGAAAATTTTTGCATAATTGTATTTGACGTGGTTTTCAAAAAAAGATGTTCGATGGTAGATTGCAGGAATTTTGTTGTTTTTTCTGAGATTGATGCTGCATTTACCAAGTTCCATATTGTAGTAGTTTTGATGTTTCTTCATAAATACTAAGGTGTCATATATGTATAAAGCATAAAAAGTCATTAGCTTGTAATGCAGGAAAATTTCTCTACATGATTGGCCTTTCTTTAGTTTAAAAATTATACGAATTGCGGCTTTTTGTAATATAAATACATTTCTCACTTGTGCGTTTGCCATCCCCCAAACTGGTAAGCCATATCTCATTTTTGAAATAAACATTGAATGATAAGCTGTCATTAGAATTTCTCGTGGGCAAAATGAGGATAATCTTCTAAGAACAAACAAACTTTTCGACAGCTCCTTGCACAAATTATCAACATGGTTTTTGAAATTTAAATTTTCATCTAATATGATTCCAAGGAAGTTTATTCTACTGGTTTTTTCTATAATTTGATTTTCAATCATGACATTCATTCCATGGTCTTGAGTATTGATGCTAAACTCAATAAATTTGGTTTTAGTTGTATTTATGGCAAGAGAGTTGTTTGAAAACCATTCTGCTAATTTGTTTGATTCAATAAATGCCTCGATTTCTAAATCTTTTTATTTTTTTTTTTTTATTTTAAATAATTTTTTTTCTAAATAAATTATTTGAAATTTCAAAATACGCTTGCAACGCTTGCTGCCAAAGCGTCACTCTTGTCGCCCACTAAGAATGCTCCAATGCTTATACATTGGTTTGAAATTTTGTCGCTCTTGTCGCATCGCATATGTGGTCCACGTAGGAATGGGCCTAAGCAGACTTTTTGAAACAGCTGTTAATTGTGAACAGATATAGTTGGTTGTTGGTGGAAATTTAATAGCTCTTTTTTATCATGACACTGACTTATAACAAAGTTAAAACCAACGAGCAAGGCTCGGTTAACCTGGTACTGTCCCATTAAAAAGAATGGTCTTACACCTTCATACCAAATTTCATCAAAATCGGAGGTTCCTGTCAAAAGTTATCGGGACCACGGACATATATATATATATATATACTAGTGGCTCATAGGGGCAAAAGCCCCTAATCATATAATTAAAGTAGCATAAACCATAGCTTATTATCAGTTCTTCACTATACGAAAGTTTCTAGAGGATTTAATTTTAATTTACATAACATTTTATTAATACCGTTTGAATAGGCCATTCACCTACTAAGCACTCTTTTACAATCCTGTACTGTTAGGCCACTCATTTGTAAAGCTGTTTTTAAACCTATATCGATCTATAACAAATAATTTTTTTGAAATAAATCATACTTTTGAGCTATGAGAGAACTTAGAAAAGCAGCAATGAGAAAAAAATTACGGATGCTCATTCAGCACCCATTTCAGGGTCTGTAAACTTTCAATTATTTCGTCACACCAATCTCATTGCCTGCCAAAAGATATTGGAGGATGAGGGCTGCTGGGATTGTTTGTCACAGTGCGTCCGGGGAATCCTCCTTAGAAAAAAGACTGATGACCGCTATGCAGTTGGTCAAGGAGTGAGCCCAATGGGCTTAGGCTATTTTAGGCCTAGCCTGATGTAATGTGACAAACAATTCAAGGCTAGATACCTAAAAAGTAGAGGAGGTTTTTTAGTGGGTATTTTAGGGGAGTCCCACACTACAGGCTGGTCCCCTGTGTGAGTAATGCATTTTTCCTGCCTCTCCCTAAAAAACCCATTTCATTGTCTTGTTTGTCCTATAATTGAAAGGATGTCTTCACTTCAGTCATATTTTGTTATTTTTCATCAGCAAACTTTGACTAAACACCTCAAATCTTACTATCAATATTCGTCATTTCTTATCAACACCTTTCATTTCATGTAAACAAAGCATACTTTTTAAAAACATCAATATAAAAAGTCTTGCATGGCGAATCTTTCAGGAGAACCCTGAACAAAACATATCTTTCTTATATATTTCCCATTTCGTTGTAACGTTTTTGACCTGCTACTTTTTCGTTAGTATATAGGACAGAAGCCTTTGATTTTAACTCTCTCCTATAAAGTTTTCATCCATTCATTCGGTTCTGCAATCCATGAAATGACAAATAAGTTTCTATAGCAAAAATCAGCTAACAGAATACCAAGACTTCGTTGACTGATACACTTTAAGTTTAAATCAGTATATAACCTTCACTCATTATGATTATTTGACAATTCTCACTTAAAATTAAAAAAAAAACACGCTTTAACGTAAATAATTAGATTTGGTTTTTCCCAAACCACAATTCCCATGCCCATTGCGCGCCTATCACGATCAGAATGTTTTTTTATGATTTGTATCTTGGCCTTGTTTGGATACACGCTCAGTTAACAAAACTGTAGGCCTACATTTTATAGTTTTTTTTCTTCAATTTAAATGATTATAATGATAGTAAAAATTAGTAGTTAATTTGTAAAAGTTTGTAAGTTTGGTAGCTCTCTCAGTGGAATATTTAGTCGTCACTCAAAGTCATTAAACGTCTTATTATAGTATTACCGCTCTAGGTATATTTTTTGTCAATTGATATAATTCTTCATTCTACGTTATCATCTGTCTCCCGTTTTAAAATCAAACCATAACACATGTTTTCAATATACACAAAACAGACGTTTTTTTTAATCCCCATGCTATTCTTATGGAGGACGTTTTACGTTATTTCTCATTTCCTGGTAACTTTATGTACACGCCTATAATTTTCCCTCGTGCATGAGACCGAGACCTTTAATTTTAGAACCCTCCCATCTTCCTGCGATTTGTATAACACTCACAATTTTGCTCAAGAAATTTTGCTTACAGAATTATACTGTATATATATAGATTGCTTCTCGTGGTGTGCATTATTTTATCATCTTCACTCAATGTTATCATCTGTGTCTCGTTTTAAAATCAAACCTAACACATGTTTTAATGTACACAAAGCAGACGTTCTTCGAATCCCCATGCTATTCTTATGGAGGACGTTTTACGTGATTTCTCATTTCCTGTTAACACTATGGACACGCCGATAGTTTTCCCTCGTGTATGGGACTGAGACCTTTAATTTGAGACCCCTCCCATCTTTCTGCGATTTGTAAAACGCTCACAATTTTGCTCAAGAAATTCGGCTTACAGAATTATACAGGGTGATTCACGATGAAGTGCAGAAATTTCGGGGGCTGATTCTACACATGAAAATAAACAAAAAAGGCCATATTAACATATGTCCTAAAATCCTTCGTTTAGCCGCTATCCGCCATTTTGTTTTTTACACGTAATAATTTTTATCTCCGTAATGAATTGATGGATTTACTACATATTTGGCATGGACCTTTATCACAATAATGGTAATTTCCAGAAAAATAATTATTATTTTCCAACTAGTGGCTCATAGGAGCAAAAGCCCCTAATCATAACATTAAAATAGCATGAACAATAGCGTATTACCATTTCTTCCTCAACGAAGGTTTCCAGAACATTCAATTTTAATTTGCGGTATATAATATTTCAACAATACCGTTTGAACAGACCATTTGCCCCCAAGTACTCTTATCAATCCTGTACTATTAGGTCACTGGTTTGTAAATGCTCTTTTTTGTCTGTTGTTAAACCCATATAGATCTATGGAAATAAGTTGTGAAAGAAATCGTAGTCCCTTAATTGAGCTGTGACAGCTTTTTAGTATAACATAGAAAAACTACAATGAAAAAACATTGATTTTTTTAGCTCCTGTCAGTTTTTTATTTTTTATTATGTTTTAGTCACAAAATTTAAACACAGCACTTCAAAGTGCATCTTCACTTGCTGTGAATATTCATCCCTCCTAATCAAAACTCTTGATTTTGTGTAAACAAAGCAGATTCTTTTTAATCACTACGTGGAGAATCTTTAAAGAGAACCTTTCAGAAAATAATCATTCTTTTATGTTTCCCATTTTGTTGTAAAGATTTTACCTGCTGCATTTTCCTCTAGTATGTAGGACAAACGTCTTTGATTTTAACTCGTCTTCTATAATCCTACAATCTATGAAAAGACTAAAAGGTTTCTCGGAAAATTCAGCTAACAGAATACCAAAAATTCACTGACTGATACACTTTAAGTATCAATTAATGTGTCATTGTCATTCAATATGATAATATGACAATTTTCGTCTTAAAATAAAACCAAAACAATGGAAATAATGTAGGTGTTTCTCAAATCACAATTCATAGCCCATTGCATCTCTATCAACGATCAGAAAACATTTTATGATTTGCATACACGCTCAGTTTTTTTTTTTTTTTTTTTTTTACAATTTAAATTATAGTAACAACAGTAAAATCAGCAGTCAATTTGTAATAGTATGTAAGGTTAACTCGCCTAGTAGAATTTTTAGTTTCTCAAAGCAACAAAACGTCTTATTATAGTATTACCACTCTAGAGTTAATTTTTGTCATTTGGCCATGAATAGTTCTTTACTCAATTTTATCATCTGTCTCTCGTTTTAAAATAATACCAAAACATATGTTTCAATGTACACAAAGAAGACATTTTTCGAATCCCCATGCTATTCTTAAGGAGGACGTTTTACTATATTTCTCATTTCCTTGTAACTTTATGGATACGTTTTATGGGACCGAAACCTTTAATTTCAGACTCCTACCATCTTCCTGCAATTTGTAAAACGCTCACAATTTTGCCCAAAAAATTTCCCTTACAGAATTATTTATATAGATTGCTTCTCTTGGTGTGAATTATTTTGTTATCATCACTCAATGTTATCATCTGTCTCATTTTGAAATTAAACCATAACACATGTTTTAATGTATACAAAGCAGACGTTTTTTAAATCCCCATGCTATTCTTATGGAGTACGTTTTAGATTATTTCTCATTTCTTGTTAACATTATGGACACGCCGATAGTTTTCCCTCGTGCATGGGACCGAGACCTTTAATTTGAGACCCCTCCCACCTTTTTGCGATCTGTATGACGCCCACAATTTTGCTCAAGAAATATCGCTTACAGAATTATATATATAGATGTCTATTTTCAAAATGGCGGCCATTTTAAAACTTTGAACTAAAATTTCTCAAAAACGACAAATTTTTTCAAAATTTTATTTCAGACAAAAAAGTTGACAAATTAAGTTATGTAAACAATGATACCAAGTTTGTAACGATCTGACAACAAATAACGGAGTTATTGGGATTTTTCTGCAAAATAACATCGATTTTGCATTATAATTAATGCAAATTTAGGTTATTTTAATAGAAAAATCTCCATAACTCCGTTATTTGTTGTCAGATCGTTACAAACTTGGTATCATTGATTACATAACTTAATTTGTCAACTTTTTTGTCTGAAATAAAATTTTGAAAAAATTTTCCGTTTTTGAGAAATTTGAGTTCAAAATTTTAAAATGGCCGCCATTTTGAAAATAGACATGGGAAAATAATAATTATTTTTCTGGAAATTACCATTATTGTGATAAAGGTCCATGCCAAATATGAAGTAAATCCATCAATTCATTACGGAGATAAAAATTATTACGGGTAAAAACAAAATGGCGGCTAGCGGCTAAACGAAGGATTTTAGGACATGTTTATAATGGCCTTTTTTGTTTATTTTCATGTGTAGAATCAGCTCCCGAAATTTCTGCACTTTGTCGTGAATCATTCTGTATATAGATATGTGTCCGTGGTCCCGATAACTTTTGACAGGAACCTCCGATTTTGATGAAATTTGGTATGAAGGTGTAAGACCAGGTCTATTTTCATGAGTTCGCAAACCAGCATGATCGGGTTATGGAAACAGGGTTTTATGGGGTTTCAAAGGGGTAAAAAATGGGTTTTTGGCATTTTTGGACCTTAATTTAAAAAATTCAACAATTTTAAACTATACCATTTAAAAGAGCTTAAAAAAACAATTTAGTATTTTGAATTTTTAACTTCGCTTAACAGGTTACGGAGAAAAGTCTAAAAAAGGTTCCCCATGTTAATCCTATGGGAAATCAACAAAACCCTGTATCACGCTTCTTTATTGGAATAACTTGATAAAATGTGGTATGTACATTCACTAGGTAGGGTTTAACTGATATTTACTTACAACACCCATATGGCGGCAAACCCACATACCGTACTCATCTCCATGGGGTTTATGGGGAAAATTAAAAAGTGCCGAATATTGATACAATTTGATATTTACCTTACCTAACTATTACATTTCCTAACAAAACTAACATTTTCTAACAACATCCCATGGCAGCAAACCTACATACCCATTCCTATGGTGTTTATGGGGAAAATACAAAATCTCAAGATTCTTTGGAAATTCGCTGAGTACGCAGGTCTGCTGCGACGGGGGTATTTATTGACAGGCTGCCATTTTTTACTCAGGCAACCTTTCGAGATAGGGTTTGCGGCATTAAATTCTACTACTTAAGAACTTTAATTTGATATACATAAACCTATTGGCCGATGAAAGATTTATTTCTGACTCCATTTGGACCAGCCCCTCATTTTTAGGCATGTTGCACACTGGGGATTTGAGGGGACTTTACTGAGGGAGGTCAAGGGATGACATAGAACACATTTCAGCACACATCCCTTCAGACATTGCTCGTATTATAGTATGAGATTTTGGCTTCATTTTACTAGATTCAGATTCAGATTCAAAACACTTTATTCAAAAGTACATACATAATGTTTGTACATGAATGACATCAGATAGTACATAGTTTTACTAAGTACAATGAAACTTGGGTCTAAGAAGCTTGAGCTAGTTAAATAAAGTCATCTTTAAAAAACATTTTCAAATTCCAAGATATAAAACATGTTTGAGATTCTAAAATATAAAACATAAATCATGTTTGAGAATATCATCCAAATATACTCTTATTGAATAGAAAAAAATTCTTTCAAGGAATAAACAGGATTATTGATTAGAAAGTTATTTAATTTTCTACAAAAAAGTTTTTGGTCATTTATAATTTTTATTTCCTGTGGTAAGCTATTATAAAATTTAATTCCTGCATAAGTGGGTTGTTTAGAAAATAAACTTGTTCTATGAGGCTCAAAAACAAAGTTACTTCTATTTCGTGTATTATAAGTGTGTATATCTTCTAATTTTAAATTGTCCTTTTCATTACACTTTACAAAAATTATTGTTTGAAAGATACAAACTAAATACTGTAAAAAGTTTCAATTCTTTAAATTTATTTCTACATGATTCATTAGGTCTCATTATAAACATGGCTCTAATTGCCTTTTTTTGCATAATCAAAATTTTGTTGAGGTTGTTTTGTGAAGTTTCTCTGTATAAGATTAGGCCAAACTGGATATGAGAATGGACATGTGCATTATAGAGAATGAGTAAGGTACTAAGTTCACAGTAATACGACATTTTTCTTATTGCGCACACTGCAGAGCTCACCTTTGCACAAACATGATCAACATGGTCGTTCCATTCCATGTTAGCTGTTCATCAATTATTAACCCCAAGAAAGTAGAACTAATTTTTCTTTCAATAATACTATTTGCAACAGTTATTGTAAAATTGCTTTCATCTATTTCGTTTGAATAAGTGTTCTTAAGATAAAAAATTGTGTAATTTGTTTTGTTTGCATTTAATAATAAATTTTTGCTCTGAAGAAAATCTGCTGTGACTCTTAAAAGTTGTTCGGAGAAGTGATTCAGAGTTAAAAAATTTTCTTCTGAAAGTTTTAGAGTTGAGTCATCAGCATACAGAAAAACCTGATTGTTGGTGTTTATCTTGGAAAGTTTTTTACTAAGTCCTCTGAAATAACAGATGAACAGGAGTGGCCCTAATACCGATCCTTGCGGCACAGAATACTTAAGTTCTTTCAAACTTGATTTGTAATTCATAATGGTGCCATTCTCAGTACATGTCAACTCAACATACTGTTTTCTTCCCCTAATAAAAGACTCTAACCACTTGAGAGGTAAACCATTTATTCCACAATTCTGCAGCTCTTTGATAAGCTTACCGTGACATACCCTATCGAACGCCTTAGTCAGATCCATGAGTACTGCAATTACTTTTTTCTTTTTATCAATGTCTTTTATTACACTTTCTATAAAATTTGTAGCTGCTGTTATGACATATCTACCATGTCTGAAACCGTGTTGTTCACCTTCTAAAACTTTGTTGTTTTCAAAAAATTCAGTTAGTCTATTATACATGCATTTCTAAAAAATTTTCGATAGTGTTGGTTGGATAGAAATTGGCCAGTAATTTATTGTTTCTTTTGGATCTCCTTTTTTATATATTGGAATTACTTTTGATATTTTAAGTAGTTGTGGAAACACCCCTAAAATAAATGATGCATTTATTACATGAACTAAGGGTTTTGTTAAAAATTTAGAGGCTGATTTTATTACATTTACTGGTACCTCGTCATATCCAGTTGACTTTTTATTTTTCAAATCACTAATTAATTTTGAAATTTCTTCTTCATTTACTGGTTTGTTGTAAAATTTTGGCAAAATCGGATCACATATGCTATTTGTTCCTTGGTACAACACACTAGGTACACACTATAATAGGCTTCCATGCATGTTAATACTGGAACACGTGGTCTTCACTTTGTCAGTTGAGTCAGCTGTTTAAGTTAATTCTTTGTTTTTATTTTTAACTTCATAAGACCAAAACATAATGTCAAAATGTTTAACATTTCACTTAATTATTATAAAGAAATAAGATTATATTTCCTGGCATAGAGACTTGTATCATTGTCTATGTACACTAACGTGAATAGACCTCTCATCCAATGTATTTAGTTTGAGGCAAAAATTTGGAAGTTCGGTGGACGCCGCACCAGACTCGCTGCCATCGATGTTGTTATTATTCAGATGAATTTACAGTGTTGCCAAAACATTTTACCAAAACATAAACATAACTTTACGTTATAAAATGTTTCATCCTTGGTTTAGAAGAGTGGTAATACTGATTTATCTATCATATGTTACGTGTACTTCGATGGACGCCGCACGAGATCGCACCACCGTCAATATGCTTCACACACGCCTATGCTATGAGAAGTCTACTCACGTAGTGTACAAAGTCAATGCTTGTATTATTTTTATTCTAGAACTAAGTTGTTCACAAAGTTTGAAGAAAATCGTATCCATGTGCAAACGTTCATACATACATACAAATATAGGGGGAACCAGGGATACTTAACCCATAAGGATACTTGACCTAAGGGAATTTTCCCAGCTGTGGGAAATTTCGGTGGGTTGAAAACTGCATCACTGCTTGGCTTTAGGTTATATGGCAAATTGGAGGGAACAACCATTCTAATCTGTGCTGTTGCCTATGAGTTATACAATGAAATGTGTTTCACTGACCAAAAAGTAAATTTTATAGTTTTCACTTCAATTTGAATGAACAGAAAACCACTAAAGGAATGTATTTTCTATGATTTTATAATGAATAAGTATTTGTTAAGCTACAAAATGATGTTATGTTTCAGTTTCCAAATCAGTCTAAACTGGATAAAATTGGAGATTAAATGTGGATTGAACAGTTTGGGATACTTGACCCAACCAGTACATATTGTATTGCGTGGGTTCTAAGTAAGTTTTTTATTCCAGATGCCTCAAAAGTACAAGAGGAAGGAAGGGGCTAAAGCTAGCGACCCCATATCACCCGATATAATGAAACAAGCAGTAGATCTGGTATCAGATTGATCAGCTCTGCACACTATAGCCAAGGAGTTTGGTCTTTCTCGTAACACATTGCGAAGATATGTAAGAAAAATTCAAAATAAAGAAATGACAAATTTTAAGCCCTCGTATAGGCCTAATCAGGTATTTTCGGAAGAGGAGGAAATCGAATTATCTAAGTATTTGGAAACAATGGCTCAGAAGAACCATGGGTTGAATACGAAAATCGTATCCAAACTTGCCTATGACTTAGCTGTAAAAAATGGCAAAAAATATCCTGCCAGTTGGGATCAAGAAAAACGTGCAGGCTATTTTTGGAGGCAGGGGTTTATGGAAAGACACCCTGAGTTGTCATTAAAAAAGCCTGAAGCTACAAGCTTAGGGCGATCAACAAGCTTCAATAAGCACAATGTTTCTGCTTTCTACAAGAACCTGAGAGAAGTTTTGAATAGGGAAAAATTTGGTCCAGAGTCAATATGGAATGCAGATGAAACTGGGGTTATCACTGTACAGAGATTTTTTTATTTTTACACATATCCTTGCTTCCAAATATACATGGGTCAAGTATCCTTAATGAGTGGGTCAAGTATCCCTACGGTCTGGGATACTTGACCCTTTTGCAAAGGTTTAGAAAAAATTATAACTATTCTAAATGATAAAATTATAATATAAAGGTATGATACTCTGGTGTACTAGTTGTCTGAGACTACATTAAGGCCTTTGGTTAGTTTAGTTTATCCAACAATTAAAATTAAGAATAAAAATAAAAAACTGAAATTTGGGTCAAGTATCCCAGGTTTACTTAAGGTTTGGGTCAAGTCCCCCTACCTTACTCGTAGAGTACGGTATAGGATTTATTGATTGGAGGTAAAAATATTGCTGTTTTATTGAAAGGTCTGTGCTGTGATGTGCCAGCAAAAGCATTTGTGCTTGGAAGTAAAGACCACAATGGCTTTTTACCATGTTCAAAGGTGTAAACAGAAGGATCAGTATGTTGATAATAATGTGACTTTTCCTTTGTTAAACTGCCCCAGACTCATAATGAATTCCTAGACAAAACAGATGCAGATTATTATATCAATGACACTCCTCTTGTTAATATATCCAATTTCAATTTGATTTCATTTGCATTTGGTTTGTTAGGGTTTTGTTCAAACCTTTATGTCAATTTGGGTCTTTGGGAAGGCCCCTCTAAAGTTTCCATATAGTACAATATTGTTCAAGCGATTTCAAATACCTAATCTAATTAATTTACAAAGTTATGTTCCCCATGAATTCTCCCGTAAGCCTCGCAATTTGGATTATTTAAAACGGTGGAAAGCTACCGAATTTAGACAGTTTTTACTGTACACTGGACTATTTGCCCTTACTAATGATTTGTTATGTGTAGGCCTACGTCATCACCAGCAAATTTACCATCTATTTATGTCTGCATGTTTCTGTCACAATTTTTTTAAGCCCAACCCTACACATTAAAAACCATTCTGATGCAAAATTGTTGCTTCATAATTTTTTATTTTTATATTTAAAGGAAATTTATGGTCAGCGTTTAAAACCCACAACTTTTATAGTCTCACTCACTTTGCAGATGATGTTTTGGCATTTGGTGCTCTTTTCTTGATTCATGCAGTGCTTTTAAATTTAAAAATTACCTTTTTTTATAATTTAAAAAATAAAAAACTTTTGTAAATGAGAGAGGCTTTTGCAACAGATCGTTAAGAGATTGGGAGAAATTTTTAATAACACGTTGAGTATCAAACTAGGAGAAAACATAGTAAGGCCTACCAGTGGAAATCCTCAATTTTTTTAGGCAGCTTTTTATCTGGATTGTTAGACTATGGAGAGCACCTAGCTGGGACAAGAGTTTAAATTTGCTCAATTTAACAATTTCAAACTCTTCATCCCCAAACAACTTTTGTCTCCTTCATGATGGTTCTGTGATTCTTATTTTCAGTTTTATTTTTCCTAATTCAGCCAAACACCAATTCATTATCTGCAAGAAGTTCCTTACAATTGAAGACTTATTCAGCACCCTGTCCCAGTTCTCATCTTGGAATATTTGAAGTCAGCAATTTGTCATATTCATTTCAAGTTAGCAATCTAGATTTAATAAAACACAAGTTAGTCCTTGTTTAAAATGAAAATCTAGTTGTGCCTCACCTTCACTAAATATAGCCTTCCAATATTTTCTGTTGGCTCCATCTTCCATAGACCTATAGACTTCTTTCTAAAGTTAAGTCACTTATCTCTTGCAACTGAGATAATAATAATAATAATAAAATTTATTCTGCTGACAATATATGGGCTCGAAATTGTATGGGAATAGTTTAAGGTATTTACATAAGTCTTTTACTCATTTACCTTTCACAGTTTAAACTTTCACATTTCCAAATTTTATTATTTCACTAAGTCTTTTCAATAATTTTCCATAGTTTTTCTCCATTCCTCTTTCCCCCTTCTTTCTTCCTTCTTCATTCTTCTAACTACAATAGAGAATACAATACAATAATACAATATTGTAGATAATACAATAGAGATAAATACAACTTTTAAAATATCAGTCCTGTTTTATTAGGTTGGAAATGGCTCTTCTTTATGCTCTCGTATGGTTTCCTGATGAAAACACTACGGCTGTGGTACCCACATCTTGGATCAAAGAAGATGTATGCAAATACCCCTCTAAAAGCTCTGGGCAAATTGAAGAACTGATACAGCAGAACCATGTTCCAGACATAAGCTGGCCAAGTTATACTGCAGCCATTATCAAGAATTATCGTAAGTAAAACCAAACTAACTATTTTCTAACTATCTAACTATTTTCTGTAATTGAATTTTCTTGTTGTACTGCTAACACCTCTTTCAATCTTTAATGTTCTTCCTAACTTTGTTTCTTCATTATTACTTTGGTATTACATAGTTTCAGATATGTACACCAAGTCTTGGTGTACATTTCTGAAGATGGCACAATAACGGCTGAAATGTTTAAAATCAAGGATTTTACAAAGTCATGAAGAAGGTAACAAGGTAATATAACCTTTTATTTTAACTTTGTATCAATGGCGAATAAAGTTGGCTTTTTTTAAAGAATAAAGCCGAAGTGTTGTAGAAATAATTGACAATATCTCAATTAATAATTAAATATTGGATGATAATCATTGGGCAAGTGTAAATTCCATGTTAATTAGAATGATTTGTAATTTGAAATAATTTTGTAACATCAGCTATCTATTTGAAGGTAAATAACTGGGGATTTGTTAATTAAGTTGGATGTTTTTAACTTAGTTAGGTTTCATGCAAACTTTTATTGAGATTTATATTTATTTACTGACAATGTCCAATGCATCAACTTTGTATGCCTTATGACTAATAAAAATCTTGAATCATGAATCCCTTTTGGAATGTAACTTTCCACCTTGATGAGGTGGATATTGCCAAAATTTAAATAATAGATTAAATTAAGGATTTCTTTGTTTTAGAGACATACCAAGCTGCCCTACTTGATCTACCACGTTCAAAAGAAACTTCAAACTCAGAGACGGAAGGTGAAGAAACTCGTAAAATAAAAATAAAACCAAACCGGTATCTTTTTAACTACCCTGAGAAAACCTCAAGCGAAGAAGAAGATATCCAACATTCTCAAACAGTCCCATCTTCCCCGAAACTCCAAACAATGGAACAAGAGAACATATCCCCTAACCAGGCAATTCCAGAGAACACTAGTAATAAGCAAGCAAGTTCAAACAATCAAAAGTTACAACATATCAACCACACCTCATTATCACCTTCACAACAGAAAACACTAAAAATTAAGTTACAACATATTAACCACACCTCATTAACACCTTCTCTACAGAAAACACTAAAAATTAACCACCACACCCCAGCAACACCTCAACACGATCCAGAACAAATAAACCACAACTTTCAATCAAATAATTTATTGTATTCGCCTAATAAAGGCCCAACAACAAACCAGCAAACACTAAAGCTTGCACCTATACACACACTTCAAAATGGTTTTTCACCCATGCATAACCAGGACCACCAAGCCAAGAAGATTTCTAGTGAGTATATTGTTCTTACATTAACATATTCAGGAAACTCAATATCCTAAAACTTACTTTTTTTGTATGAACATTACATATTGACAACTCAGGTTTGATTTTGAGGAAATAAATTTATTATTTCATATCACCTGAAAATTAAGTTCGATTAGTTCTGCAGGTATGTAGAAAGGTTTTTGAATTTGACTGGATTTTACGGCGAGGTCCCAACAGGTATAATCCCAACGGGTATAAACGCGAAATTCGTTTCAACAGATAGAAAAACGAATCGTCCCAACAGGTATAAAAAGTGGCGGGAAAATGCAAAGTTTAAATCGTCTCAACAGGTATAAATATTCTCAAATCGTCCCAACGAATATAAATTGAGTTTTATATTCGTTGGGACAGATTCTTCCCATTATATATAAAGTATTAAATCGTCTCAACGGGTATAAAAAGGTGAACCGTCCCATTGTGTATAAATCTGCGCGGGAAAGGCCGAAGTTTGAAAATTCCCAACAGGTATAAAAGAACCGTTCAAGTTGAAGAACCGTTCAAAAGAGCCGTTCACTTCTACCCGCTCATTCAGCAATGAAGTGCCTTCGCGCCTCTTGATGCTATTTTATTCCTGTAATGTCAGTCATGTAGCGTCTTCCAATTTGCAGTTAGGAAAACAATGCGCCTTTATAATTAATTGTAAGTTAATTGAAATAATGAAATTAAATAATGAAATATGAAATAATGACTTTATTCCACCAATATATATACATTTATACATTCACAATATAAAACTAGGAGTTTCGTTGCCACATAACCAGTAATTGTGACAACGTGAAAAATAAACCAAATGAAAGATTATTAAATTGTTTCTGAGTCCAGTCCTTACACTGAAAAAAAAACACATTTTGCCGCTCTCCGTAGCGTCTGCAATTTGACATAAATTACAACTTATACCAAACAAAGACTACACAAATAAATATTTTTAAAAATAATAAAAATGTTAAATATAATCTTTCAATTAAATAACATACAAGAAAAATAGTTTCAATTTTATACCAACGAAATTAAAAGTACTTAAATTAAAACATTGTTTAAAAATTTATATTTGGATTCTGAAAGAGCCATTGTTTTACTTTAGAAGAAAAGGAATTTACATTTAAGCAGCTTCTAACATCCTGAGGTAACTGGTTGAAGTATTTAGGTCCGTTGTACTGATAAGAGAGTCTGAATAATGATTTATTGACTTTAGGTAATTTAAATAGCCCCAGATGATTACTCCTTGTGTTATGTAAAAGATTTTGTGTTCCAGTATTACCACTTCTTAAATAAAAAGTCTGAGAACTTTGTAAATGTATAAGTGTTGAATGGGAAGTATTTTAAGTTAAAGAAATAACGGAAAAGAGCTATCTCTTTTACAGCTGTTTGTAATTAATCGCAAAAAATGATTTTGAGTAGTTCTTAATTTTTCAATGTGGCTTTTAAATGTTCCTCCCCAGCAAGATATAGCATATTCTAATCTTGAACTAATTAGAGCAAAATAAAGAGTTTAGTAAAAAAGTATTACAAATATTTTTTAAGAAGTAAAAGGTTCTTTAAGGAGATCGAATCTTTGAATGTAAGTTACAAACACGCTTTCCCCAATTTAAATTTTCATCCAATATCACACCCAGATATCGAAAACTGATTTCTTTCTCTATTGTGCTACAGTTACAAACATTTAAATTACAGTCCAAATTTTGATATGCCAAGTTAAATTGAAAATTGAAACTATTTGTTAAACTAAAATTAATATACTTAGCCTTATCTATATTTACAGTCATTTTATTGGCTAAACACCATGTATTTAATATTTTTAAATCATCTTCAATTTGACCATATAAAGCATTAATATCCCTGTTTGAATAAAATAAAGCTACATCATCAGCAAAAGCGCTGATTTGACCATTGAAAGGAAGCTCATATTATTTTGTATATAATAAAAGAACAAAGAATATTTTTTATACTGTGCATGTTTGGACTATCATGTCATTTTCTAGCAATTAAAATTGTAACCTTACAATATTAAAAAGGTTATATTTTAACCTTTGCATTGAACCTTTGCATTGAAATACTTTAAACTGCTTATCAATGAGAGGGTTGTTATTGGTTTGATTACCAATTGAAATTTCCCGGTGTCCCGGCGGCTCATTTCACCCCTGATTCCAGCTGGTAATTTTACATTACAACATATTGTCCATTTGTTTTTTAAAATTATTTGTAACAATTGCTTTTTAATAACTTTAATTGAGAACTGTTACTTTTTAATGTGTAGGTTTGGCTTATTACAATATAACAGCCGGCTAGCAATCTGGGAGTTGTATAGGAAAAATATCTGTATACAAGGCCGCCGAAAAAATTTTTGCGGCCCGGGGTAAGGGGACAACGCAACTCGTACCGGGGTTAATTTCGGAATTTTGGGGGATGGCGGCCGCGATGAATAGGGTACACTCTGATCCAGAACCCGGCCTGTCTCATCGTTGCCTAGCCGGCCGCGGCGGACGAACAGCCAGAGAGCCACTGAGACTGCCACCTTCCCATCCATCAACCATCTACCGTATACTCCTATCACCTAGGAGCACTCACTATACTAAGTACTATAATTACTAAGTATAATAAAATAGGCCTACTAAATTATAATTTGTATTTCTTCAGTATTATTTTTACTATATTCTTTGAAAATGTGAAAATCTCACACTGAATTATACCTATAAAATTTCAGGAAAACGTTAAAATGGAAAGATTTTAATATTGTTAGATTGCTTGGTTAATATAGAATCGGCATTTATGTTTCATAAAAATACAAATATTCTGCTAAGTCCCAGGACGGGGTAAACTGTAGAACGCGTACTGCAGAAATACATGGATTTGCCAAAGCCGTGTCCTCGACATACGGGGACGACTTTTGACGTTGCCACCGGCGCCGCGCCGGCGGCCCGGGGCCACCTTGGCACTTTCTGACCGGCACTCCCCCCGGCCAGCAAAAGTGACAGCGGTACGAGAAGCACTACACCCCCGGGGTAGAGTTTAGGTGTGAAGCCCTCCCCCCCCCCCCACAGCCAACCGCTCGACTAAATCCCTATCTGCCGTCTGTGATTAAACCATAGATACAATGTACAAAATTCAATTTTAATTTCTTTGCATATTTATTATGTATTTATACACACAATCTCCTTTCTTCTATTTAATGATTCATAAATTTGTAAAAATGCTATGGGTATTATTGTAAGGTACAGATAATACATGTATTTCGGTATAGAATACATGAAATATTTGACAAACCTGCACGTAGGCTGTGTACGAGAATCCTGATTGGACAGCTACCACGTGGTTTTAGGACTATACATTTTGAAATGGCTCAGCTTAGAGGGGAAATTTAAATGCAACTAGTTGTTGCCCGTCGATACTCGACGGATATAGCTCAATTATTGGTAACAAATATTGGTATTAGGGTAGGATAGAACGTAGAGAAACCATTTATAACCACTTTCACATAGCAATATTTATGCTGTAGTGTGCAAGTTTCAATAACTATCCAAATTTAAAAAATACAAATTTATTTCACAGAAAATTTGTAATTTTAGTTGTTATTGTGTGTGTATTGAAACTGTTCCTCGTTGTAGTTAATATGGATTGGTCAAGGGATCAAATTGTATCATTAATTGAGCTATATCAAGAAAGGCCCGTTCTGTGGAACCCAACGTTGCCTGAATACATAGACAAGAACAAAATAATAATAATAATAATAATAAAATAAATACTGCTTGGAGTGAAATAGCTGAATCATTAAACTTTAACAAAGCAGTGATGAACTTGACTGACTGGACAAGTGTTGCCTTTCTGTTGGCGATAAAAGTTAAAGTGGAACAATTGACAATGTATTTTGTGTGCAACAAAAATTCGGCAACAAAAAGTCAACAACAAAATGTTGCAGACAAAAAATTGCAGACAAATGTCTGCAACTCCAGTGTAAACGCGGCTTTAGTGAATACTTATGAGCAAAGAGGAGCGTCCACACCAAATTTCAACCCATTTGGCCCTAGAATAATTTAGTAGTCCTGTTGGGTGAAACCGTTCATTAATATGGACCCATCATTAAAATAAAATAAAAACCCATAATTAATATGTACACAGTCTTCCCACGATAAAGACCTTCCACTTGGGAGACTGTGGCATCCATAGTAAAGACAATCAGACAACACGACAAACGAACACAAACTTACTACCGTATATTTATCTTATTAAAATAAATATAAAAATATGAATATTTCTAAAACTGTTGAATAAAAATACAGAGAATGAACTTTTAAATTTGCAAGTTAGTACAAGCGTTTGGTCACGAACTCACGGCGGGGCGGGTTGGAGGGGAGGTGAGTGGCGGGTTGGGGGGGAGGGGAGGGATGGGTTGGGGGAGAGCGGAGGGGCGGGCAGGGGAAGTCGACTGCGCATCAACTTTGCGCATAGCCGGGAACAACCTGAAGTGAACGACTCTTTTTGGAACTGTTCTTAAGGAACAGATCTTTTATACCTGTTGGGAATTTTCAAACTCCGGCCTTTCCCGCTCGAATTTATACATATTGAGACACGGTTCACATTTATACGTGTTGGGACGATTGTTAGTTTTATACTTGTTGATACAGACTGGAATTATACCTGTTGAGACGAAAATTACAATGTTAAATAAAGCACAGTTTTGTCTCAACAGATATAAACCAACATGATTTTGTATCAACGGATATAATTTTTATACCTGTTGGGACGATTCGTTTTTCTACCTGTTGAGACGAATTTCACGTTTATATCCGTTGGAATTATACCCGTTGGGACCCCACGGATTTTACTAAGTGAATGTGAATACTAAGTAACTGGGCAGTAATTGTTCTATCCACACATAAATAACCTTTATACAGTAAAAGCTCTCTTATCTGACCCCCAGAGGACCGGACTATGGTTGGATGACAAAAAAGATCAGTTAAGCCCAATAATACCAGAAATAAGCATTAAAAGCAATAAAATCAATAAAAGTAGAAAATGTGTAGATAATTTATTTGTAAAATTCTTAGGTACAGTAGAACCACGATGTTTCGACTATTTGTGGACTTAGAGAGTGTCGAACTATCGAAAAGTCTAACTTCAGGGAGTATGAGGGAAGTTTTATTACAGGGAGCATAAAAATCATGAGTTGAATTTAGAAAACACTAAATTTTAATGAAAACATAGCTTGATTGAACTATAAAGTAGCTAAATTAAAAACTTTCACCATTTTGTTTTTATTTTCACTTTTGTCACTTCCCAACATTGACATTATCAGTCGTTACTGACATACTAAGTAATAAAGGACAGTGTCGAACTATAAGGAGTGTCGAACTACCGAGAGTCGAACTATCGAGGTTCTAGTGAACCAGTAATACGTTTTTATATTCGGTTGGGCAAGTCTGAAACATAAGAACCGGTACCAGTAATAAATCCTGATTTCCTGTCAATAATAATGGAACTAAAATGTATGAATTTAGAATTACTCACATATAGATGTATTTTCCTGACTTTTTGCATGACCAGGGGGACGGCCTGTGGAATAAGTCTTCAAAATCTTAAATTAAGATATGCACATCATATTAAAGGTTTTACTTATTATTATTGTATAATCCCTCAAATCTAAGTTAAAGATGACAAAATCGAAATTGGCTCGCAATCTCAATTTCAAGAATCTCAAAAATCTCGCAATCTCGAAAAGTTTAGAATTTTGTAGTTTTAAAATTACTTTTTAACTAAGATTTGATTAAGATTGACTAATATCTGCAACTATAGTAAAACGTAGTCGAGGTCATAATATGTACTAAATTCCATTAGTACATGTACCATAATAGTAAATAAAGTATTTAAATAGCTCAATTTTTATGAAAGAATTGTGGAATTTTTAAAGTATGTCCATATTTAAGGGCGAAGGCCGGGTGAGATACCATAAAATGTCAAAGGACCTAACTTGTAGAGCGTATAATTGCTAACCAACGATTTTCCCTCAGATTTGAGGTAGGACCTCTTGTTCAAAAGTTACTGCAAAAACAGAAAACCCTTACATATTCAGATTTCCGATTTTCATCCTTTTTTTGGGTCGGTTGAAATGAAAAATTGTCGGTTTTTAGACTTTTCCCGGGAGTTTCAGGCCAAACGCCATATATGTGCCAAATTTAAAGTTTCTCGCTCAATTGTAATTGGTCAAGAATTTTGATTCTTGTGAGTGAGTTTCACATGCGGGTGTAGTTATTTTAAAACAAGTACCAGGGGGACCGAGCTAAAGCTCGGTAAAATTATTACTTTCGTTCTCACACAAAGCTGACTCACTCGCTCCGCTCACTCGCCAAGCCGACGGGTGCTGCATTTTTGTATAATTTTCTAAAGCTACAGGTTAAAGATGTAACACATATTGGTTTATATCTACAGTTATCAGCTGATTTTTGTTCAATTAATAAAATCTCCATAAGGATAACATGTAAATTTTGAAGGACTCTAGCGCGAAAACCTGATTTTTCCCAGCTATGGGACCAGCTCCAATCGATTTCTGGTGGCCAAAACCCCCATATTCAATAAAAAAATAAAAAATCCTTGCAGCGAAAAAAAACTTTGCCCGTACAAACGGAACTTGTTTTAGAGTATAAGATAATTTCCTTTTACAGGCAGAAAAGTAAAAATAATTCACAATATTTTCAGATTCATTTAACTTACTTCACTAACAGAATATTGTTTTGTTACAGTTACAGATGATGAAATCTGGCAAGGTTTACTAAGAATCCAATCAAATATAGCGGAATTATCAACTATGGTAAAAAATCTTGAGACAAAAGTTAATGCTTTAGTTGAAATGAGAAAGCCAAGGGCTGAAGATGCTATTCCAGACGCTGATCAGGAAAAACTGGTCAGCTTTTTACCATTAGATACTATGGAAACATTTATTGATTTGGAGAACGAACTGGCAACAAACAAACACCTTCAGGGACAAATTGTAAGTACTTTTTGAGTTAAAACTAAACTGACAAAATATCCTTTTAAAATTGTGACTATCGAATCGACGGTGGTGCGATCTCGTGCAGCTGGATCTAGGATACAGAAGTGTACTGTAATAATGTAACCTGTGTATATGGAAGTACACGTAACATATGATAGATAAATCAGTATTACCACTCTTCTCAAACAAAGGATGAAACATTTTTAACTGAAAGTTATGTTTATGTTTTGGTAAAGTGTTTTGCAGCACTGTAAATTCAGCTGAATGATAACAACATCGATGGCAGCAACTCTGGCGCCGCGTACACCGAACATTTCCAAATTTTTGCCTCAAACTAAATGCTAAACTAAACTAAAACTAAACTCGGATGAGAGGTCTATTCACGTTAGTGTACATAGTCAATGCTATACCGTAACCATAGAAGTAACCAATTTTGAGATGTAATGTTTATTTATGTTTGTCTTTGTCAAGATTTATGTTTTGATAGAGTGATGTACAAATATTTTAGTGTGGTGTACTGTGGTTGTATTAAGTGCAGTTTACTTGATTTAACACTTTATTACTATATACTTTTTTACTGCTCATAGGTACTAACAAACGGTTTTGCAAATATAGTTTTTTGAAGCACTTTAGGTCTCCGCCTAACTGGATTTCAAAATTACTTTAGGGCCTTCGCGGGGTTGAAATTTTTTACATGGATGTTTCTTTTTGCTCATGGGTGCTCACTAAGAAATGGTTTTGCAAATATAGTTATCAAAATTGTTTAGCACAGTCTAATATATAGGTTATTGGGAGACAGTCGTGACACCTGTATCAACGCTGCATGTTTGGTGTTGTCTGCGGGTAACTACCTTTAATACCTTTATTGAAATGGCGACCTAACTCAATAGGTAGTTTAAAGCCAAGTATGAATGAGGGATGAGCGCTTCAAGCAGATGGAACCGGCGTAACTGGAGTCCCCGGCCGTTCTCGCTATGGGCGGGAACTTTAAAAGTAACTCCAGTAAGTGGCAACCAATTTTGAAATACATTTCGGCCGTTAACATTCAATTGGGATTTAATTTGATAATTTTGATTGTTATCAGCATTGCATAGCCAATGGCATCAATTGTCAGCTGTGTTCGTGTTGCGCTGATGGCTGCGATCACCTGTGATGTGTTGTCAACTCGGACGCCAACCACTACGAGCGCTGGCAAAGCCACACCAGCGCTCCAAGTCGCTGTTCCTTGTGTAACTGGAGTCGGACGGTGGTTCTGGCGGACAGCCAAAGTGACGGAGTGTCACGACTGTCTCCCAATAACCTATATATTAGACTGTGTTGTTTAGGGCTCTGCCCGAAAGAAGCTCACAATTACTGTATAGCCTACGTGTTGAAGCTTGACATGGACGATTCTCTTTGCTCATAGGTACCATCTAGAAACGTTTCGCAAATATAGTCTTTGAATCACTTTAGGGCTTTGGCCCACTAGATTTCCAAATTACTCTAGGACCCACGAGGTTGAAATATGATGAAGGATTCTCTTTGCTCATGGGTACTCACTAAGAAACCAGTTTATAGTGGAGGGCATGGTTGGTAATCAGGCCATGGACCCATATGGGGTACAGGAAGCATGGGTCACGAAAGGGGAATGGGGGCACAGGGGAGGTTTGGGGGACACGCCTTGTGTGGAGGGCGCTGCGGCATGAGGGGAGTGGGGGGCACAGGGATCTAGGATACAGAAGTGTACTGTAATAATGGGCTACTGACCATTTTTTTCATGTTTTATTGAACTATTGTATTTAGTTGAGTCACGAATTCATCATGTGTACAAGTTTAAGTTTAAAACTATTTTTATTGCACCCGACCTTCTATCAGTGCAATAAAATTTTTTTTTGCCAAATAGACAACCTACTGCATCCTGGGGACAATATTGCTTTGGTAACATTTTATAAGAAAATCCAACCGTGTAAATTTACACTTTAGCTTAGAAATATAGTAAATGTGCAACTAGGTGATGAATTAAAACCTAATTTTGAAGATAACATCATCATTTGGATTTTTAGTGGCCTTTGCCGCTACAGCCCCTAGTATATTATATTTCCTTTTAAAGATTGGTAATTATTTAACCACAAAGTTTTTTGATAATGAATTAAAAATATTCGCTGAGTACGCAGGTCTGCTGCGATGGGGGTATTTTATGAAAAAGTTATTATTGGGAAAACTATATGATTAATATGTTTTAAAATTTTCAGAAGATAGATTGTGAATCTATTTTTAGATTAAGAATTTAAAAACTTGCCAAAAACCTGAATTTGGTATTTTTATAGGTGTGTATATTTTAAAGTAGGCTTTAACGAACAAGAATTAAAATTTAAAAATCGTGTAAAATTCAAAGACATTGAATATAAGAAGTAGCCAAGATATCTTTTTAATATGAGACGTTTAATAGACACTTGATAGTCATGTTGTACACAAGAGGATACAGTAATATTTTGAAATGATTGCCTCCATCCCAAAGTATTAAGGTAATTCAAACAGATTATTTTAGTGATCTCCCATCCCACTTAATAACTTGAATGATTACTTTTTGTCTTTTTCCTTAAACTCAAATAGTGTAACTATGCAGGACTATTTAAGAGAAATTAATTTAAAGAGTAGTTTGAATCTTAATCCAGTTCAGTTAAATTTTAGTCTTGTTTTGCAGATAGATGTATTGAAGGCTATAAGGCGTATAACGTCCAATGCCATGGGATCCGATAATATCCCCATTTCCTTGATCAAACGGATTTTGTTTGCTCTCCTCCCAACAATAACTTTCATTTTTAACACTTCTTTGAGGAAAGGAATTTTCCCAGAAAAATGGAAGTCTGCCTTGGTCCGCCCCTTGAATAAGATCTCATCCCCTTCGCTTCCACAAGACTACAGACCTATTAGTATTCTTCCTGCTCTTTCAAAGGCTCTTGAAAGAATAGTTCATTCCCAAATTTCGGATTTTCTTTCTCTGAACAATATTCTAAACCCTTTCCAGTCAGGCTTTCAAAAGTTCCACAGCACAGAAACAGCCTTGTTGAAAATCGCTGATGACTTGGGATTGGCTATGGATCGTAGTCAATGTACACTACTGACATTATTTGACTTTAGCAAGGCTTTCGATACTGTGAATCATGATATCCTTCTCGCTAAGCTGAAACTTATAGGATTTTCAAATGTTCCAATATCATGGATGAGATCATACCTCCAAGACAGAAAGCAGTGTGTGTGTCATGACAACCTAACTTCTGACTGGGGACGTGTCCGCTGTGGTGTTCCACAGGGTTCAATACTTGGTCCTCTTCTTTTTACAATTTACACAAATGACATTACTTCTGTTTTACACAATGCCAAGTTTCATTCTTATGCTGATGATCTACAAATTTATGCTCATTTTAAAATCAGCAGGTTGAATGAAGCGGTAACTAACATGAACGACGATATTGACAGAATTGTTCAGTGGGCATCAAAGAACGGACTTTGACTAAACCCAGACAAAACAAAACCAATGATACTAGGACACTCGCGACTCCTCAGCGAAGTTGACATGAACAGTGTACCCAACATTGTTGTCAATGGAACAATTTTGCCATACTACGACATGGCTAAAAGTCTTGGTTTGACCATTACTAATACTCTTGACTGGACTGATGCATTAGTGAATACCTGTAAAAGGGTATTTTCTGCTGTTCACACTCTGAAAAAGATGCAACATCTTTTGCCTTTTCACATCAAACTGATTCTCATCAAATCACTTGTCTTCCCACACTTTAATTACTGTAACACTGTGGTCAATGACATGACTGTAGCGTTGGCCTCAAAATTACAACGAACTCAAAATTATTGCATTCGATTTTTGTATAGTCTTCAACGAGATGACCGAGTCACTCCATTCTACATTCACTCATCTTTGTTAAAATTATCAGACATCAGGCAGTTGCGAATAGTCACAATCACTCATTCTGCAATCAATCTTGGAATCCCAAATTATCTCGCGACCAATTTTGAATTTTTGAATGAGAGAGGTGCAAGAAATACCCGCTCTGGCCCATCAACTCTTAGAATTCCACACCACAAAACAACTGTTTTCAACAAATCTTTCATAGTCACAGCTTGTCGCCTCTGGAACTCCTTACCTTACACAATAAGATCCATAGAATCCCGATCCCGGCTGACGGTGGCGCTGAAAGAGTATTACCTTAACCGGATGACCGTGGCTTGGCGGGATGGCGTGCGCTAGGCGTAGGTGCAGCGAGGTATGAATGTGGAATGAATGTGTTGTTAAATTGTTTTTTTTTTTCTTATTCTTATTTGTATCTGAATTATTTAAAAGATTGTAAAATTGTATAAAATGTTTTTCTCCTTAATTTCAGTGTTGCACTGAATTTTATTTTTATATTAAGTTAGGGGCCTAACATTTATTTAGTTTTAGAGGTTAACTGTAAGAGAGGACCATGTGGTCCTAATGTTCGCCTCAATAAAGAAGTATTCTCATTCATTCATTCCCTGTAGGAAAATGCAATTACGGAATTAGCCATTTTAAGACCTAAGCCTGGGACAGTGTTACTTTTTCATTTTGAGGTCCCCTGAAGCCAAGAACACCATTCTCACCATTCCTTCATTTTCATACATGAAAATAGACCTGATCCTACACCTTCATACCAAATTTCATCTAAATCAAAGGTTCCTTTAAAAAGTCAACAGTACCATGGACTTGTCATTTTACTATAACATGTCCATGGTACTGATGACTTTTTAAAGGGACTTCTGATTTAGATGAAGTCTGGTATGAAGGTGTAGGACCAGTTCTATTTTCATGAGTTTTGAACCAGTGTAATCGTGTTATAGGAACAAGGTTTTATAAGGTTTCGAAAATGGTTTTTTAACATTTTTGGACCTCATTTTCCAAAATTGAACATTTTTTAACTGGAGTTATTTAAAAAAAAAGATTGAAAAAACAATTTACTATTTTGAATTTTTTACTTGGCTAAACAGGTTACAGAGAAAATCCAAAAATAGGTTCTCTATGATATTCTTACTGGAAATCAACAAAACCATGTACCCAAAGTTATTTATAGAAATAACATGATAAAATTTGGTATGTATATTCACTAGGTATAACTTATATTTATTTACAATAGCAATATATCGGGTTCATGGGTTCAAATATACCTATTTTAGGTTCATTGGGAAAATGGAAAATATGAGAATTTGATGCAATTTAATATGTACCTGCACTGAAAAGGTATTATCCTATATTTACTTACAACAAAAACCTTCATCCTCATTCAAACGGTGTTTATGGGAAAAATAAAAAATAAAAAATTCCATTGGAAATTCGCTTAGTCTACTACGACGGGGGTGTTTTAGTTTGTACATAGAGCATTTCTTTAGCCATTATCATTCAGTTCAGACATTGAGAAAGGGTTTTATTGAAGATACCTTTTAAAATTTTCAAATTAGTAAACCAACAAATTTCATTTGGAATTGACCAAGTATGCAGTTCTGTTGCACAGGGGTTGTGATAAACATTAATAGTTTTTTATTGTTCACAGGTTAAAATGTTTGCTTCTTATGGAGGGCATGATGTAAGGAGTCACACGCTTAACATTATGAGGAGATTGATGACGGACAACCTGGCAACGTACTTTTCTTACACTGGGAAAAAGGCAACTTCTGTAGAAAAAACAACTCCTTTTGGGCCGACGCTCATTTGCCAGAAGGTTCAATGTAAGTTGTAAATGTATTCCATCTTAATCTATAAACAAAAATGTATGGGGCTTACAACTGAGTTCAATGGACTTCCTTCCGGCTGTCCCACTAAGAAAGGGTTTTGCACTCCTTCAGATCTCTGCCCCTCAGGATGTCAAAATTTCTATCTAATGTTATTCTTATGGCCACTTTTTAATACAAATCAAGGCAACAACAAATCTGAAAAACTATGGGACCTTCGATGTTAAAATTTGGCATAGATGCTCACTAAGAAACGGTTTTGCAAAATTCCATTAGGGCTCCACCACACATGACATCAAAATTTCTATCTAATGTTATTCTTATAGTCAATTTTTACTACGAATCTAGGAAACATCGAATATGGAAAACCATGAGACCTACGAAGTTTAAATTTGGCATGGATGTTCCGCTTTGCTCAAAATGCTCACTAAGAAACGATTTTGAAAATTAGGGGTCCGCCATACAGGACATAAGAATTTTTATCTAATGTTATTGTTATAGCCAAATTTTAGTTCGAATCTAGGAAACAACATATCTGAAAAACTATAGGATCTATGATGTTGAAATTTAGCATGGATGTTCCTCTTTGCTCATAGGTGTTTTACTAAGAGACGGTTTTGCAAAATTCTTTCACGGCTCACCACAAAAGATTTTAATTTTGGTCAAATGTTTTTCTTAAGGCCAATTTTTAATATGAACCTAGAAACAACGAATATGAATAGCCAGATGCAAAAACGCTTTTGCAAAATTCCTTCACGTCTCCGCCCCACAGATCTTCGAAATTTCAATATAATGTTATAATTATGGCAATTGTAATACAAAAATCATGAAAACAACAAATCTATAAACTATAGGGCCTGGGGGGTTAAAATTTGGAGTGATCTCTTTGCTCATAGGTGCTCAATAAAGGGTTATTTGCACATTTCCTTTAGGGCTCCCCCTCATAACCTCAAAATTACTGTAGAGCCTACAGGGTTAAAATTTGGCATGGACGTTCCTCTTTGCTAATAGGTGCTCACTAAGAAAAGGGTTTACAACTATAGTTTTTGAAATCATTTAGTGCTCCACTAGCATACGGGGTTGAAATTTGACATGCACAGTCCTCTTTTTGCTCATAGGTATTCACTAAGAAACAGTTTACAAATTTTCTTTTGGGCTCGGTCCCACAGAACCTTAAAATTACCATAGACCTTACGGGGTTTAACACGTTGGCTACCTAACGTCACACATATGTGACGTAATGTTAAAAAAAAAACCTTAAATATAGACCAGCATCACATATATGTGTCGCTCAAGATGTTTCCAGTGTACCGACGACACATATATGGGACGCTCAAGTCAAATCCAGTGTACCGACGACACATATATGGGAAGCAGTCACGGTTCAGTTAAATGACTCGCCACGCCCATTTGGTCAACAGAATCGACCTAAAACCTGTTTATCGGTCTATAGGAATGTGTGACTCACATGTGTGTCGCTTGGTCTCTGGGTACAACCTCAATTTTTATTTTTTACAGATTTTCAAAGTGGACCATCTTGTCTGCTCACATTTTGCCATTAGTGTTTGTTTACTACACATTCCACATGGCGTTTTTTATTGCGTGACACATTGTCCTGTATATTTTAGTATTTTTTAGTGTAGTAAAACTATTTTTTATTTATTTCCCAGTCATCCAACTCATGACACATATGTGAGACATATGTTTGGGTCTATAGCAAACAAACATAATACAAAATATTACTATAGACCGACGTCACACATATGTGACGCAATAAAAATGCTAAAATAGTACTGAAATAATTTTTTTCCAACTGTTATGAGCAAATATATATATTACACATCAAATTATATAAGAAAGCGAAACAATTTTTTTGGTCTCTGGGTTAATGTTTGTCACAATGGCTCGATCTGTGGTGAGAGTATCGAGTACTAGGATCGGTCTGCTGGGAACGTTCCTCTTTGATCATAGGTACTCACTAAGAATAGGTTTTGCAAATTTAGTTTTTGAAGTTCTTTAGAGCTCCGTCCAGTACTGCATTTCCCACTAGGCCCAGGCCTAGGGCGCAAAATTGTAGGGGGCGCTCAATTTTGAGGGGTTAAAAAGTGGAAATTTGTTTTTTTTTTCATACTTGAAATTATTCCAATAAGGATTGTAAACGCCTGCGAAAGGGCGACGCAACGCAAGGCTCGTTAGACTCCCATACGATACGACTTTTCGCTGTGCGCCGTGGAAAATTTAAACAAATTCAACTATGGGCGAAGCCGTGACGGGAACAGCTAGTAACTCATACTTCCAAATATATCAAAACTTTGAATGTGAATACAATTTTAGAGTTTTTTATATTGAGACCTATTAAAATATGTTTAATGAAAAAAACTGTCATTTTCAAGGTTCAAGTAAATTATTACAGTGTTTTCAATATCTGAAATTACTTGATGAAGTGTGGGCTAATATTTTTTGGTTTCTTTTTGCAGCTGCAGTACTGAAGAGTTACCCAAACGCAACTGAATCTTCCATAAAAAAACATCTAATGGTTTTCTTAAATCAAGCCAAGACCCGAATCATACGAAAGTAAGTTCATTTTTAATAAATAGTTTTTACTTGTGTGCCTGGATTATTCTACACATCAAAGGGATATTTTATATTCAATCAATAATTTTATGGCACCATTCTTTTTTTTGTTGTGGCTTAATACTTCGGTTTTCATTTTTGTCATATTGCCTACTTAAATCGATTTTACTCAGAAGAGAAGGAGTACGGTAGTGTTTTTTGATATAGGTATTCACTAAAAAACAGTTTTGGAAATATCGTTTTTGAAGTCCTTTAGAGCTCTGCCCTACTGGACTTAATTATTCTATGGTGTTTTGGAAGACCCACTTTGGGTAGGCGGGATGCAGGGGTGTTTGCAGCACTCACAGATTTTAGAAATGATAATATTTTAAAACTTTAATTAATTTTATCTCATTATTGTCATGTGCTATAATTATTTTCTATAGTTGTAACATAAATACAAAAGAGTTGTTGTGAGATAAAAGAAATTGTCACTTTTTTAGGATATCTGGAAGTCCTATTTTATTTGGTTCACTGTGATTCACAGCAGTTTGATAAATTAAAATCTTTCAGTATTGTAGATTTGGAGTAATTAGAAAAATCTAATAAATTTATAGGTTTATTGATATAAATGTGATATCACTTGTTAGCAAAAAACAATAAGTTAATACAATAAAGAAAGGAAACCCATTACATTACAATTAACCCAATACAAATTCATTAACCCACTAGGCCTAAACTATTGCACCCTCACAGAAATATTAAATAAATATTTACTTATGATCAGGTTTAGACTCAAATGGTGCAAACAGTCCTAAGATTGATGTTTTGTCATATTTTTAACATTCCAGGGGATAACCACATGTTATTTGTTTATGTTGTATTTGTAAACTTGGCAAACCTTTTAATGGTAATTTAACACTTTCGGTCAGGCCAATCCCACAGCCCACCAAAATAATCATGGACTTCCCTGTAGACCCGCCCTAGTGGTTGTGACTTATGCCACAGACCACGAATAAAAACCGTCCAAAATTAGTTTTTACACTTCAAAATATCTTAATTTCATTAAATAAAAATATATATACAATTTTCTCTTCATTTTTGGTAATTTTTTGAGCGCCGCACATTTGCGGCGCATGGTCAGGGACTAAGTGACGCATGTTAGCGTCGGCACTAATATAACCTTATTTTTAGTCATAACCTTTGAAAAACGGAAAATAAAATACGGCTTATACGTAAAAACATTGTATTGAAATATTTAGTTTACAAAAAGAGTTGTTTACAATTCATTTACGTAGTATAATTATGATCTTTTACAAATTTACAAAATGCAAATGTTTATACATTTTTCTTACACAATAAACTTTTTTCAATGTGTCATATAAGAGATTTGATGAATATTTGTGTTAAGATATCTCAAATAAGTTAAAAAATGTTACTTTCAAAAATACATTAAATAAAAATGTACGTAAAAACATTTTAGTGACGTCAGTGATCGTTTTAGCCACAGGCCAAGCGCCGCACATATGCGGCGGACTATCCCGTAGACCGTGCCTAAACTGTCTAACCATTAAAATAGACTGCACTGAAAAAATTTCGTATTTAGTATCATGGAACTATCGCCGCAGATCTGCGGCGGCAGTCTATTTTAATGAGCCCAGCCGCCGCAGATATCTCTGAGTAGAACTCGCCCGCCGCAAAATTGCGGCAGCGGTCTGTGGTTACGATTTTTTTTAACATTGTGGTAGCGAACGTGTTAAAACGCCTTATCCTCGAAAACAAGCACTGTTTCCATGGATATTTTTTCCCACCCTAGAATTTTTTATTTTGTGTTTTATGTGAGGTTTTTAGTAGTGATTGAGAAATATTAGTTTAGCAGGACCCATGACTGGAAAAATCCAGTTTGCATCCCACAAACCTTCAAAGTAGGATAACTTTTCAAGAATTATCCTTATTGACAATTTCTTGTAGCTAACCTACTCAATCAGGTGATATTTGTAGAAATTCAGGGAAATGTATTTCAAATCTGAGGTTCATTACATTTAAACCAGAGTGCCACAGCATTGTTTTATAAATTTTACATAATTATTGAGAAAATGCATGCTCCCCCAGGTACTATTATTAAAAATAAATGAATTTTATCACGCATTAAAGATTTAAAGTTGTGAGTATATTTTGAAATACAAATAGGATACTAAACACTATAGCTTCTAAGGTGCTTTTTCATCTGAAAATAGGTGAAAAATAGATTACTAAAACACTAATTAGGCCATTTATTGCTATATTTCTTTTAATGCATTGTATTTTTTTTTTCAGGGAATCCAAAGGAGCTCAACTATAGCAAAACTAACTGTATAAGTTGTACCTGTATATAATTTATGAATATCTGTAAATAACTTAAAATTAAAATATTTGCAAAATGACAATTTTTATTTTTACATTCCCTGCTTAAGAGTTTTTAATATTTTTTTTTCAATGAAATATAAACAATTTTAATTTTATTTAACCAAAATAAAACATTAATTTTATAATAGTGTTCATGCAATTTATGATATAAATATTAAATGAAGTTTGATTATATAACAACTGTAAAAAAATCCAATCTTAAAACAATTTATTTTCATGTTAATGTTCCATATGTTCTAATTACAGTATTTTTTATGTTTTACTTTTGGATTACTTTACAGTTTATTCTGCACATGACGTATCAAATAACTAAGGCCGGTTCCTACGTGGGCGACAGATGCGACGCGACGAGAGCGACAAAATTTCAAACAAATGTATAAGCATTGGAGCATCCTTAGTGGGAGACAAGAGCGACAACAATATACAATGTATAACATTATGGCGATGCAAGCATGTCGCTGGTGTCGCTTCGGTCGCTCTCGTCGCGTCGCATCTGTCGCTCACGTAGGAACCGGCCTAAAGGTGTTTGAAATGAACTGCATATCAGTTTATATGTACCGTATTTATTTTCGACATTTATTAACTAATGACCAGCAACCATAGATATTAACAAAACAACTGGATCGCTAACACCGTGCTGTGAAAACGAGCCGTTACCCCCACCTCTAGTTGGGGTTATTTCCGTAAGTAAAAGAAGGTTAACAAACTAGAATGCAGTGAACCCACCAATAATAACGATCTCAGCTGAAATAAAACAATGTAAACAAACTATACACACCAATAATAACGATGCAAGCTGACATAAGGCGGCGGTGGTAACCTAAACTAGTAGTAGGGAAGCAGGCTCGTTTTTAGCGCTATTCTGCCATCTCAGTAAGCTATCGAGATGTTTGGTTTATATCTATGCCAGCAATCCATTCTATTATAAAATTATTTACTGCATACATGATGCAAACATCAATATCATACTTACAGCAAATAGGTATGCATGATATGCATGAACTTTTGGCACAACTTTGATTAATATTCATTGCACACTATTGCAAACATCTTTTTAACACTTTGGGCAATCATGCATTGGTCACTTTTGGTGATTATGCGTTGATCACTTTTGGCAAACATTCATTGATTACTTTTTGCAAATATACGTTGCAAACTTGCTACAAAAAACATCCTTGGATGAGTACGACAAGTGTTTACTTTGATATTTGTGAAAAGTGCTTAAAACACTTTCATGGAGGCCAAATCAATGAATATTTGCTTAAAACTTTTCGTTTGCAGCTCAGGCCTGAATTGTCCACTAGGCCATCAGGCCTAGCGCATCAGCCTGGGAAGGGGCGTCAAATGGCCCATTATTAATTTATTTTTTTATATAGGTAGAAAAAAAATTTATCCACACGGTCAATATAATTTAAATATTTTCAATAACAAGAGTAAATATATTCGGCAAAGAAGCATGGATTCACAATGGTGGTTGACTCTATTTGTAATCCCCAGAACTATACCAAAATTATTGTTTATTTATTGCATAATTTCCTTGTGCGGTGGGCCAAGATAGGCAGGTAGATGATCGTATTGTGTGCGTCCTGCTTGTTGTGACAAATAGGTACATTCGACGGTGGCTGTTTGACTTATTCATACATAGTGTAGGCACTAAGAGAGATTTGTCCCGAATCTAAGGACATCTAAGGGGCATGAGATTTTGCAAGAATTTCTAGGGTTACTTATAATCACTTTTTAAGACACCGACTCTACCAGGGCATATTTTAAGGCAAATATGAATGAGAATGGGTGTGATGCCATGAAAAGTTTAAAGGATTTTTAGGATTTTCTTACATCTATTTAGAGAATTTATTAGAAAGTTAAAGTGAAATAAAATTATGTACTATTAATAAGCTCAACTTCCAAATAAAATATCAAATTGTTAAACATGTGTAGGAGTAAAATAGAGCAATAAAATTTATTTATTTTGAAAGCTCTTTGTAAAATTTTACTCATGTATTGAAACCCCATGGCTATAAATGCCGCCTATAGCTTTTATAAAAGATAAACATATTTTAAGCAAAAGTCTCTTTAACAAAAAAATCAACACATGTATATTTGAGTTGACTTGAGTACCCAACTCTTTGTTTGGTGTGCATTAACGTTTCACCAATTTTCTTATTTATTTGACATAAATTTACCTATCACACATTATTTGCAACCATATTATACATTTTTAACACCTACAGTTCCATAAAATTAAGTCATGTTCATATGAGTTTAGTTGGCCTAAAATATAGATTTTTTCAAATATTTTGCAAATTATGTTGAAAGCTTGATTTTTTTAGCTGCATTAAACAATGTTAAGCCTATGGACATTGTTGGGCAGTGGTGGATCTAAGGGGGGGGGGGGGCTAAGGAGCCAAGGAGGGGCGCCGCGACGGCCCGGAGCGGGCGCTGGTCCGTGTCAGGCGCAGGGCCGGCAAACCAGCACACATTTTTCCGATATTTTTCAATATAAACTATTTTGAGTCTGTTATGCACACTGTAAAATAAAATCATCACCCCAAAAAAATTTGTTTAATAATATTTTTAAGTCCTTTTCTGGTAATTCAACTAGAAGACATAAGCACTGCCATTTTAGCGTCTCTATTGGTACCGGTACGCCATCTCTGTCGGTGGGGCACCAATTCTGCGGCTTCCTTAGTCCCTCCTTATGTGTATCCTGAGTCTTCGTATAGCGACGAGGCGGAGATGGGGAGTGACGTATTCCAACCTCAAGTTTAAGGGCCCTTTTATACATCGCATCGAGCGACGCCCGGTAGGCGCTCGTCGGGCTTTCCCCTGCTGCACGTCGCTCGAATCGCTGTATAGAGAAACCTTTTGGATGACGCGCATGTGTATGTCTGATAAACCCTTTGTGATGACTACCTATTAATTCAAACGAGATCACTTAAAATTAATTGTTAAGATTCATATAATAAATAAAGTTGTTTTAAAGAAGGCAGGCCTCCAAGTTGTCCTACTTTTTAGTAGGAAAGTAGGAAAAGTCCTACTTTTCTCTTGTCTGTCTGTAATCACGCGATAATTTATTATGCTCATTATCAATGTTTACAAATTATTACTTCCTTCCAAATTTTTTTATTTTTTATTGGTGACTCAATTAAACTTTTGCTGATTTTAAATTTAATTTGATATTAGCGAATTTTAACTTCAGGAAAGAAACTATTACTGGTAGGTCTCATTAATATTATTTAGAACAAGGACTATGATAATTTTTTCCCACATAGCAAAAAAAGCTTGCTTCGAACTTGATTCAAGCTTGGTTTTTGAGACTTGAAGGTTTGATTCAAACCTTCCTGAAAACTTGATTCAAACTTAATTCAAGGCTCTTAGTCACCGTGATGTGAAATCGATTTCAACTTGAATCAAGAGTTTCATTAAATTCTTTTTCAAGTCACTTTCAAGCCTTTAAAGTCTTGCCTAATCTTTTCAAGTCTTTTTCAAGCATCTTTCGAGCCCTTTTCAATTGTTTTTCAAGAAATTTTCAAGTCTTTTTCGAGTCTCTTTGAGCCTTTTTCAATGGGTTTTCAAGTCTTTTTCAAGCCTATAAATATTTTCAAGCTCTTTTTAAGTCTTTTTCAAGGGCCTTTCGAGCACTTTTCAAGTGTTTGTCGAGCCTTTTTCAAGCCTTTATACATTTTTTAGCCTCGTTCAAATCTCTTTTAAGTCTTTTTAAAGCACATTTTTAGTCATATATACATTTCATACCGAAAACCACGTATACGAACAGCCTCCCAGTTGATGGACACGAACTTCACCATCCATACAAACTGGACTTCCTCCTGGGACGCTTTTCAAGGTCGGAACCACTTCTTGATAGCTGACCCGACCGTAGCGGTAGGTGGTATGAATCTTCCTCGGAAGCAGTGGACTATACTCAATCGTTTCCGCACTGGAGTGGGAAGATGTAATTATTGGAAGTACAAATGGGGAATGACACAAGACCAGTCATGCGACTGCGGAGCAGAGTATCAAACTATGGAACACATAGTCGAAGAGTGCCCACTGAGTGCCTTCAACGAAGGATTGACCGGTCTGCATAGCTCAAGTGAAGCTGGGCTGCAATGGCTTAGCGCCCTGGAGTTAGCTCTATAAAGAGAGATCTAATTTTTATTTTAGTGTTTAGATTTTACTTATACTGACTCAGGTGCTCTGCACCGCAGAACTTATTTTATTATTCTTAAACCATGGTGGCTGGCTAAATAAATAAATAAATATTGCTTTATTGTCACAAAACATCTCAAATCCCAGCGGAGCTGGTGAAACAGGTGACATTGTCATAGCAAAATAAGACTAAAACCATGAAAACTAGTGTTACAAATCATACCACATTTTTATTGGTCATTCAAATAATCTGTAATTGAATAATAATTCTTTTCTAAAAGGTACTTCTTAAATTCACTCTTAAACTTTGAAACATTGTTAATATCTTTTAAATTAGCGGGTAGACTGTTGTAAATCCTGAAACCCATGTATTGTGGAGACCTTTCATACAAGCAAAGGCGATGTCTTGGATACTGTAAATTTTTAAAGCGTGTAGGATACTGATGGGTGAATTGTTTATCATGGTACGTTTGATAATTACTTTTCAGATTTACCATCATTTTAAAAATATAAAGTGAAGGCACCGTTAATATCTCATATTTAATAAACAAAGGCTTGCACGATGTTCTCTTTGGTTTAAATGATAAAATTCTTTAAAATTTCTTTTGAATTTTAAAAACTTTCTCGGCATATGAAGTTGCGCCCCATAATTCTATACCATATTGCAAGATAGAGAAGAACATTGCATAGTATACTGTCAGTTTGGTCTGTAAATCTATAATACTTCTCAGAACATACATTTGAAAGCAAGCAGTATTCAATTTACTAACTAACATATTAATATGTGGTTTCCATGTCAAATTCTTATCGATTGCTACGCCCAAAAATTTTGCATGTTCAGCAAAAGATAAAATATTATTATTATAAAATAATTCAATGTTGGAAATTTGCCTATTCTGAATAGTTTGAAATAACATAACCTGTGTTTTAGAATTGTTAAGTTTTAACCCGTTGGCTGTAAACCAATTAGACAAATGATGGATAGACAGAGTGAGTTCTTCTTTAAGATTTTGTAAATTTTTTGATTTTACTATTGCTGTAGTGTCATCAGCATATAAAATGAGGTTTGATGGTACATGTTGTGGTACATCATTAATGAAAATTAAAAACAGCAAAGGGCCTAATATTGAGCCCTGCGGGATTCCACATTTTACGTTCAACCACCGCGAAATATATTTTTTACCATTTTTTATGATATTTGTTCTTTGTTGCCTAGTAGTCAAATACGATTGTATCCAAGACAGAGCCATATCAGAAAATTTGTAATATTTAAGTTTATTCAACAATATATCATGATTCACACAATCAAACGCTCTGGATAAGTCACAGAACACTGCTGCTGTGCTCTGCGACCCATCCAGACCATCCGAAACCCGATTCACAAGATCTGAGATAGCAGAAATAGTGTTTCTCCCACATCTGAAACCAAATTGGTTGTTAGTGAATAAATTATTATTTTCAAAATGTGAGTAGGGGAAAGTGGGGTATAACCGGGTGGCTAGCTTTAGTGACATGTAGATGCCATGTTTTTATACAGAAAATTTTAAATAATGTCTCAGTTTATCTTGTGTTTATTTGTTTTTGAATTGCTTCTTTTAAAAACTTGATAAGTCTCATAGTTTTTTTTCTGTGATTTTTTTTGTAAAAAAGTGCAAGTACCCGGATTTACCCCACTAGTGGGGTGATACCGGGTACACATGTTAAGTATATGGGAAATAGAAAAAAAAACAAAATTTTTAATAGGCCTAAAATTTTATTAATAAGTACACACAATTACGTGAAAAATAGTATCAAAGATAACATATTCAGTTAATTTATGAGCGAAAAACCAAATTTTAAATATTTAGATCATATAACATGTAAAAATACCATCCGGTTTTACCCCGCGCGTCATACCCGGTTTCACCCCACTGGTAGCAACTAACAAAAACTTAACATATTCAGAGTGCTTAAAACTAATTTGAGATATTGTTATATCAGTGTAAAGATAAAGACATAGACTACACAATAGTGTAGTCACCTTCACTGAAACTCATGTAGTTTTTCCGTAGTAGGCTATCAAACTGTCCGTAACATTGGGAAACGAAATATCAAAAACAAAGAAACGCTCTTAACAGCCAGAGTTCTGCTCAGAGACTAATGTCGCAAAGTCCGCCACTTTCCCTCTCCAGCTACATGTTAATTTCGGCATTTATCGCCAGGTACCAGCACTTACTTGGTCAAAACCCGACCACCCGGTTTGTACCCAACCACCCGGTTATACCCACCTCTCCCCTAGATCTGGTTGTATGCGATTTTTTCAAAAATTTTGGAAAAAGATGGAAGTATTGAAATAGGGCGATAATTTTCTGGATCTTCTACTGAGCCTTTTTTGAAAAGTGGTTTTAATTCAGCATTTTTAAGTTGATAGGGAAAAATTCCCTCATCAAAACATTGATTAATTATTAGACACAAAAGCAGTGCTATAAAGTTAATTGAATTCTTAATTAATTCAATAGGAATTTCATCCCATCCTACCACCTTCTTATTTTTCAAATTCCTTATGGTTTCTTTAACATCCAAAACTGATACATGTTTGAACTGAAATTTAACTGTTAGATTATCAGTAGTACTATGAACAAAATCAGTTGCAGTTTTTAAACAAGGGATACAGTTAATACTGTTATAAACATTGCAAAATTTGTGATTGAAAAAATTGACTAAAAATTGCCCGTCTGTAACCCGCTGGTCTCTGACGCTAAATGAGCCATGCGATATATATATTCATACCTTTTGAAACGGGGGTTCTGAGTACATAATCAAAAGTTAACTAAAAAAAACTGTTTTGTGTCTACTAATTATTAATAATACAGAAAATACAATGCAACATCAAGTAACCTTTATTCATTCTCAGTTACATTTTCTCAAGTAAAAACATAAACAAACACATTTAAAAATCACATATTAAACAGCTGATGATAATACAATATCTTCCCCTCAAAGGTTTAATCGCTCAACGGGTTTAGGCACTCTAGACCAACGACGAAGATTTGCACCTGAACCCAGCGGTAAACGAGGTAAGTTGTTAGTCGATTCTAAATCTGAACTTTGGTGTGAGTCCCTCGAACTAAGTGAGCTGTCGGATGATCCTGAACCCGTACTTTGGAGTACACCAGGCGAACGTGAACAACCAGAACTCTGATGTGCAGGAGTTTCAACTTTCTGGTGGAAGGGCACAAGGTGCTTCCTCTTCCTCCTCAATGTGTTCTTGTCGGTGTGAACCAGGTAAGACCGAGGCTGATTCAGTGGTTGTGAGACACTATCTTTGATCCACACATTTTCTCTTGGCAACAGAGGCCTTAAAGCTCTAGCTTTGTGTGAATTGTTGTAATTATGCTTAATTCTTTCTCTTCTTATATTTTCATTATAAAACACCCTTTGTCCTCGATGGGAGCTTGGGCACCAAGTGTTTTTCAAGAATTGGGACAGTATCTCTAAGTCTTCGTCCCATAGACAACTGTGCTGGTGTAAAGCCATTTTCTAGCTGAGAGTTGCTATAAGCCAGCAATCCCATGTGATAATCGGTCTCCTTCATCATATTTTTGACAATTTTGACACCTGCCTTTGCTAAGCCATTCGCTTGAGAATACTTCGGACTTGAGGTAATTAAATTAAATCCGTAAGTTTCTTGAAACTTTTTGAAGTTAGGTGAACCTAAAAATGGCTCGAACTGATTTCCACAATCCGTCATTATACTTAACGGTACACGATGTCTAGCCATGATTCCTGACATTTTACTTATTACGTTATCCATACTTAAGTTGCTCAATTCCTCTACTTCAGGATATCGAGAATAACGATCAATCATCAATAAAAACCAGTTTCCATCAACTTTAAACAAATCCACCGATGCACTCTCCCAAGGTTTATTTGGCATTTGTACTTTGGCATTTTTCTACCATATCAGCAATATCCTTCGATATGTGTGGCCACCAAACTGTGTCCTTTGCTTTCGAACAGCATTTAGTTATGCCCAAATGTCCACAATGTAAAGACTGTAATACTCGCTGCCTTAAGTCCTTTGGAATAACGAGCCTATCATTCATAAGAAGAACAGATTGATAAACTGATAAATTGGATCTCTTGTCATAAAATGGAAGCAAGTGGTGAGGAATTTCTGCTCTATTGGGCCAACCATCAGTTACATACCTTCGAACTTGATTACACACACTGTCTGTTTGTTGAGCGTTAAATATCCTCTCATTGTTCTTTTTCCCATCAGTCAAAGTTATTTCCATACATGCCTCGGCTTCTTCCACAATGACGTCATCACCAGGCTCTATCTTGTCAAGAGGATTCCGAGAGAGCAAATCTGCTATTGCTAGGAGTCTTCCAGGAACATGAACTATATTGAACGAGTATTGCATCATCCTTATAGTCGAAACCTTTGAAGCCTAGGTGATAAGTTATCAAAAACTGGCGAAGAAAAAATTGGAACCAATGGTTTGTGATCTGTTTCTAATTCAAAGTCCAACCTGATAATGTAGTCTTCCAAACGGGCACAAACCCAAACTGCCGCTAAAGCTTCCTTTTCAATTTGAGAGTAACGCTTTTCTGTAGCTGTAAGCGTTCGAGAAACAAATGAAACTGACTTTAGAGTGCCATTATGGTCCTGCAAGTCTGGGAACAGCTTTAGAGATGAAGTTTACCATTCCTAACAAAGATTGTAACTCTTTAAGGTTCTTGGGAGAATTTAACTTCAAAATGGCATCCACTGTACTTGGATGAATACGAATCCCATCCTTATTAATAAGATGACCCAAAAATTCAATCTCGGTTTGACCAATTTGAGTTTTCTTCCTATTTAGTGTCGTTTCAGAGTTCTCAATCCTAGACAACACCGCTCTCAACCTTTTGTCATGCTCTTGTTTCGTTTTACCAAAAATCAAAACATCATCCATGAGACAGACAACGCCGGTACATCCGCCCAAAATCTGATTCATACGCCTTTGAAAATGTTCCGGAGCCGAAGTAATAGGTACCAAAAGGCAATGTATTGAACCTATACCTTCCATATGGTGTAATGAATTCAGTCAAATCACGTGAATCCTCATCCAATTATATTTGATGAAATCCTGATTCAGCATCCAGTTTTGAGAAATATTTTGCATCTGCAAGAAGTCCAAGGGTGTAAGACACATCTGGAATTGGATGATATTCTCTCTTCACACAGGAATTAAGGCCCCGTAAATCTACACATAGTCTAATATCTTTTTTTTCCATCACTGGTCTTTTTGGGGACAACCACCATCGGTGAGCACCAATTCGTTGGTTCAGACACTTTTGAAATAATACCTTTTGCTTCCATCTGGTCTAGTTTTTCTTTCACCAACCCTCTCAATGGAATGGGCACTCTTCTTGGTGATGTAACTGCAATAGGTTTAGAATCTTCTTTCAATCTAATTTTCCAGGAACCAGGTATCTTATCCACTCTTCAAAAGAGTTTGGGGAACTCAGCTAAGATAGTCTCTTTCACATCAACATTATTAACTCGAACAAGTTACTTCAATTCCTCAACGGCTTTTTTACCTAAAAGCGGTCTTTCAAGGTTTTCAATGTAATAAACCGGTTGTGCTATAGAAGTTGATTTATAGTGAAGTGTTTCATTTGTGACACCAAAATGCAGATTGTTTATGTTTTATTATTACTCATGTGGTATGTTTTGTTGTAAGTAATTTTATGATTTTGTTATTTTATGTAAGTTATTTTATGTTATAAACCTTGACGAGTCTTATGCCTTTGTACCTGTGTGCATGTACTGGCGTGCCAGATAATTGTAAATAAATAAATAAATGCATTTTAACTTAGAACCATCCGCAGTAGTGAGAACCTTCCTTGGTTTATAAATCAAATGATCTGGCTCTAGGAATCGAGCAGGAACAGCAGTTACATAGCTACCAGTAGGGTCTATCAGTATAACGGATATATATATATATATATATATATATATATATATATATATATATATATATATATATATATATATATATATATATATATATATATATATATATATATATATATATATATATATACAGTAATAATTAAAAACTTCATTTCAGGAACATAAACTGCTATATTTCGTCAAATTTGACTTTATCAAGCAGAAAACACACATTTTAAAATAAAAAAATAAAAAACTAATATAAAAACTAGAAATACAAGGAACGTTGTATAAATATTTACATTATTGGTAATGTTAGTCAACAAAATTACATGCATAAAAATTATTTGATTTTATCTTAAATTCAGAATAAAAGGTTATATTACCTTGTTGCCGTCTTCGTGACTTTGTGAAATCCTTTTGATTTTACGCGTTTCAGCACGTTATTGTGCCATCTTCAGAAATCTTACACCAAGACTAAAACATCGCTCGTGAAGAGGTCGTCATATTGGTTTTAAAAAATAAATAAAAGTTCACAAACATTTAAATAAATTAATTCCACAAAACACATACTACGAAACATTTACACACGCAACGAGTCACGGACGTGAGGCCTCGACACGCACCAGCACGGGAGCAAGTCTAGACATTAAATCTATATTTGTCTAGACAAGTCAGCAATTTGTCAGCAAGTCTAGACTTTAAACTACAATAAACTAGGCCGGTCACCAGGGCATGGGTTGAGTCCCGCTGACGGTATCATATTCTGGAAGCCTAGTACGCTATTCCATTTTTGAGGTCAAAGCAATTTCAACATACCCGACCCTATATTTTACTAATAATAAACAGATTAAATCTAGTGACGGTAAAAAGGCTTATAATAGGGTGGGTGTAGATGCCTCCTGGATTAATAGTATTTAAACGGCCTAGGGGTTTTTTGGCCCGTCACACAGCAGTGCTGGTCAGCGACGTCGTGGGAGGTATTCAAGGTAACAAAATAGTAGTAACTTGCAGTTTATTTACATCGATTTGGGGGTGTTTCTTTTACATAACTTGGTCTCCAGTTTGAGTAGGAAATGGTTAGAGTCCCGCAACGGAATTCCGGGAATGCAATAATTTTGATTCCGGGGAATTCACCTGTGGATTTCGGGTAAAATTATTTCGAAACGTTGGCAACCCTGATGAAAAATACTGCTGATCCATGATCCATGGATCCTGTGACCAATCAGTTCTTCTCTTCGACTTTTTTGCACTAGCGATTCTCGAGACCATATCGCATCGCCCGGAGGACTCATGAGGAAAGGAGTGGGGGAATGTGTCGACAGTGTTACCAACACAGAAACTGCTACGTGTTTGTATTCTTATTTGTAACCGCCAGAAACAACTGGTTTGTAACCAATTAACAAGTTTGAAGTATTTCTAGGCCTAAATGGTTAATTTTAGTTTGTCAACTCTTAGACGGTAAAAAGAGCATCAGAAGGTAAGAATATAGAAGATGAAAGAACAAAGTGTCTCAAGAAGCAACAATGGGAGAGTGGGAGATGGTTACTGGTTGCAAACAAGAAACTGCAAATAATTTTAATAACGATTTTATTTACAATTAGAAGAGGAATGTAAACTATAGCCAGAATGATGTAAAAATCGTGTTATTTTTTCAATTCAATTTTATTTATTTATTTCCATTTCCTTAAATACAATTTATTTTAATAACGATTTATTTATTGTTATGATAACATATTAATAAATACAATTTTCAAAACTAGAGTGTTTTTTTTTTTTTTTTTTTTTTTTTTTTTTTTTTTTTTTTTTAGAGAGAGGCGGAAAAATGCATTACGCACACAGGTGGCCAGCCTGTAGTGTGGGGCTCCCCTAAAAAACGGGTTTACCCACTAAAAAACCTCCTCTACTCTTTAGGAATCTAACCTGGAATTGTTTATCACATTACGTCAGGCTAGGCCTAAATTTGGCTTACGCCCGTGGGGCTCGCTCCTTATCCAGCCGCTCGATCAAGGGGTCTGGGCCACTTCGCGGTCCAGATCGGTTTTCTTTTCCAGGAGGATGCCCCGAACGAACTGTGACAAACAATCCCAATTTGTCCTCATCCTCCAAAATCTTTTGGCAGACCGAGTCCACCGAAAATGCACCAAAGATTTGTGTGGCCTCCAGGCGGGGCCCTTCCCAACGGGGACAGCGGAAGAATGTGTGTTCCGCGTCGTCGGGAACACCCGGGCAATAAATGCAGTCCGGTGAACCGGTCTTTCCCATCCGGTTCAGGTACAACCGAAAATAGCCGTGACCTGTCAAAAATTGGGTCAGGTAGTAGAGTGTTAAGTGCTGATAATAATTAAGTAATACATTAATGATTTACAAGGCAATTAATTATATTTAGCCAATAAACTTCCACTAAAAATAAACACATTATTACTCTGCCCTCGGTATCATTCGTTTATCACCGACTGTCCTCGAAAGCATGATAATCGGCATTGCTTGTAAGATTGACATCTGCGTCACTACATGGTTGGCAACACTGTCAACACTTTCCCCCACTCCTTTCCTCATGAGTCCTCCGGGCGATGCGATATGGTCTGGAGAAGCGCTAGTCTTTTTCTTTTTTGCCCCCACCCCCATGTTTGTGTCTTCTTCTTCTTCGTCTTCTCTTCTCTTGTGTGTGTCGTCGTCCTTCGTGTTCAAGTGTTCATCCATCTTCGTCCCTTCCAAATTCCTGTTAGTTGTTATTCCTATTAAAGGAAAAAAGAGAAAGTTTTTTGGAAGATTTTGAACGTGTTCAAGCAAAAAAGCCATTTTCAAGGCAAGGAATAACATGATAAAAGTTGACTGAAACGGTCGCGTGTTAGTTACGAAGCACTAAGAGTAAGTTAATTTCTTGCAGTCTAGCCTTTTTATTTATTTAATTTTTTCAAAGTTTTGATATTTGGTCAGTTGTATTAATTGAAGGATTATATTCTTGTGTGACAGCAGTAAAATTACATTATTTACTTTATTTGCTGAGCTGGAGACCAAGGCCAAGACCTAGGCCTATCCCTGAACTGATTCATGATTCAAGATTCAAGAAGTTTATTTCCATTGATACATCATTTGGTACATTAGAAATTGTTAGAGTTTGGTTATGTTACATAAACATCAGTCCAAGCTTAAGATTTTCACACAATTGTATTTGTGAGTAAACTGTAATGTTGACCTACTAGGCCTACCTACCCCATCTCAGTTCTCCTAGGCCTAGGCCCTATTTAGTAGTTTACCAATCATCAGTTATGGAACGTCCTACATTTATATATTTGATTGATGCGGTTCTTTTGTGGATCGGTGATTCAGTGACAGCGCCAAGGCAAACTAGCGACTCTCTGGCCCGGTGACACACTTTCAGCTAGGCCTACCTACTATGGGCTGTGTTTAAGTCAGCGCCAGCGCCTTAAAAGGCTAATCAAATCAAATAATTTATTGTCATTGGACTTAAGGCCTACATGACTAGCTTGGACAATAGGCCATATTCAGCTACAATTAATTGTAGTGATTTAGGCCTAATACAAAATAAAATTGCTCAAAACATAGCCTAGTGCTCAAATAAACTTAAAATTAAAAGTAGGCCAAGGCTGTTTAGCCTAGCACAGGTTGTCTTTCAAATCAAATCATTTATTGCCATTGATCAGTTTCCTACATGAAATGGCATTGTCAAAATTTTATCTTTTCTTAAAATAAGTCTAACTTATATCTAAAAATGGCCATAGCCATAGTAATCCCAACCTTTAACCTCCAAGCATTATTTTTCAGCCCAGCTTTTCGACCCTTAAGCTCTAGCGCCGATTTTTCGATGGTTAGAAAACTTTATAGTGAATGGCAGAAATGCAGCCATGAACGGTACCGCAAAGTTCGGGTAGAGTTTCATATAACGCCTACATTTCTACCGAATGAAAATATCGATCGATATATCGCATCGGATCAATCAATGCGATTGATATATTGCATCGGATCGATCGATACGATTGATATATCGCATCGGGTCAAAATTTCTATGAATATATATGGTAACTATGTTTGCACATCAAAATTCACAATTTGGTATATTGTTGCTTAAAAGTACAATAAGGTAAACTGCCTAAATGCCGTGAACATACCAAACGCCGTGATTCCTCACTTTACGTGCGAATACTGACGAAATCGGCAAACCGACGGCGAAATAACGACGTCATTTTTACTCAAAAACTCTTTGTTTACTACTCTGTGTGTTTCTTGGCGGGACGCGGCGGCTAAATTTTCGTCAGTTGGCGGTCAAACGTTGCCCGGTGCAGAAGTGCTTACTTTCTTAGCTTCTTTACTAAGGATACGGGAGAGCCAAATAAGTTATTGACGCTTTATATTTCATATAAACGGGGGTTTTCATCGATTTAAACATTGTTTATAATCTTTTCTATCTTAAAACTGCTTCATTAAGACGATTTCATTTCTGAATGTCTTTAAAATAACTGTCACGGGATTTAAACTGTAAATCATTCAGTTTTCAAAACCCGTGATAACGACCACGGAAATTGATTTTTATATGTGCCTGTTCAGTAATGCATTAAAATAGTTTTTTTTTACGTTTCAAACGAGTTATAATGTATGGAATTTGAGATAAAGAGCTAATTTATATAAATACTAAACTCCGTGGTTGATATTTTAACTTTTATTCAAGTAAATAACTTGTTTCTTGTCAAAGAATCTACTAAGACATTTATTAAGCTTTGATTATTGAGGGTGTTATTTATTTGTCTTTTTACTTATTTTTAATTGTGTGAATATATTTTTACTCAGAGCATTTTGCAGATAAGGATTTTAATAAATAAATAGTTTAAAATGTGATCTAACCTTTTTATTTCCAATTATCAATGGTCACGGGATTTGAATGACAAATAATGCATTTTTCAAATTCCGTGCTTGGAGTCACAGATTAAAGCTTTTGAAGAGGTGGTCTTTAGTAACGAAATATCTAATTTTTTCCACATTTTGATCCAAGTTTAGTTGAAAAAGTGTTAATTATAACACTAAAATACACAAATCCCAAAATCTGTGGTCAACATTTTGGTATTAACATTACTGAAAACACGTTTGTTGTACAAGGTTTTTAACAAGATGTTTAACACATTAAAGCAATGTAGGAGTAGAAATATTGTCTTAACATTTTAATGACCTTAAATATTTCGCATGTCAATGCTCTTTTAAAAGAATGTAGTTATTTCTTGACCAAAGATATAAGCATTGACTATGGATACTATAGAATCCATAGTCAATGATGTAAGTACTTAGCAAAAAAAGTTCTCTCCTTTTGCAATAAATGTTGATGTAACTTACTTTAACTGCCGTTCTAATCTATTGTGTAATAAACTAGGATTTAATTTAAGAGGCTATTAATCTGGTAAAATGAAACGAATTTGATATAATATAACTTTTTTATTTGGGTTTTCTTTATTTTATTCCTCTACGAGAAGAAATTTTTTACTGTATGCAGTCTTGACATCATATGCTCTAAACTGTCGTCAGCCTGTAAAAGACATTTCTTATATGGGTGTAAGTATTGATTTAGCAATAATAAGTAGTTATATTGCCAAAATAACATCTTAAAAAACGTTTCTGACCATAATATTGGTACAACAGGATGGTCACGGAATTTGGCTGGCATATCACGGAGTTATGTTTCATTCTCACGGAATTATGTAAATGGTGCAAAAATGACTTGCTCTCATAAATATTTTATAGTTAATCACATTTTGAAGCTACTTACCACCTGAAAACAGTATATTGAAGGGAAAATAATGAGGAGTAAAAAAATAGTACAACATACATCCTTACTTGTGGAAAATGGTGTTTAATGGTTGAAAAGAAACTTAACCAGGCTGAAGGATGCTTAAGGTCACGGCATTTAGGCAGTTTACCTTAGTTATAATGTTGATCAAAATCGAAACCTAAATCTCTCAAAAAACTTATTAGGTAGTCAATGTAAGTTATAACTTATAATGGTTGATTTTTCTTTTTTAACATGAAAACTGAACACTGACACTACTATATCTATTTTCATTTTCATCCCCTCACCGGTGCACCACACTGCTCACACAACATTTCTTTGGTACGGTATCATTTCATTATCTTGTAAAAATCTATCACATTGCTCATTTCTGTGACCCAACTATTTAGTATAAACTTTCTATTATAAATAGGTTAATAGAAAGTTCCCTGGAACTCATGAGACTAATCAAAATAACTAAACTATCCATACTGAATATGAAATCACCTAGTAAAATCTTGGTTTAAATATTAGATAAACAAACAATAATATTTATTAAATAAATATAAAAAATTCTCAAAAAACATGTTTAAAATATTTTATTCGATATTTCATCCGATGCGATGTATCGATATTTCATCCGATGTGGCGTATCGATATTTTATCCGATGCGAATATTTTCATTCGGTAGAAATGTAGGTGCTATATGAAACTCTACCCCGAAGTTCTTGTTGGAATATATAGAAATGATAATAATGAAACTAAAAATATGAATATTAACGCACAGTAGATAACATAGGTTTTATTAGGCCTAACTTCACTTTTACACTTAAACATTTTTACTTTTACATGACCACGTTCTTTCATCTTCACTCACAACAACATTGTTATCATCTGTTGCATTATTTAAATCATTGTAATATTAAATCTGTTTTACAGAATTGCCAACATTGTAGTAAATAAATATCAAACAAAATTGAAAAAATTATTCTCAACATCTTCCTCTAATTTTTATTATATTTCAGTTAAACAAAACAACAAATCAAACACTAAACAAATTCTTTTACATCAAATTCAAAAACTATTAACAACAATAACAAAGCTATGAATTATTTCGTTTCCTTAATTTTTCCTAAGTTTAACTAAAAAATGAACAAAACATATGATTGCTTTTCAGTTAAGCACTTGTATAAAGTATGGTAACACTTTACTCATGAACCATGTGTTTTCTCAAATTTTCAAATTTAACATGAGTTTGTTTTTACATTTGCAATGTCTTGATTAGTTGGGTTTTCTACATGTCTACTTTCAATACCTACAGCAAGAGCGAGATCTGGCCGAGTTTTATTACTTAAATACAGCAAACTTCCTACTACTTCTCTGTATGGATAGTGCTTACTGTTATCTTTTTCTGTCTGAAGGTCTCCTTTTACTATAGAAATGGGTGTGTTAGTTGACTTGCAGTCCGTCATTCCACATCTTTCAATCACTTGCTTTGTGTAGCTCTTTTGGGTCAGCTTTATTCCATTCGCGTTTTGTTCTTTTTCCATCCCTAATAATACCGATGGATTTTCACTGATTTTCATTTTAAATTCGTTTGTTAGATCTTGAAGAAGTTTCCTCATTTAATTTTTATTTGAGCCAATTAAAATTCCGTCATCTACAAAAATTGCCAAATACATATCTCCATTTGTAAAAATGCAACGATCTGATTTGGTTTGTACAGTCCATACTTCTTCAAACAATATGTTAAATGTTCATTCCACTTGAATGGCGCTTGTTTCAATCCGTAGAGTGCTTTCTGAAGTTTTAACACTTTGTTTTTTAGATTAAATCCTTCTGGGGCTTGCATATAAATTTCCTCATCCAATTTGCCATACAAGAATGCTGTTTTAACATCGAATTGCATTAGTTCAAGGTTCTGTTTTGCAGCTAAAGCAAAGAAGTCTTAATGAAGAATTACTTACTACTGGACTATATGTTTCATCATAGTCGATTCCTTCTACTTGTTCAAATCCTCTTGCAACTAGTCTTGCTTTAAATTGACCATTTCCTTTCTTTGTAATTACCCACAAGCTTATTACTTATAATGTTTTTACCTTCTGCAGATGCTTCATAATGTTTTTACCTTCTGCAGCTGCTTCATCTACTACAGTCCATGTTTGATTTTCAATCAAAGAGTTTTTCTCTTCCTCAATAGCTTCAATCCATTTATGTTTTTCTGGACCAGATACAGCTTCTTAATAAGATAGCATTACAAAATCATTGTATTTTTCAGGTATCTTAATTTGTCTCCTTGGACGGCTATCAGTGTCTATGTGTTCAGCTTTTTCATCTGATTCTGCATTATTCTTCTCGTTATTCTCTTCTACTGAATCCTCTAGTGATATATCTTGGTCGTCTTGTGTGATGCTTTCACTAATCACTTCATCATCATCGACTTTTATCATAGACTTAGTTGTTGTCTCGTTTGATTTTAAAACATTCCTGTTATCTTCAATGAATTTTACATCCCGAGATATTTTTATTCTTTTAGATAGGTCATCCCACAACCTATATCCATTAGGTGAATAGCCTACAAAAGTAAACTCCTCACTTCTACAATCGAGTTTTGTTAGATTTGGCTTAATTACTTTCGCATACACTTTGCTTCCTAATATTCTAACTCTAGAAAGATCGGGTTTTTGACCAAACCATTCAGGTGTTACATCAATAGATTCTGTTGGACTTCGATTTAATATAAACGCAGCTGTCCGAACTGCTTCACCCCACATTTGTTTGTTAAGATTTGAGTCTAAAAACATAGCTCTAGTTTTGTCAAGTAACGTCCTATTAATTCTTTCTGCTTTACCATTGAGTTGATGCGAGTACGGTACAGTGTAATCTAAAACTATGCCCTTGTTTCTACACCACCCTTGAAGATCTTTAGAGGAATACTCTCCTCCATTAAGGTAAACTGCCTAAATGCCGTGACCTTAAGCATCCTTCAGCCTGGTTAAGTTTCTTTTCAACCATTAAACACCTTTTTCCACAAGTAAGGTTGTATGTTGTATTATTTTTTTACTCCTCATTATTTCCCCTTCAATATACTGTTTTCAGGTGGTAAGTAGCTTCAAAATGTGATTAACTATAAAATATTTACGAGAGCAAGTCATTTTTGCACCATTTACATAATTCCGTGAGAACGAAACATAACTCCGTGATATGCCAGCCAAATTCCGTGACCATCCTGTTGTACCCATATTATGGTCAGAAACTTTTTTTAAGATGTTATTTTGGCAATATAACTACTTATTATTGCTAAATCAATACTTACACCCATATAAGAAATGTCTTTTACAGGCTGACGACAGTTTAGAGCATATGATGTCAAGACTGCATACAGTAAAAAATTTCTTCTCATAGAGGAATAAAATAAAGGAAAACCAAATAAAAAAGTTATATTATATCAAATTCGTTTCATTTTACCAGATTAATAGCCTCTTAAATTAAATCCTAGTTTATTACACAATAGATTAGAACGGCAGTTAAAGTAAGTTACATCAACATTTATTGCAAAAGGAGAGAACTTTTTTTGCTAAGTACTTACATCATTGACTATGGATTCTATAGTATCCATAGTCAATGCTTATATCTTTGGTCAAGAAATAACTACATTCTTTTAAAAGAGCATTGACATACGAAATATTTAAGGTCATTAAAATGTTAAGACAATATTTCTACTCCTACATTGCTTTAATGTGTTAAACATCTTGTTAAAAACCTTGTACAACAAACGTGTTTTCAGTAATGTTAACACCAAAATGTTGACCACGGATTTTGGGATTTGTGTATTTTAGTGTTATAATTTACACTTTATCAACTAAACTTGGATCAAAATTTGGAAAAAATTAGATACTTCGTTACTAAAGACCACCTCTTCAAAAGCTTTAATCTGTGACTCCAAGCACGGAATTTGAAAAATGCATTATTTGTCATTTAAATCCCGTGACCATTGATAATTGGAAATAAAAAGGTTAGATCACATTTTAAACAATTTATTTATTAAAATCCTTATCTGCAAAATGCTCTGAGTAAAAATATATTCACACAATTAAAAATAAGTGAAAAGACAAATATATAACACCCTCAATAATCAAAGCTTAATAAATGTCTTAGTAGATTCTTTGACAAGAAACAAGTTATTTACTTGAATAAAAGTTAAAATATCAACCACGGAGTTTAGTATTTATATAAATTAGCTCTTTATCTCAAATTTCATACATTATAACTCAGTTGAAACGTAAAAAAACTATTTTAATGCATTACTGAACAGGCACATATAAAAATCAATTTCCGTGGTCGTTATCACGGGTTTTGAAAACCGAATGATTTACAGTTTAAATCCCGTGACAGTTATTTTAAAGACATTCAGAAATGAAATCGTCTTAATGAAGCAGTTTTAAGATAGAAAAGATTATAAACAATGTTTAAATCGATGAAAACCCCCATTTATATTAAATATAAAGCGTCAATAACTTATTTGGCTCTCCCGTATCCTTAGTAAAGAAGCTAAGAAAGTAAGCACTTCTGCACCGGGCAACCTTTGACCGCCAACTGACGAAAATTTAGCCGCCGCGTCCCGCCAAGAAACACACAGAGTAGTAAACAAAGAGTTTTTGAGTAAAAATGACGTCGTTATTTCGCCGTCGGTTTGCCGATTTCGTCAGTATTCGCACGTAAAGTGAGGAATCACGGCATTTGGTATGTTCACGGCATTTAGGCAGTTTACCTTATCACACCTCAGTTTGTGAATTTTTACATTCCACTTTTAGATTCTACTTCTGCTGTGTAATATTTTACTGCATCTAGAGCTTCATATTACCCTTTCAGCAAATAAACCGTGGTAAATTAGTGTAATCATCTATAAATGTTATAAAATACTTCTTATTGTCATGAGTTGAGGGATTTATAGGACCGCATACATCCGTATGAACAATTTCCAATGGCCTGGATGCTCTAGTCCTAACATGATTGAAGGGCGCTCTGGTTTGCTTAGATTGTATACAAATTTAACAGGTTACATCGCACTTATTTTGGCCTACATTGAAGTTTCCATTCTTTATTTTAATGCCTTCTGAAATTGACATTAGATTATGCAAATTTCCATAACTAATGTGTCCTAATCTTCTATGCCACAACTGTACTTCCCCATCAACACCTATTTTATTTTCAGTGAGCTGTGCATTTGACTTTAATCTGGAGTTATTTACATCAAAAAGCTTAACAGTAGCCCATTATCCCTTAAATTTCCCTCTAAAACCTTTTCCCCAGACTTTGTTACTATTACTGATTTACCAGAAAATAAAACTTCCCCACCGTTCTTTGTTATTGCTGGTACAGAAAGTAAATTTCTACTAAGGTTTTCAACATACAATACATTTTTAAAGTGCAGTTAACTGATTTTACTGAACCTTTCTTACTAGATAACATAGTTTCACATTTCTTGGCTACAGCTATTTCTGAACTTACATTAGTTACATCAGTCAGCAACTCTTCACAATTGGTCATGTGAGAATCCATTCTGAAGTAGAACTTACATTAGACCTAACTGTACCACAACTTAACAAAGATACTTCTTTCCCTTAATTTGAATTAGACTTACTTTTCTTATTTTTTCTATTCTTATTTTTCCTAAAATAAGTTTTTAACAATCTTTTTCTAGGTGATTATTTTTCTTGCATATAGTAGCCTACAACTTACTTTACATTTTTGGTTCTTACTTGAACGTCCTGTGTTATTACAAGAGTTAGCTAAATGACCTTCTCCGTTACATTTAAAACATCTTAGAGATCTACTAAATGGCTTACCACTAAATGAATTTTGACTAGATCAAGGCTTACTTGAGTTTTTACAGTACTTTGCCTTGTGTCCTGGATTTTTACAGTTGTAACAAACAACATTAAAAGCTAAATTTCTGTCTTCTTCTGCTGCATTTTCACTCCTGGCTTCTTCTGCTAGAAGTCGGGCTGTTAGATTAGTCAAAGTCTTTTCAGTTGAAGGCATCGATTCCCAGGCAGTGTTACAAAATGTTTGAGATTTTCAGGAAGAGTTACAAGAATTTTAGTCATAATCATCTTTTCATCCACTTCTTGTTTTAATCGATTTAGCCTATGAGCTAGGTTTTCAATTTTACTTATAACTTGTGTAGTTAGATCAGTATTGGCAACATACCTTAAATTAAAAAATTCTCGGAGCAGATTATATTTCTGTTGTTCAGAGTCTCTTTCGTAAACACCACAAAGTTTATCGTACATTTCCTTTGAAGTATTGCAGTTCATTATGTGCAACTTGGGTCCTTTATCAATGGAGCTTATTATATAGGCCTACCTTTGAGCTTTAGCGTCTTTTTTCTCCCAGTCGGCAATTTTCTTACTGTCCCCTAAATCTTCCCGTTTTACTCTTCCAGTCACTATTTCCATTAACTCACTACTTTTAAATACAATATTTATTTGGAATTTCCAAATTTGAAATGTCTCAATGTCCTTTAGTTTTTCCACAAAATCCATGTCACTGTTTGACGACACCATATTCTTTGTTTTTACGCGTTTTACTTCACTACACACGACTTTTACTTTTTACTTTCAGGTTTGGGTCTCCTGGGCCCATAACCTGTTGGAATATATAGAAATGACTCGCCTACGGCTCGATGGGGGCTCCGCCCCCATGCCCCCTTAGGGGTTGTCCTGCATTCGTAAATTACTTAAGAGCCGATTTGAAGCAGGTTAGTTCCACCGAAAAACTGGTCCACCATGACAGTAAGAAAACCGGCTAATACACACTACCCATAATCAACAATAATAAAAAGCTTTGAAAATCGCCTATGGCTAGTTTTTAAAATTACTTCCTAAGTTCCCCTTAATTCGTAACATTGAGAGAGAGGTGAAATCAGAATCAACCATGCAAATATTTTAGGTATCGTGCTGAATGGAGGCTCCACCCCTTACACCCTAATTAGTTGCCCCTATTCGTAAATTGCTGTATGTAAAAATCTCAAACACTGAACAGCCTAGCTGAGGCCTTCGTTTCCATACCCCCTCGTTGTGTTCGCCGAATTCGTTTGTAGTTTACCAAGTGTCAAACGTTAAAGATCTTTCCATAATATTTTTAATTAGGCCTAAATTGTTAAGGATTTTATAAGCAACTATACTGTAGTAAACGAATTGTCGGGGGATTTGAAGCCATGCCTAGCCTCACCCTTCTAGCGCAAGAAGTATAAAATAAAGAAACATAATAAAATAGATGACAAAGTAGAATGAATAAGCTAAATAAAATATTTTGAAGATCAATGAAGAAATAAACAATTTCACTGAAACAAAAATAGAAAAACATGAACAAACTGTTTGGAACCTGCCAAAGACCTCTGTTATTCACAAAAATACTATTCGTTATAAAATAAAATGGATGTTATGAAATAATTATTTATTAAATAACTATTCTTGTCACTTCCCTTAAATTATGTCGAAGTTAGGGTTACAGGGATATTTTACAAGTTCAGTGAATGCAAAATTCGAACTTCAAATAAAATATAACTATATTTAGTTCTACAAACAAGTTGTATGAAATTTAGTAGCAATAAAAGTTATAAATCGGTCTTAAAGTAACGATTTGAGATACGACAAAAAGTGAAACGTTTAAAAGTTAGATTTATGTCACCAATTAGATTTATGTCACCAATTCACAAACAACCTATACTTTAACAGTATAGGTAACAGAGAAATCCGTTTATATTCAACAGGTAAGATAAAAAAACACATATTAGATGACATTAATTATAATTTTTAAGTTCAAATTTTTATGAGTGTTAAACATTTAAATATAGTGAATTTCTTTTAATATCACTGTCAAGCTATAAGTTAATACAAAACTTCAAGCTTATGGTGAAGCAAAATGCAAAAATTCAGCTACTTACAGCTAAGTTAATGGAATGTTTTGCAGTAGAACTATAAAAACAATAAAAAATTCAGCTACTTAGGAATAAGTTCTTACTTCAAGCTCTGTTCAATGTTTTAAACTTTTAAATCTAGTAGATTTTGTTTTAAGCAAAGTTAATACAAAACGTCAAGCTTCTTAATACAATATTACTGTAGTTACTGAATAAAGTATTGCAAGTATTAATTAAACATTGCAGATATACCTCAAATAGTCGGAGACCAAAGTTTTGGGTCAGTAAGTAACAAACAATTATAAAACAATCAGTTCCGCCTAGTAGGCAAATAAAGACATAATTTTGGCATTCATCACAATTTTTTTTTATGTTTGAGACTTTTATTTATATCGGTGATGTCCAAGATATGTGCATGCGCAATTTCGAAAGATCTAAAAAATGTCTTTTAAATATTACTGCCAAGCTAAATTAATACAAAACTTAAAGCTTATGGGGAAGCAACATGCAAAATTCAGCTAAATACAGTAGAATTAAACAGAATGTTTTTAAAAAAACAATAATAAACAAAAACAATAAAAAAAAATTGGAAATTCCGGAAAAAATTCCTTACTTCAAGCTCTGTGTATCGAGTTTGGCATATTTGAAACAAAGTTGTAGTAAAAGATCGTCTCAAATATTTTAAAGGCCCAACCGTTTTTGCCGCTAGAGCAGAAGAAATAAAATAATTTTACATTTAGTGAAGGACTACGTGGTTGATAAATCTAAAAAAGAAAAAAACTATATTACTCCTACATGACATTACACAAGTATATCTTGGCGATTAAGGGAGGAAAGATACAGCAATATGTCGAGTTTTTTGTTTTCAAAATAACCTAAATTTCAGTAATTTAATGTGCTTTCGATAAGTTTGCCTTGGGAGAGCTAAACAAGAAACGATACAAATTAATTTTATTCCTATAAATATATCAACCTATATTATTTGAGGGGGTAAAATTTGAAATAATTAATGTAAGGATTAATTGGAACGTGTAGAATTTGAAGTAAACGTCAATATTAAAAATGTCACAACATTGCTAGCCAAATGGAAGAAAATTGGCCATAGGCAGATCCTTCACTCAATTCCATTTTAAAGTGCAAGCTGAATTTCGCACCCTAATATAATAAGAAGTGAAAGATCTTGTTACAAGTCTTGTTAATAAGCGCACATTTCATTGACCATGGTCCCTCTCTTAAATCTATAACCATTGGGATGATGGTTAAATGATTACACAACTTAGACTAAGGGGTAATGCAGTACAGCCGTGGTACAGGTTTAGTTCTCGTACTTGTATTATTGAACAAATTTAACTACAGTATGTGATCTACTGTACCACGGCTGTACTGCTTTACCCCTTAATCTGCCTTACCGACACTTCACGAATTTCTGATACCCCGATGAGTGAGTCAGTCAGTTACACATGCGGGAGTATATAATTTTGATAATAATAAAACTAAAAATATGAATATTAACGCGCAGTGGATAACATAGGGTTTATTAACTTCACTTTTACAATTAAACATTTTTACTTTAACATGACCACGTTCTTCCATCTTCACTCACAACAACATTGTTATCATATGTTACATTATTTAAATCATTGTAATATTAAATCTGTTTTACAGAATTGCCAACATTGTAATAAATAAATATCAAACAATAAATAATTGAAATATTTATATATATATATATATATATATATATATATATATATATATATATATAAATTATTCTCAACAGTTCTGGGCTATCTAAAACAACTATAGTTCTTGGTCTTGCATTAGTCATAATTCTCAAATATTTTTTTTTAATCTTAAAAATTATTTCCATATCTGAGCAACTGCCCCACAGTTCAACCCCATACTGCATCACTGAGGCAAACAAAGCATGATATAATATCAGCTTTGTATTATTTTCTAAAATATTTTTGAGAACGATCATTTGAAAACATTGTGAATTTAACTTCTTAGACAAAATATTTATATAAGCTCTCCAGTTTAATTTATCATCTAATTCTAATCCAAGGAATTTGGTGTTTTGCACAATTGATAAAAAACTATCATTCAAAACTAACTGAGGTTCAAAATGTTCTCGACTGCGAGCAGTCTTGAAACTTATAATCTGAGTCTTATTACTGTTTAGTTTTAATCCATTGGCATTAAACCATTCCTGCAAATCTATCAAAGAATTCTGGACTTTTCGTTGCAAATCATCAATGTTGTTGGCTTTAAGGATGGCTGTTGCATCATCTGCATACAAAAACATATTAAAATTAATATGTTTTTTATGCATTAATTTAATATGTTAATTAATTAAATTAATTAAATTAAAATTAACTTGAGAGGTCCAACGTAAGACATTTTTGAAGAGCAAACGAATGACGTGGAAGGAGACGTGGAAGGACTGGAAGAAGATAAGATAAAGAAGATATGGAAGGAAGGAAGAGTTAAAATGAAAAACGTATAGAGCAGTAGACCATTAATAAATTAAACATAAATTAAAAATAACAAATATAGTAATGAAGAACAAAGAAAGAAGAAATAAGTAGGAAAAAAAAAGAAATAAGAAAAATTTCAAATAAGTTTAAAATGAAGAAAGAGTTTTGAGAAAATTAGTAGATGAAATTGTAATTAAATCAAAATTTGTAAAATTGTCAATAAGTGCAAAAACTTGAAATTTTTTTTGTAAATTCCCATACATTGTGAAACTTTGTCAGAGGAATAAATTTATTATTATTATATTAAGCGGCAAATCATTTATATAAATGAGAAAAAGAAGTGGACCCAAAATGGAGCCTTGAGGAACACCACAAGTTACTTCCTTCCATTCTGACTTAAATTGCAAGTTATTCTTCTCAACAACTGTCCTATGATACCTTCCAGAGGGATATGATTCAATCCAAGACAATGCAGCTGGAGAAAACCCATAGAGCCGAAGCTTCCTCAACAAAATGTCGTGTTTAACACAATCAAAGGCCTTGGATAGATCACAGAACACACCAGCAGTGCTCTGTGATCCATCCAAACCCTCAGAGACACATTTAATAAGATCTGCTATTGAAAACCAGTACATTTATTTTTTCTAAACCCATATTGTTCTTTAACCAGTATATTATTTACTTCTTCAAAGGTTGTTATCTGTTTACAAACTATTTTTTCAAAAACTTTTGAAAAACATGTTAAAAGAGACACTGGTCGGTAATTGTCAACACTACTCTTACTACCTTTTTTAAACAAAGGTTTGATTTCTGCATATTTTAATTGAAACGGCACAATAAGTTTACCACTGAACAAAGATGCATTTATTATTTTACAAAGAGGTTCAGAAATTAATGAAACAATCTTTTTGAAAAGAAATAAGGGGACCTCATCCCAATCAGAAGATTTTTTGTTTTTTAAAGTTTTAACAGTGTCTACTACCTGTGTACTATTCAACAAACTGAAACTAAAAGCAGGCAAATGTGGTATTTTCTCACTGAATTTTTTGGCAAAGTTAACTGCGTTTGACACATTTGGTAGAATTTCATTTTTCACAGACACATTTGCAAATTTGCTATTAAAATATCGGCTATATCTTTACCCTGTACAACCAGACTGTTATTATACAAGATATCTGAGAAATTATTTTTGTTTTTCCCCTTAACACCAAGTTCTCCATTGACAACCTTCCAAACTGCCTTACTTTTGTTTTCTGATGCTTCAATAAAATCACTATTTGCCCTTTTTTTTTGCTTTGTTACATATTGATTTAAAATTTATTTTGGAAATTTTTACAATACAATTTAAACACTGGATCGTTTGACTTTTTCGACATTGATTGCAATTCCCTGTTTCTTACACTTAAGTTTTCTATTTCTAATGTTACCCATTTCTTTCTCCCCTCCTTTACATTTTTTTTTACATCCAGCTTTACAAGGTTTCAAAGGGAAATGGTTTTCTAAAATTAACTTGAACTTTGGAAAAAATTATTAAAATTTGTTTGAACAGACATGTTGTCATTTATATTCCAAGTTTCTTTATGCAATGCACATTTAAATTGTTCAATACTTTCGGATGAGAAAATTCTCCGCTTTTTCTGAACATTTCCCTGAGAAAATTTCTTGTTTCCCACTGTGATAAACAAGGCCCTGTGATCGGATACTCCTAGCTCTAGATTTAATATTTGTGGCTGTTCAACTCTCTTACTAACTATAATATTATCAATACAAGTTTTTGTCTTGTGTGTAATTCTTGTAGGTTCACAAAAACTCTCCAAAAATCCAAACTGTCGTATCAAATTCAAAAATAAACTACGATGCAAAGGAAATTTACAGTTTGTCATGATATCAATGTTAAAATCAGCTGAAATGCAGATTTTCTTAGTCCTATATTCTCTACTTAAAACTGCTAACAGAGCTTCTAATTTACTTAAAAAAGTATACAAATTTGACTTGTCGGGTATACGATATATTGATATTACAATAATGTTCAAGCTTAATATTTCAACAGCACAACCTTCAAAAACTGAATTTTCAAAATGACAATTGATATCATTTCTATCTACACACGTTAAGTTTTGTCTTAATAAAATAAATGTGCCACCATGGATACCTTGTGTTCTACAAAAATAAGCAGCTAATTTAAAATTTGAGAAAGAATTAAGCAACCCAACATTGGTTAAATCAAGCCAATGTTCATTGAAACATACAATATCTACACCAGTATTTTCTAATAAAACATTCAAGGTGTTAATCTTATTTGTCAAGCCACCCTGTATATTAAGATGCATCAACCAAACAAAAGTCTTATCTTTCATTAAAACATTTTGCTCTAGTTGAAGATCCCTATTTGTACTTGAAAAAATATCTGACATTTTGAAAGCAACATTTTGAGATTCACATTTAACAGTATACTTGTTTTGTAAGGCTAGGGTGTCATTGCTGTCTGTTTGTGTTCTATGTTTTTTTGCAAAGATGTATTTAAATTCTCATCGTTATCAGAATTGTGACTATTGTTCTATTGATTGATTGTGACTATTGTTCCCAATATTGATGCTGAAAGACTTACATGTTGTGTTAAAAATGTGTCATTTTGAATGTTTTGTACTGTGTCATCGGTGTGTGGAGAACTATGTAGGTGGGTCAAACTGTCCTGGTCTGAGTTTTTTGTGTCTTGTGTTCTTGGTTGTGTAAGAGTATATAGACCCTTTTGTACCATTATAGTAGTTACCGGTACCGACTAATATTAATGAATGATTCAAATCAATTAGGCCCGCATTGTAACACTATTAAAAATATTAGGTAAATCTGATCATAGACCATGGTGGAAAAAGAAGGCACGAAAAAGAAGGCTAACGCTTGCAGTATCCCTGCTGGCAATTGGACGTCACTTTTAGGCTACAGTTAGCATTTTTAAATACATTGACTCTTATGGAGCTAACCGGTATTTTTTATGCTTTTACTCCATTTCCTCGGCATAAAACAGTTTTAATACACACAAAACACCCATCTTTGGAATCTGCATAAAACACTGATGAAAACTATTTATAGGCTTAAGTTTAATAGACCGTTAACCACAAAATAAATGTATTCTGCCTTAACAAAACAAATGTACCCTCTTATAAGCCTGCCTATGGGTGTGTCACCATCTTACAAACTTGCTATCATTAGCTAGAAATTTTTATTTAAGTTTATCAACTTTTTTGTCTCTTGCAAAATTTTGGTAAAATTTACATATTTTGAGCTGTTTGTGTATATAAAATGGCAGCCATTTTGAAGATACAAATTGGAAAGGTAATTTGCTGTTATTTGCTTGGTGGTGCCGTTAGGCTCTATTTGATAGGCTCCTTTAACTTAGTGGTTTTGTTGTAGATCATGGCTGAAGGAGGTCCAGGCAGAGGACGAGGTGGGCGAGGAGCTATCATAGCGAAACTCCTGGAGCTGGAGCGGAAACCTGGGCAGCCCCCTCCACCCCCGGCTGGCGATGGACCTACCCAACCCCCACCACCTCAGGTAGATACCTAGAAGATATTCAGTAACCTCAACTTTTATTGTCTAGGCCTATTTAGATTCTCAGTCCTCTGAGATCCATAGTTTTTTTTAATGCTTATTATAACTGTCCATGCAATTTTTAAATGCAGGAAAAGCGGAAATTATATGGGAATCAAAATCTTAATTATTTTAGGGTGCTAATGGCGAAATGAAATGTCTGGGGAGGTCTGTTTCACCTTTGTCTTGAACAGAAATGGCAGTGTCCTGTGGTCGAAGATTCTCTCGTACTGTATCTGCCGAACGGAGATGCTCATGTCTACCGATCGAACATGCTCTCGTTGCCGACGATTGGAGACATCCATGACCGCCAAACGGAGTTGCTCGAGTGCGTCGATCGGGATGCTCTTACCCACTGAAAGGAGACGACTGTGTTAACACGTTGGCTACCGACGGTTTTAAATTCGGGTCGCCTGGAGTTCTCAGCAGACCGATCCTAATAGTCGATACTCTCACCACAGACCGAGTCATTGTGACAAATACTAACCCAGAGACCAAAGATTTTGTTTTACTATTTTTATATAATTTGATGTGTAATATATATATTTGCTCATAAAAGTTTGAACAAAAATTTATTTCAGTACTATTTTAGCATTTTTATTGCGTCACATATGTGTGACGTTGGTCTATAGTAATATTTTGTATTATGTTTGTTTTCTATAGACCGACTGTCTCACATATGTGTCATGAGTTGGATGACTGGGAAATAAATGAAAAATTGTTTTACTACACTAAAAAAATACTAAAATATTCAGGACATTGTGTCACGCAATAAAAAAAACGCCATCTGGAATGTGTAGCAAACAAACACTAATGGCACCATGTGAACAGACAAGATGGTCAACTTTGAAAATCTGTAAAAAATAAAAATTTAGGTCGTACCCAGAGACCAAACAACACACATGTGTGTCACACATTCCTATAGACCGATAAACAGGTTTTAGATCGATTCTGTGGACTAAATGGGCGTGGCGAGTCATTTAACTGAACGTGACTGCGTCCCATATATGTGTCGACAGTCCACTGGATTTGACATGAGCGTCCCATATATGTGTTGTCGGTACACTGGAAACACCTTGAGCGACACATATATGTGACGCTGGTATATATTTAAGGGTTTCTTTTAACATTACGTCACATATGTGTGACGTTCGGTAGCCAACGTGTTAAACAAATGGAGATACCCAAGTCCGCCGAATGGAAACGCTTGAGTCTGTTGACAGAGACACTTGTATCCACTCAACGGACACGCTTGTATCTGTCGAATAGACACGCACTTGTTCGCTGGTCAAAGATGCTCTCGTTGCCGACAAACGGAGCCAATTGTGACTGCCGAACCGCATGAACCGCTGATCGGGACATAATACCCACTGAACAAAGACGCTTGTAAGCACTGAACAGAGACCTCCATGTCTGTCGAACGGAGATGTCAGAATCCGACAACGGGAAATCCTCAAGTCCACCTAAAGGAGACAATCGTTCCTTCTGATTGAAGACCCTTGTATCCGCCGAAAGGAGACGCCCGTATCAAACCTTCTTAAGTGATCGCGATCATGAGCGCGGTAGTGTCTACCAATGTTAGTCAATCATGTCTATTTACTGTGGTGATTGTTGTGCCAGTCTTATACAATCATGTCCGCCGACTGGGGCGAACGTGTCCACTGATATAGGCAGTCATGTTTACCGACTAGAGCGATTGTGTCATCCAATCTATAGGCAACCACAGGCCCGGATTATCCACTAGGCCAACCTAGGCCATGGCCTAGGGCGTCAGCCGAGAGGGGGGCGTCAAACGGGCCTTTTTTATACTACGTTTCAGGAAAAAAATTATTTAACTGCAAATATAATTTAACTTTGGGGTTTCACATTTGTTTTTCTTAAATTGTTTAATAACAAGAGTAAATAGAATATTCTGCAAAATAAAAAGAAAAAAGAATTATTCAAGCGAACAAGAGGTCGGGGTTGACGGGACCCGAGGGGCTAATTCGCGGCGGGAACGAGCGCCCCTGAAATGCCGTAAAGAGTGTCCCTGATTAGCGGTCAAGAGCATCACCGCCGACTGGCGGTAAACATCGCCCTATAATCGACGGTAAATATCGCCCTTGTTCAGAGTTAAATCACGCCTCCAACCGCCGGTAAAGAGCGTCTCCTATCGACAGTAAAGAGCGCCCCCAATACGCATAAATAGCGCCTGTTATAATCAGCGGCAAAGAGCGCCCCCGACTAGCGGTAAATATTCCCCTAATTGACGGTAAATAGCGCCCATTTGCCTTGACCGTCGCCTTATAAGGTTTGCCTTGACCTTGTTCCTTTGCCCTGGATTTTAATTTATTTCTGTATTACAATTATACAGGGTGTTTCAGAACTCCCTGATGCCAACATTTTAGGCCATTATTCCTGGACCAAAAACAATATGAAAATCATAGTAAAAAGTCAAATGCCGTTAGTTACCCACACAGCCGCCATTTTGGTTTTTACACATATTAATTCAAATTTCCACATCAGATGGATGTATTGAGTTCAATTTTGGCATGAATCTTTATAACACCAATGTCCATTTCAAGAGAAAATAATTATTTTTTCCGATGTGTGTTTTAAAAATGGCGGCCATTTTAAATTTGTAAGCTCAAATATCTTAAAAACGGTAAGTTTTTCAAAATTTTCCTAGAGACTAAAACGTTGACAAATCAAATTGGTACCTAAGGATACCAAGTTTGTAAGGATATGACAACAAATAACGGAGTTATTGCGATTTTTCTCTTAAAATAACCTAAATTTGAATTAATTTTAATGCAAAATCATTGTTTTTCAGCAGAAAAATCACAATAACTCCGTTATTTGTTTTAAATACGTCATCAGATTAAAGTGACGAAAATGCTAATCATCTCTTTCGTTAAATAGTGTTCTGTGCTTTTATACTACAGCCAAAGTAATTAGAATAAAAATAAGTCAATGTATGGGATTGTTTTTTTTTTTTTTTTTTTGGGGGGGGGGGGCGTGATTGTGACCTTTGGCCTAGGGCGTCAAAAAGTGTTAATCCGGGCCTGGGCAACCATGTTTACTGACTAGAGCGATTGTGTCCATTATCTTTGACAATTATATTCACCAACTGGGACAATTGTGTCTTCCAGTCGCCGATCCTGTCCGCCATTCCTAGGTAAATTTTTAGCTAATTTCCCTATAGGGAATACGCAATTACAGTAGTAGTCACGGTAAGACCTAAGTCCGGGACAGTGATCCTTTTTTGTTTTGAGGTCCCAAGAAACTAAAAACACTGTTCGTTCCAATTCATATATATATATATATATATATGTATAATATATATATATGTGTGTGTCTGTTAACACGATAACTCTCAAGCGGAACCTCTGATTTTTATGAAATTTGGTGCAGAGGTGTAAGGCAGCATTCTTAAGGTTAAGTTCGAAAACCAGCATTATCAGACTATGGGAATGGAGTTCTATGGGATTCTAAAAGGGGTAAAAATGTGTATTTGGAATTTATCACATTGAATTTTTATAATTTGTCAATTTTAACTAATGTAAACAGGAACTTAAAAAACAAATAATTTGTATTTTGAATCATTAATGGAGATTTAACTGATAGTGGAGAAAACTAAAATCAAGTTTAACATGTTATTCTTATGGGAAATAAAACAAAACCTTTGCTAATTTTTTTACATTTTTCAATAAGATTTGGTATATACCTTCATTAGATTCATTAAATTCAAAAGTAACTAATATTTGACCAAAACCCCCATGGCAGCAAACGTATATATTAACACGTTCTGTGCGCGCGGCAACGATCGTTGCCGCGCCCGCCATTACCCGGGTGCGCGCGTACACGATCGTTGCCGCAATTTCATTGTTGCTTAGATACGTCAGTGTGCTGCCAGCACTTTCCCGATGTAAGTGGTTGCTATCGCGCACGTGGGGAGGTACTTTTCTTTCATTTTTGGCGGTGTTAGTTTTTAATTAGCGCGTTTCTATGGAAACATATGTTCGTGTACTGTAAACATTGTATATTTGTAAATAGTAAATAGTGTTTTGTTAGGTTATAAAAATGGATCTATTTCCCAGTCCTAGTGGTTTAGTGCAAGAATATGATTCGGACGATTAAAATAACCCCCAAGAACAAGATCTGGATGAGCTACCCTACGAGACCGACGGCAAGTCAGAGGATGAGGACCCCGATTTTGTGATTTTTGGCATACTGAACGAAAGACATCAGGGTGGGCTGGCGGGGTTGTAAATAGTATATTTTTATGTTAGTGTAGTATTTTTATCATGTAAAATTATATAAATATGTTTTTGATTTATATAAGTGAGTTTTTTTACATATTTGAACAATAAAAGTGCGCCGTTCGGCAAAACGGCGTCGCCAGATGCGGGCGTACACGATCGTGACCGCGAAAATAAAAGGCCGTAAATGCCATTTTTATTGCTCCAAATGGCGTTTCTGCACTGTTTTCCATCAAAAGACATCCAATGCTGAGTAAAAACATAAAAAAATAATTTTAGCATATGCTAATCACTTATGCGGTATATTCAGCAGTGAACGTGTTAAATCCCATAGAAAGTTTAATAAAAATGAACTGTATAATGGGAGAAGCAATAGAAAGAGGTGGCTGAACATAATCAGCTGATCAACTGACTTTCTGCATTTTGTCATAAACAGTAATATGTTTAATAGTAATTTCAGTTTCAAATAGTACGCTAAATCTCCAAGAGCAAAAGAGCTTATTTCTTGTTCAAGACTAGTTCATTTACCTCAACTCACTCGCCTTCATAACCAGCTTGTTCACTTCGCTCAATCGCCTATCAGACTGTTTCACTGTAAGCATACGGGTTCTGCACTCTGGTATGTGTATATTTGTTAAAAAATATTGAATCTCCTAACAAACACATGGATTCTAATTTTTTAGTGAACAGCTGTTTTCATAAGTCTTACTAGGGAAAAACTGCTCCTTAACAAAAAAGATTTTAACCCTTTTAAGGCCGACGGCCGTAATAGACACCCGTGGTCAAAATGCCGTTCAAGGCCGGCGGCCGTAATAAGCCCCCGTGGCCAAAGTTGCGTCGGCGGCCGACGGCCGTTATAGACATCCGTCTAATTTTTTTAAATTTTTTTCAAAATTTTTTTTTCTTGTTACTCTAAGACCTTCCCCGAACATTTTAAATCATCACACAACCCCAATACTTAAATTTATATTGCAAAAAATGTAAAAATATTAACACAAAAAACGCCGTAAGGCTAGGCTTTAAATTTGACGTTCTAAAATAGCAAAACGGGTGTTGGTATCAGTGCACAAATACATACAATATCAGGTCCTCCCTATATTTTAAAAGCATAGGCTTGCCTCACCGGAGCTTTCAGGATTCCTGGCAGCTTGTGCCAGGAGCCTATCCCGAGGACGCCGATATCATATGCATTTGTGCACTGACACCAACACCCCCCTCGGTGAACCGGGCGGGATTCGAACCCGCCCCAGGCGCTACCTTATGGCCAGAAAGGTAACGCCTTAACCAACTGATCCACCGAGGCTGGTGGTCGAGGCGCTCCAATTGTCATCTTGAGCCGCTAGCGCTGCACGGAGAGAAAACTGGAACTACGATGCCGCGCTACAAATGATATCTCAGAAACGATGAAAGCTGTCTTCACCAAATTTTCACTACATGTTGTATATGTTTAGGTTAAAAGACTGGTTTTTATTTTTTTAAATACGGTACCGTATACGGCCTTTTTGGCAATATTAGTTCTCTTTGCATATTATAATGACGTTTGTCACCTGGTACGTTGCTATAGAGCGGTAAGTGTTATTGTTGTATTATCGTCTTGTTTTGTTGGTTATGTGATGTTTTTATCAGTTTGAAAAAACAAAATAATGATTTAATAAATTTCTTTTGAGTGTGTTTTCTATCAATATAAGCAAAAGAAATCGGAAAAATCACCTGCAAGTGAAAATAATTGTAAATGACATAGCTGTGAGTGATGTAATATTTGTTGACATGGATGACTTAGGCTAAGATTTGTTTGCTAATAATTTACCAAGGTAGGCTAGGTCCTTAAAAAAATCTTTTTTTCGCTAATAATTTGTTTTACTTTCCGAATTTATGTACTAAAAAGAAATATCTTAAGGTTGAATATTTTTTAATAACAAAAAATGTATTTTTTTTATAAATGTTATAAATATATTTATGTATATGTAATATTTTTTAATTGCAGTAGATTTATAAAATACATAAACACATATATATTTTTCAAGATAATTTAATGGAAAAAAGTAAAAAAAATTATTGCTTTATGATAATATATAAAGGAGTTATGAATATTTAAATAAAACTATGCTCGCTAAGTGAAAAACACATTGGCCTTCAAGGTAACCATGGAAGTTAAAAACCTGGCCGTTAACCAAGAGGGCCTATCATGGTCGTCGGCCTTAAAAGGGTTAACCATCTCTAAAAGGTTGTAAAATAAAAATTTTAAAATTTAAATGGAATTCTACAAATTAATCAGTTTGACTTATTTATCTATACATTCATAATCAGCAGTATGAAGTACGATTTAAAAAATGATAAATTTTTTTTATCGTACAATAGTATCATTTAACAATTTTGTAACTGCCTGACATGCAAAACCACATGTTTATATACTGGAACACGTGGTCTGCACTTGGACAGTTCAGCTGTTTTCATTATTTCTTTGTTTTGATTTTTAACTCCATAAGACCAATGTTAATTTTTTTTATTTCAATTAAGTTAAATCTATAAAGAAATGAGATTTTTCCTGGCAAAGAGGCCTGTATTTATATTATTTTTATCCCTGAACTAAGTTATTTGCAAAGTTTGACAAAATTAATTTTAGGTAGCCGTTTTTCAGATCCATGTGCAAATTACACAAATCATACATACAAACACACACACATACACACACACACACACATACATACATACAAATATACCTTACTCTTATTAGAATATAAAATTAATGTTTACATTTGAGGATTTAGTCATAAAACCTAATATTTTGTTGATTAAACATTAAGGGATTCGCTAAGTACACAGGTATTTTTTAACTACATTTGACAAAATGTTGGAATAACGGGCGGGAAAAACGTGAGTTACTAGCGAAATATCAAGGAAATTTGTGAATTTAATTTTGTGGGCACCGTGATCTATTTTTCTACCCCAACCACTAAATGAGTTTGGTTTGTGTAGGCCTACTGTGAAAGGCTGCACCAAAAGGAAATATTAGGTTAATCACTTCAATACGACCATCTGCCATTTGGCTAAAGTTAATTTATTGGGTGTCCCAAAATATTATCTCCCGTCTTAATTGTTTAACAACTAAGCTTAATATGTTTAAATGACCCTCGATTCACATTAGAATACAATTGTAATGTGAATTACTTTTTGGTGAAATTGTTAAATCCACCCTTCACCCCTAAAAAGGGGTTGTTATGGGTAACTTAAGCTTTTCAAGTAGTATCATGTAAAACATAATTTCAAGTAACATTCTGTGTTACAAGGGCTTTTAAAAAGAAAAATAATACTGCAAACTGGACTTGAACTATTAATTTTAAACTAGAGATCGCCCACTGTGGTCGAAATTCGACCAAAAATTCAGTTGATCTTGAGGAAAATAATTTGAAAATGTTTTATAAATGAAACATCTGTTCTTCCTTATTTGCTGGCATTTGTTATTACAACAGCTGTCTTATGATTCATTCAATATTATCCTTCTCCCATAAGATTAACATTGAAACTTTGAAAGCTTGTAGGGCCTAGCCCCATGGGCTTATGCGAATTAAAACTTGATTCTGCTCATCTACAGGACTATACCTTTCTAACGGTATGCGCGGATTTTTCCTACGATGTACACGAGCTGAGAAAAAAGGAGGAAATGAAACATGCTTGCGTATTAATATTTTAAATTAAAAACTCAAAAAATCCAATAAATATGTTTAATTTTTTGTTAGGCCTTTCATTACCAAAGATAACATCTTCAGGCCAATACAACTGAACAAAATTTCCATAGTATTGGTCTGAAGATGTTATTTTTGGTAATGAAAGGCCTAACCAAAAATTTAACATATTTATTGGATTTTTGGAGTTTTAAATTTAAAATTAATATATATTTCCAATAAGAAGAGCTTTCCAAAATGATGGACTTGAACAGTTTGAAAATGGCAAGCAATCAAGCTTTGCATTTAAATAATTTGAACAAAATCTGCCCAGACGATAGAAATCTTCAAAATAATGTATAATATGATTTACTCTTAAAATACTTTTCTTGACTTCCTTTTGGGGATGTCTCTTTAATGCTTTTTGGTCTCATGAAAAATAGTTAGTAATTCATACAATTTTTGTTACATGAAATATCATACATATAACACATACAACTTGACAGTATTTTGCTTCTTTATATATACTATATCAATACTATATACTATATACTATGTCAATACTATATCTAAACATGGTTTATTATGTGTGATTCAACTGTTCAGGCAGCGCCACCGCCAATGCAGGTGCCTCCCCCCAAGAGCCTTGGCCGGGGAGCGATGATGCAGCGACTGTTGGAACAAGCGCCCCCACCTGGGGCGACCCCAGCCGCCCCCACATCCGCACCGCCGCCACCACAGGTCTCCGAACCCCCTAAACCCATGGGTCGCGGTAGGATGATGGAGTTGTTAACTGGGTGAGCCAATTTGCATTAGAAAATTGGTGTACGTTAGATTTGTGATTGACTCCTCAACAATGCAGTTAGGTAACTTCCTCATGATATAGAACACCTAATCACTCTCGGATTTATTTACTGCAAACTTTTACCATTTTGGGGGGAGGGGGGGGAGGATTGAATTAATTTTTTCTATGCCTAGCTAACCCTTCCTAGATGGCCTATGTTGTGTAGGCCGATATAGACAGGAAAAACTTGAATTTTGATAAAAAATAGAAATTTGTTCTTTTGTGTCTATAATGAATGGCTATACAGTAAGTAGTTGCAGTAAATAGTTAGTTGTCCTACACAATATTTTTGTTCAAAATATTTTTGTATGTCTTCTTTTACTGCGGATATCTGCCCATAGTCCGGAGTGCACTTAAACCTTAGTCTAAATTAGTGTACCGTCTGTAAAGCATAAAATTGTATTCAATAAATAATCATTAAATTTTTTTTCCTTTTTATATGATTAATTATTAACACATTCGCTGCGGCTAATAAAAACATAAAACCTACCCCAGGAGCTGAAAAATTTTATTGTACCAAAACATTCCTTTATATGACATAATTAAGGAACAGAGGTCAAAAATGTTATCCGTTGTGTTTATGACGTCATTTCGTGACGTCATATTTATGGCACAGTACTGTGCCATCAGCATACAGGTGAAAATAATGTACTAAAATTGAAAGAAGTATTTGTTTATTTGAGTAAAACACAATAAAGATAATAAAATTATGAATGAAAAACACAAAGGGGGTTATTTAAAATGTTTTGAAATTAACTACCCTAATCTATCCTCTTTGTTTATCACTAAACATGGTATTTTTCGTAGCACGGCATAGGGCGTAGTCCGGGCTCCCCAGGGCACTGCGCACAAAAGTATAGTGTTCGTTTGGTTTGTGAGGTGCGCTAAACATAGTTACAAACTCGTCTGTCCACAACAAAGGCAAACTTCACACTAACAGGAATGGTGGCAATGAGCGCAGGCGTGGCACTTTACTGTTCCCGCCGCTACAGCGCTGCGACGCGGGAACTGCTCAGCCCTAAGGTAAAGCCATACCTACCCCCCACGCTAGCGTGGTATACAACTAACTCCGCCAGGAGCTAAACTCACAAAATACAAATGATGAGTGCACTGTAGCATGGCACAGTACTGTGCCATCAGGGTGAGCGTACAGATTTTCATGGCACAGTACTGTGCCATTAGCAGCGAATGTGTTAACAAATGTTGATCAAAATGCTATATATTATGTCAAAGTTGTATAAAAAGTATTCAAAGTATGAACTATACTTTGAACATAACTAGTGATGGGCCGATACCAAAATTTCTCGATTCCGATTCTAAAATTTGAATCTCGATTCTGCATTTGATACCGATTCTAATTATACCTTAGTATATAGGAGGGGGGAGAGGGAGAAATCACATGCTTCGAAATAATTACCAAAATATACCTTTTAGATTATAAAAACAAATAGGCCTATGAATTGTCCTTGGTAAAACACAAAAAATATATAACAGAATTGGTAAGAAACAATTGGAAAAACAACAATATTAGGCCTCTATGGTTAAAAATCCAAGAGATCATGAAAAACAGTTGATTTCATTTATCTTAAAAGAACAAAAATTAAATAAAAAATGGAATGTGTAAAACATGGGCAAATTTATCAATTATAATTTTTATTCTATACAGAACTACCTGAAAAGGACTATAATTAAAAACGAATGTTAAATACATAAAAACACTTCACATACAAGTTTTACATGAATGAAAATCTTTTAATCCAACCTAATCTAAATAGGCTCTAGGCAAATTTAGTACAAACCTGAACAGATTTATCAGTGATAAGATTATACAAAACTAATGAAAACTATCATAAAATGAAAATATTTTAATAATGTAAATTATTAGTCCTACTATTAGTTTTCACCAGTCAAATTAACAATATGAATTTTAAAAAATAACTTGATAAAGATAGGCCAACTATGATGTAACATTAAGATCTGGCTAAAATTTGGCAATTCACTAGGCTATTAGTTTCATAAGTAGTCCTGGGCCTGAATTTCCATTTTCAGATCGTTCAACGGCAAATATTCTGTCTATCCATAGTCGCGTAAGTATTAAATACTAGAAGAAATTCAAGGAAACCATCTTTAATTCAAAGATAACAAAATGCAACTCAGAAAGTCAACAAAAACATAAACATAAATAAATATCACATGGTTACTGATTTTTACATCAGCTGTCTTATTTATCAATACATAACACTCCTCCCCCCGTACAGTAGTCCTTGAGATATGAAGGAGGGCGACGGTTTCGAACAGGCCTAGGGCTTCGAGTGAAGATTCTGCTACGGTTTAATCTCTCTCTAGAAGAATCTTCTTCATGTAACTCAGAATTATTGTTTGGAGTCTCTTCTCTCTGATTGATGGGATCATTTGTTATAGGAGTCTCTGGAGCAACTTCATTTTGGCTAGGTTGTTGCTGAATTACTGGTGAGTCATCCAATATAGGGTTTGAGATACTCTGGCTGTTAGAATCTGATTCCTTTGAATTGGATTGTTGTGAGTTGTAAGCACAATTGGTTGTGCGAGGTCTGAGTTGATCAATATGGCGACATATTTCAATACCATTATTTGTAACAAGGCGATAACTTAATGGACCTGTTACGCTTGTGATCCTGGCAGGTATCCAACTTTGCCCTCTCTGGCTATAATTCTTAGCAAAAACACAATCATTCTCTTGGAACTTTCGAGGTGGTTTGTGTACATAATTGTGAAATGTTTGTATATTTTCATTTTCTTCCTTATTGTTGGAGTAGTAGTCGGGATGAACGCGGTCTAGGATTGTTCTAATTCGCCTTCCGTAAAGTAGCTCGCTTGGAGATACATTAGTCGTGCTGTGTGGTGTCACATGAGATGAAAGTAAAAACTGAGCTAATCTCTTCTGCCAATCTCCATTTACTATTCTTCTCAAAGAATCTTTTGTTGTTTGGACCATCCTTTCCGCCTGGCCATTGGATGATGGATGGTAGGGGGCTACAAAAATATGGTGGATACCATTGTTAGTAGTAAACAATCTGAATTCTTGTGAATTGAATCCCGACCCATTATCTGAAACAATTGTGTCCGGAATACCATGTGTTGCAAACATAGTTCGGAGGGCTTTTATTGCTGATCGGGAATCTGTTGAAGGCACCAATACTACTTCTAACCACTTGCTGTATGAATCAACGACGATCAAGAATAGCTTACATTGAAAGGGACCTGCAAAATCGATATGGAGGCGGGACCATGGTTGTTTAGTCTTTTCCCAAGGAAGAACTACTGCTCTTGGAGGGTTGTGTCGACTTTGCTGGCAAGTTTGACAAGACTTTACCATGTTCTCTATATCTTCATCAAGTTTTGGCCACCAGAAATAACTTCGGGCTAAAGCTTTGGTTCGAACAATCCCCTCGTGTCCCATGTGAAGAAGTTTTAATGCTTGATGTCTCAGAGAGGGTGGAATTATAACCCTAGTTCCCAAAAGTAAACATTGTTTGTAATGAGAAATGGAGTGTTGACGTGAAATGAAAGGAGTAAGAGTTGGATCTGAATTATGAGCAGGCCAGCCCCGTAATGTCCAAAGAATTACCCTCGACAGGGCAGGGTCTTTTGCCGTTTCCTTTGCAATAGTGTCAGCAGTTATGGGTTTAACTTCATCTGATTCAATATACAGAACATCATTTAAGATTTCATTAATGTCTTGCTCATCGGTGTTCAAGGGGCATGGGAGACGACTCAACCCATCAGCATTTTTTATGGAGATTCCAGTTTTGTAAACTAAATCAAAATCGTATCCATTCAAAAGAAGACTCCAACGAAGCATACGTGGAGACAGTGAGTTTGGCGTTGGTTTACCAATGGTAAAAAGACCCAATAGTGGTTTGTGATCTGTTCTAATTTCAAAATGTCGACCATACAAATAGTTATGAAATTTCCTAACCCCTCCAATGATGGAAAGTGCTTCCCTATCTACCTGCGCGTATCTACGCTCTGACTGACTCATTGTCCTAGAATAGAATGCTATTGGAACTTCCTTTCCACCTTGAACTTGACTTAAGACACAGCCAATACCGTACGGAGATGCATCACAAGTTAGGATAAGGTGACAGGAGGGATTGTAGTGTGCCAATACCGCATCAGAAGAAAGCAGTTTTTTTCGCTGCATTGAATGAATCCTTATGTGACTCATTCCAATGCCATCTAACATTTTTTTCCAACAAACGATGTAAAGGTTCTGCAACACTTGCCTTGTTAGGCAAAAAACAATGGTAAAAATTAAGTAATCCTAAAAATGCCTGTAGCTGTTCTTTATTAGCAGGCTCGGGGGCTTCTTGAATAGCTTTTACTTTATCAGGGTTAGGGCGAATACCTTCAGAAGTAACCACAAATCCTAAGAATTCAACTGAAGAGGAAATCAAAGAGCACCTTGGAGGGTGATTCCTGCATTCCTAAAACAAGTGAAAACTTCCCTTAAAGTTGTAATGAGTTCATTTTCTGTGCATGCTTTAACCAGGATGTCATCAAAATAGGGAATAACATTGTCCATCCCAGATAGCAAACCCTCAATAAAGCGTTGGAATATAGCTGGAGCCGAACTGATCCCAAATTGTAGTCTTTTGACTTTAAATTAGGGATGGACGGGACCCGAAATTTCGGGAAAATTTTCGGGAGCAAATTTTCCCGATCATCGGGCGGGAATTTTTTTTTACTCGGGAATTTATCGGGACGGGAACTGCCGAACGGCGCGGCGGCCGGCGATCTCGGTCGGCGATCGCGGCCGGCATTCTCGGTCGGCGATCGCGGCCCCGGCGTTCTCGGCCGGCGATCTCGGTCGGCAATCGCTGCCGGCGCGGCGGTCTCGCTAACGAGGAACTGCACAAATACACGCGGCCACATTCCACGGACGCCAGAGACGATCTATTGTTCAGCTTATCTATTGTTCGACCTCCGGCAGTAATTTATTCAAGAGGGGTGTTTTTTGCTCCTAGTACCAAATGCTACTTTCTGAAAAAATTGTCTTAAAAAACTAAGGGATGGCTCATTTGATTTGTCTAATTCTTACAAATGAAACAAAATGTCAACCAAAGTTGTGTGACTTTCCAATCAATGGGAAAATGGCAAAGTATTGTTAAATAAATCAATCTTTAATTGAATTACTGTTTTATAATGTTAAAAGCATCTTATTATAATTTAATATAATTTTTAAATGAAAATCTTCAAATCCCATTAAATATATTTTTAAAAATTGAACATTACAAATACATTTATTAGATTTTGGGGTTCATAACTTCAAACCGTCATTGTTTTTTATTGATTTTTTTATCATACACTCATTTTTTTAGATAGCAAAAAATAGCTAAATGAATACATAGAAATAAAAATAAAAATAATTAGGTCTAATAGTGTATATTTTTACAGTTCAATTTTTATGATAATCTAAGAAAGAACCTGTCTCAGTTAATAAATCAATAAGTATAAAAAATGAAAAAATAAACATTTCTTGGTGTTATAAATGGCTTTGGTTTGTTGAACCACTTCATTCCTTAGTGTGAATATTTATTATAATTTCAATTTTTTTCTGAGCAGACCTTAGGCCTCTTTATGTAATACAGTTTTGTTTTCTTTACAATTTTTCCAATTGTTTTAATCTATATTTTTATGTACATAATTTTTCTTTTCATTCTTTATAGAAAACGTTTAAGATTTCATTCAACAAAACTTTTATAAAATTTTTAATGGACTTTTGTTATATGTATATTGTTTAGTGATTTGATTTAAATTTTTTTGGTTACAAGAAAATTTATACTTTATCCTTATCTCATTGTATACTGCAAATATAAAAATTAGATATTTTAAATCTTTTCAACAAAAGGAGGTTCATTCTAACTTATACAAAAACAAGTGGAACAATTTGGAAACAGAACCAGTTGATATTTAACATTAATTTGTCTTTATACGACATTCAGATAAAAGTCAAAACGAATATTTCCCGATAGCGTCGAGAAGAGCAATCCCGTCCCGATCCCGTCCCGAAATTGGACGGGAAATAAAAATTCCCGTCCCGTCCCGTCCCGAATTAAAAATCCATTCCCGTCCATCCCTACTTTAAATGCACCCTTATGAGTGATGAGTGTCTGTGCAAGTGCAGACTTGTCATCCACGCGCAACTGCTGGTAGGCTTGAGCCAAATCTAACTTAGCAAAATACTTCCCTTGGTTTAATTTTGTTAACAGTTGAGAAATTGGAGGAATGGGGTAGAGATCATCTTGTATTGCTTTATTTAGGGTCGCTTTATAATCCCCACAAATACGGATCTTACCATTGCTCTTCATAGAAACAACAATTGGTGTCGCCCACTCTGATGACTGAACAGGTTCTAATACCCCTTGTTTTACTAACTTGTTTAGTTCCTCTTTTACAGGTGCCTGTAAAGCATATGGCAAAGGGCGTGATCTTAAAATGAACTGGGACATAAGTTTGGTCAATCTTTAATTGAATCGGGGGTCCATTAAAACAACCCAAAGAATTTGAAAATACATCAGAAAATTCATTTTTCAAATTTTGAACATCTTTCTGAGCTCTACTTTTAATTCCTGATTCATTGCAGTTAAGCAAAAGTACACCGTTTACTTCTATGTTAAGGCTTTTGAGCCAGTTACGACCCAGTAAATTATTTCTATTTCCTTGAGTTACAACTACAGGAAGAAATCCATTGAACTTACTTTATCTCACATATACGTCAGCTTGACCTAGAACACTGACAGGTTTGCCACTATAGTCTTTAAGTTGCCATGGAGAGGGTTGCAGTTTAGAATTTTTGCGAGAAATTGTCTTCCATAGTTCCCCCCCTATTATAGAGACACCGGCACCTGTATCCACTTCCATTTGAACTTTATGATTGTTAATGTTTACTGTGGTACATAGTTCGGGTACCTTAGAACAATTTATTTCCTTCAAGAATTGAATACACTCTCCCGTTTCGTAACCGCCTTCGTCTAACGAAACCTCATGCGCGTATTGAGTACACTCTCCCGCTTCATAACCGCCTTCGTCCAACGAAACCTCATGCGCACGCTGTTAACTCCTAGATTTTCGAGCCCAATACTGTGTAGGTCTTGGTTTACCACCATTGCAGACCCGTGCTAGATAGCCGATCTTTTTACAATTACTGCAAATAGTCTGGAAATGGGGACAATCCCTTCTGTAATGTTTAAGCCCACAACCAAGACAAATTAGGACTGCTGGAAGAAACATTGGAATTGTTGTTAGTCAATATGGAAGATCTACACTTCGAGTACTCAATTTTATTTGTATCAACCGAGCTTGAATTTGCACTAGAAATTTCTTTACTTTGCAAGTGGAAACATTCAATTGATTTCCCTAATACAACCACCTCCTGCAGTTTAATGTTGAGAGATTTTAAAATCTTATTTCTTAAATCATCAATCCGAGTGCCAATCAAAATTTGCATTATGATTTCCCTATCGAGGTCTTTAAACTCGCAGTTAGCAGCCATTGTTCTCAACCGGGAATAGAAGGAAGTAAATGACTCTCCTTCTTCTTGTCGGCATTTCCTGAAGTTAAAAATTTCATAAAGGACATTTTTTGATGGAGCAAAGTAGTCTGTTAATAATTTAACTACAGAACTGTATGAAATTTCCGTAGGTTGTGACAAACTATCAAAAATACGAGAAACTTCCTCACCGGCTAAGTTCAGAAGTAGTGCTGTTTTCCTAACACTATCAGTAATGTCTGCAGCCACAACATATCTCTCAAATTGCTTTAACCATGAATTCCAACGTTGGGCTACACTTGCAGGATTAGAATGCGGGTCAAACTGACCTGGTTTGTTAAGTTCCATCGTCGCCAATATTAAATACTAGAAGAAATTCAAGGAAACCATCTTTAATTCAAAGATAACAAAATGCAACTCAGAAAGTCAACAAAAACATAAACATAAATAAATATCACATGGTTACTGATTTTTACATCAGCTGTCTTATTTATCAATACATAACAGTAAGTCCACAGTTTAAGACAAAGAAAATATGCTTTTGACTTCACCAACTCTTAACTCAAAACAAAACTAACAAAAAGTCATGATTATTTTGCGGAAAGAAACGAAATGAGACAATCAGGTCCAGTGTTACAAGATTATCGTAACTGCAGTGAAATTATTGTGCCGTCAAATAACTTAATAATATTTTAGAAGATGAATCTTTTATGAAATACGTTATTGAATAGAATCGCACAATAATGAGTTAGTAAATACTGTATGAAATTAAATTATGTAACACGATAAAAAAAAATTAACTATGTGATAAAATAGTGTACAGTGGGCAAGACAAAAAATACCGTATGATACAAGCCAGTCCGTGGTTTTCCAAACGGAAACAAATCTGATACATTAGCGACTCAAGCGGATGGAATATAAACAACTGGAAACAGTGACGTGATTGGCTGTAGAGTTAACTCGGCTGCCAACCGCAATGTGCGCTAGTGAAGTCTCACTAGCGCTCCAAGCCACAGGTATGCCTGTTAATGGTATGTCTGATTGTTTCGGAGGACAAGTGTCATGACTGTCTTCCGAATAACTTCAGATGTATTGCATGAATTGCTTCATTTACTCGCGGAAGTTTTGAGACAATGAAGGTCAGCTTTATTTTCTTGATGATAATAATTGTTTTTAAAAGGCTATAATCTTGCTCTTTCAAAGTTATATGAGGGAAATATCACAAAACCAAACAATTTTGTACATTTTAGGTCAGAATCGGTATCGAATAAAAAGACCCCAAGTATCGAGTATCGTGGAATCGAGAATTGGAATCAGCCCATCACTAAACATAACGATTAATTTTGATTTAGCTACATTTTTACACATCACAAGAAAAACACTGTAAAAGTATCCTCAACATAGTGTTTTGTCGAGTTGGTATATAAAAATGGAGGGAAACACAGCTGTGACTGTAATTAAATTTTAGGACAATTAAAAAAAAAGTGTTCTAGGTGATAAAATTATATTACATCTAGTTTTAATAATTGGCAGATATATCCGCATACTGTCCGATAAGCAAAAAATATTCGCAAATATACCCGCCTATAGTCTGGGAAGGGTTTTAAAAGTTCTCAAGAAACAAGTAATAATAGACCATACAAATTTATGAACTCTTAAATTTGAGAACAATAGCTCAGAGAAACAATAGGAAATAAATTAATTTTCTTATATTTCTAGGTATACAGTATTTTGAAACTCGTCTGATAATATCAACCAGTTTATGGCGTCTAATGTAGTTTAAATAATTGCTAAATGCATGGAGTGAACAAGTCACATAAATTATAATATGATCAAACATAGGCCTAACAAAAATGTATTTTAATAATTTTGAACTATGGTGTTCTGTAAACACCATCAAAAAATTTCTATCTAGCCTTTAACTCATATTTGTATATTCTAAGTTTTTTTTATGTAGGCCTAGCTATCAATTTATTTCCCGTCAAAACTGACTTCAATGTCTAGTTTCTGACAAAAAAGTGGTAGGCCTAATTGATGAAAGTCAGCCAAAAATTGACTAGGTTCTTGGATTCTTTCAATCTATTGGAAGGAATGGCAATGGAATCGAGTTATAGGTTACAAAATATATAAGCCATTGTTACAATTATATATTTTTGTTTTGTTCCAGAGCTCATCAAGCACCTCCAGTGCCAGCACCTACCCCTACTCCAGCCCCGCCCCCCACTAAGACTGTGCCAGCCCCAAGGGAACAGCCAGCAGCGGCACACTCCGCAGACATGAGGGAGATCACCCGAAACATGAGACGAATCGAGATTGACGAGCCTGCTGTTGTGATGAGGGGCAACGCTGGCCAGGAGTGAGTAGAAACTGATTAGGGTTGATCTTCAACAGGTAGTAGGCCTGTTTTAACTCCCAATAAGGAAAATTTTTAATTGTATCAAAATATTGTGGAAAATACGTTAAGAAAACACAGACAAGTTAAAAAAAAATTTAAACGTCCTTTACATCTCTTTCTTAAGAATGGTCTCTTAATCCTCGAAAATGTTCTGATCAAATTAAAAAGACATATGTCCAGATTCATATATTTCATTATTCTCAGAATAGAACATTATTGCAGGGTTAGGCAGACAGTTAGTTCCCTTTTTAATAAATAGGACCATGGCTGGCTTGAATGCAGGAGGCTACACTTTCGTTCATTCAAATTAATCTGGTAGACGGTTAGAACAGATAAAATTTTGAAAGAAGCGTAGTTTGCCACAAATCATCATTTATGTTGTTGCATCATATATTATAGTTATACATATATACATATTTTATTATTGATGAGCCAATGCAAGAAATCTTCTAATAATAATATACTGAAACTTGTATAGTAGTGTTAACTTATAAGAGTGAAAAATCGCAGGAAATAACACATAAAATCCTTTATTAAAATATCCTCTCTCCCGCTCCGCACATTCTTCCGGCTGTCCACGTTGCGTGATGCCCGTGTTTTCGTCACGGTAGGTATGTCTTGCTAGCACGATTCTCGTGGGGTTCTCTTTTACTGATCTGAGTCCTGGCATTTCTCTGATTTGTTGTTCAATTTGTATTGTGCTACTTAACGCTTATGGCATGTCTTATCAATAAAACATCTATAACTCAAAGGCTGTATTAATTACCTGGCTTGTCAGCCTTAACACAATTTTTGCCATTACAGTACACTCTCGTTCATCGGAACTAATGTGGCGGACGGCCGGTTCGGATGTTAAAAAATTCCGATGAAGTGGAGTCCGTCGTGAGTCATCATTTCCGTCCGTACGGTGACCTATCGTGATTGTATTCACTCTTGTTTTTAAGATAACCAAGAGATTTTATGAAAATAAGGCACTCAAAACTTTGAACATGGTAACAATGAACGCATAGGAATAAAAACAACGCAGGAAATAAAGATCCAAAATCTTTATTCTCATATTCCACTCATATTCCAGCAGTCAACTGACTTCCACGTAACACAGGTGCAGTCGTAACGTAAGACAGACTGAATGACAGTTTGGGAAGCGGTCGAAACGGATGTTCACTTCCTGCCCCCTTCCTCTTTCTATTTTTGTGCGAATACTCCACGGCCTCGTAAATCACATCGATGGGTACAGGTTATGGAAAACGCCTGATGACGTTTGATGCAAAATGTAATACTTCACTGTTGTGCGGATAGAAGGAATGGAAATTGAAGGCGCTAAAACGGAAAAATTATTATTTATTTCGTAAAAAAAAATTAATAATATCCTGATTTTCAGTTCCGATGAAGCGGAGTTCTGATGTCGCCGAGTCCGATGAACGAGAGTGTACTGTACATTACTCTGCTGTAGTAGCAAGATTTTTTGTGTCACCCAAGTTAAATTATCCTCATTGCAATTTTTTTTAAACAGAATGAAAAGAAAGAATTGGAACTGGTGAATTGACTTGAAGATTGCTGGCAAGTAAATAAGGAGACAGCAGACTTTTTCCATTGTGTTTATGCAATATTGTTTACTTTTGCAGAGTTCCGGCAACAGCCAATTACATTCCTCTTTATTTGATTCCGGGACGTGGCATTTATGAGTACGAAGTACGATTTTCACCTCCAGTCGATGACAGGGCCTTGATTGAAAAAATGCTCTTCGCCCAGCACAAGGACATTTTAGGAGGGAAACGCCGAACTTTTGATGGTGTCACACTCTACCTCCCAAACAAATTGGAAGTGAGTCTTGTTATTGTTGAGAGGAAGGGCTTTTTGACAATAATTTTTATTAATACTTAAACTTATATTTGTAGAATGACACTTAAGTTGTAGGTTCAAGGTTCATAAAATGAAATCCAAGGTCAAGGTTGTACAATGTAATTTTTCCTTAATTCTTGCACAGACTGATTAAGTTTAATTTGGAGAGTAATTTACATTCAAGTAACGTTCTTCAACCTCTCATCTAGGCTATATCAAATAGCTACCGTTAGTTGCAGTAATGAAAGGTGTATGATTGTTATCATTGGTTATGGAGAAATTTAGTTTTTTTCTCACTGATTTAAATCAATCAGTGCTGAAGGTTCCTTTATCAGCTTAATATTGTAAAAAGTAGGTGAACAAATTAGTCATACCACAATAAGATGTTATGACATATATATTTTACTCATCTTTGTGCAATGTTTAGCAAACGCTGAGTCATTTCATATTCTTTATTGTAACCCTTAGAGAGTTGAGAGGTATTTTGCCAAACTACTCTTTAACTTATTATTTACAATATTTCAAACTTGCAATGCATATTAAGTAAGTTGTTTTTCCTTTTAGTAGGCTACTACTAAACAAAGATATCTAGTCAGTTTATTTGATTTGTTTGCCTAAACCGTTTTCCAATATTTAATTTTTCCAGGTTGATTCTGTGAAAAGTACCCACCCAGTAACAAGTGAAGAACATACAGTATCATTCATATTCAGGAGGGAGAGAGCCATGGGTGAATGTACCCATATGTACAATGTACTGTTCAATAACATTCAGCGAGAGTTGAATCTGGTGAAACTTGGACGCGAGTATTTTTCTAAGGACTTAGCACATTCGATTCCTCAACATAGGTAAGACTTTGTTCGTATTGTGAAATTTTAGTTCTGTACATCTAAAATTTCACATTGAGTGCAAAAAGCCCAAGTGACTGACGGGCATAAGGATTAAATCTGCCCCAAATGAAAGTGAATGGAAGTGTTAAAATGGTGAAATTCCCTTCAGGATTGCATGCAAATAGCGTGGTCCGAGTTTTAATTTTAGACATTAACCACTAATTTCAGTGATGAAAATTTAAAAACAATTTAAATGCAATTTTTTATGAACCTGGAGTCTTGCCTAAACTTTTTTGAATTAAATATGTACGGTAGAGAGTAAAGAGTCAAAACCCATGTTGTACTGGTGTGGTTTGGATAGTCATAAAAAATTAAGTAGGACTAATAAAAACGTAATTATATTGTTAAAACTCACTTTCTTTTAATCTTCATCTTTTAATCAGATGATTGTACAGCTTAAATTAACTTAATTTGTAAAAAATAAAGCATAGTTAGTTTTTTCTAAAACTAGATCGCTATTTAAAACTTATAATCATCATTTTTTCCTTGGTTCCATTTGGCAGTCTCAATTTACAATTTCTTATTGTTTGGCCTATTTACCAAGAACTGTGGACCTTCTCGTCAGTTAAGATATTGTCTGAGCTATACTCTTCAATGGTTTTTCGATGAAAATATTTTCAAATAATATATAGGCTTTGATGACAAAAAGATAAAAAAATACAATGTCATTTATTTTTATATGTAATTGGGCTCTGTTTGCCGCTTCTCACTAGTTTTTTTTTTCATAAAATTTTTTTTAATACTGTACACTGAATCAAGTGTCATGAAAAATACAATGATAAATAATTGCCTTTATATTGCAGAAATAAATAATAGTTTATGTGTTTTATCTCACGAGGTAACACACTGCTCTTGGCACTAAATTATGTCCTGTGTGGATTTTCAGGTTGGAAATCTGGCCAGGTTATGTGACTGCTGTGGCCGCCTTTGAAGGTGGAATAATGTTGAACTGCAATGCTTCTCACAAGGTTCTTCGAACCCAAACTGTACTGAAATTTATGTAAGTGGTATTTTGTGACAATCCAAGCTTAGTGTTGGCTAATTATATTTAGCAACAGATTTATTATTATTTTTAATAAACCCCACCTTTAACATTTCTAGTTTGTTTTTCCAATGCCTGACAATTTTTGTTACCATAATTAATTACAGGCTATGGTGTGCAAACATCCTGAAATTATTTAGATACTAAGCAAAATTAACTTTGTCTGCTTACTGCTTAGTCCCGTTACTTTAGTTGGTGAGAGGGTTATAAAGACCTACTTGCTTGTAAACCCTTCTACAAGGTATTCACTAACAACCATTTCTAGATCATCATCAGTCTCAAATTTAAACTTGATATCTGATGTATCAGTATAATTATGGATGATCAACACTGTATTGTGTTTGCAGAGATGATGTTATCCACCAGACTGGACCCACCACCTATCAGGAGGTTGTGATGAAACAGCTGATAGGACAATCCGTCATGACTCGCAACCCCGTCAGAGTCTATAGAATTGACGATATTGATTTCAAACAAAATCCAACTAGCACTTTCAGTATGGGTGATGGTACAAAGGCAAGTAAAGAGTGTTTGCAATAGACTGATTTATTTTCTAGCAGTTCAGGTCAGGCCAAGCTGCTTAAATTGGCGAGTCTTGCAATAGATGATGGTTTGCTATGATGTTCAAAGCAATGTACAGTAGTGTAAATAACAAAGCCTATGTTCAGAAGTCCCAAGAATTAAAAGCTCTCAGTGATAGAATTTTATTAAAAACTCTCTTGCAAAATGCATATTTAAAACTCAATATTTTTATGGTTTTTGACAAGTTAATATGTGTTTTTCATAGTTAGCTGCAAAAGGTCACAATTGATACTTATTCACGCAGTGTTCCCTAAAGTATCCTCCTAGTGTTAATTTTGGTGTTTAGCTGTCTTAAATTACCCTTCATACGTGTCATCACAGAGTTTTCCATCGGGTACTTTTATTTTTGTAAAGAAATACGTATTGTTGCTAGCCGGCAACCTCATTTACAGTACCATAACTCACAGGCATCTTAAACATGTTTACTCATTATACATGGTTTTTATACAAATTTTTAATAGGGAATAGTATAAAATTACACTACATGTTTATTATTTTAATACCCAGAAAAAGAACTTTATGTGTTTTGTATATGTGTATTTACCTTTCGTGTTTTGAGATCAAAATCACCCATGAGTGGTAAGATTATTCTTTAAACTGTGCACTACAACTTAGTTTGTTTTTCGCAGATGACATACATTGAGTACCATCAGAGGAAGGGTATCGAGATAAAAGATCCAAGACAGCCATTACTTCTCCACCGTCCCAAACCCAGCAAACGGCCCGTGAGTATCCGTTGTTTGCTTATTTAGGTTCAGTATACTTTTAGAAATTTCGCATTGCTACTTGAAGTTGTATTTGGTTGGCAAATTGAAAGCTTACCAAATTCATTGCATTAATCTTTGTTTATGTATACCTAAAAAACTGTGTAGGTAGTCTTGTAGTCATTAAGAATTTTTAAGGTAACTAATTTTTTGCTAGCAAAATAGCATAAAGACTCTTCAATATATAAGGAAGGAAAATTTCACTAGCCTAAGTATATCTTATAAATAGGATCTTAGATTTTGTTAATGAGGAGAGTTTTTGAAACAATAGAATCTTTTGGGAGGGTTTATTTCTTCCCTCGTAATTCCTTCCCTCTTATTTCGCACTGTTTATTTCTTCCCTCCACTAAAATTATAAGTGTATATTACTTCCCTCTACAAGGCAACTGTTTATTTCTTCCCTCTGGTACACTCCAAACTAAAAACGTAGACTTAGTCTAGAGAAAACTCAGGGACAAAATTACAGAGGGAACAAATAAACACTCTAAAATATAATTCACTAAACAGTTTGTTTATTCCTTCCCTCTGGGAGCCAAGTGTATATTTGTTCCCTCTGAGCGGCGAGTGTATATTTCTTCCCTCTGGCACAGTCAGCGCACCAAACAATAGACCTCGAGCCGGCCACGACGGTGTCTGCCGCTGCCACCGCTCCTCACCCTGGCCGCTACGGACAGTTTAAATGAACAGCTTAAAAAGCCTCTATGTGGTAATTCACGCATATACAAGTCGGCTAGTTATAATCCATTTATGTACACTAAGTAACTGGTTACGATCCACTAATGCGTCTGTTTAAAATAAATATATATAGCCTATCTGCATTTAACTGTACTTTTCGATGTTTGCTGTTTATCTCGACATTCATTAACTTCTGTCCCTATTTTTAAAAACAATTTTTTCCCATTTCCTCCTTTAAAATTTCCAGTAGAAATAATACCTGTAATAGGCCTAATAAAAAATAACTAGAAACTACTATTTATATGCCAAAAGTGTCAACATTATGATTATAAAAAGGAGAACAGACTTCTCACAAATATTTGCAAACAGTTTGAACTTATATAGTCTTCCGTAAAAAAAATTCGACAGCCCGAATATTTTGAGGGCTGTAGAACATATCCTCAATGTCGATTGTAAAGTTGTATAAAATGCGACAAATTTATGAATTATTATTTAAGCTAACACTTAAATAATTGGGTTCTGTAGCGTTACAATATAATTTTAACAGGATTTGGTACACTTTCATATTTTCTATAGGCCTACACACAAGTAAAATCAGAGGACCCACTTGAAATTACTTTCATTGATACACAAAGTTGTAGATCATGTGGCAAATATGCGAATTATTATTTAATCTAACACATAAATCATTTTACAATAACATTTTGACAGCATTTTGTACACTTTCATAATACATACAGTTAAAATCAGAGAACTCATTCAAATTTAAAATGGACAAAGAAATTATTCAAAGCCAGGACAATTTGGCCTAACAGTGGAATTCAGTCCAGTGCATAATTCTGCGGGATTAGTAAAAAAGTCCTCTCTTTTTAAGCGAATAAAATGTTCAGTTGCCGCGTCCGTACTGGCCGATTTGTGGCAAACTTGTTGCGCGAACACAAAAAAAACCAACATTTCTAACGAACAACTTCAAACTTTGCAAATAACTTACTTCTTGAATAAAAATAATAAAAATACAGGTCTCCATACCAGGAAAAATCTAATTCCGTTATAATATTTAATTAGAATTATAATAATTTTAACATTGGCATTATAGAGTTAAAAATTAAAACAAAGAAATAATGAAAACTGCTTACCAAACTGTCAAAGTGCTAACCACGTTTTCCAGTATAAACATATGTATCGCCATTGCAACCAGTTTCTAAATTATTATAAATGGTACCATAATAAAAAACAATTGATCATGTTTGAATTCGTAGCCTACTTTATACTAGTGATTATGAATCAGAAATCAGAAATCAGAAATCAGTCATTTATTTGCCATTGACATACTGTACATATGTATTAGCAATTGTCAGGTACTACAATTAATAGCAGAGAGGCTACGGTCAGGAGTAGGCTACACTCAGTTAGCTAAGAATCATAAAAAATCATAAGAATCATAAAAAAATCTAAAATTCATAAAAAATCTTAACAAGAGTCAAAAGAGAGAAATGTAATGCAGTGATATAAATTATTTACCAAATAACAGACCATAAAATTCAACATTAAATTTTTAACAAATAAGAAAACAATTAAAAATTCAACATTAAAGTTAAACTATTTTACCAAACAACAAACAATAAAATTTAACATTAAAATTACAGAAAACAATTTATAAAATCTTACACAAGTCAAAAGAGAAATTAACTCGGTAATATAAACATTTAAATACATAACAGAAGTAACAAAATATAAATATAGGCTATAACAAACATATAAGAATAACAAATAATATTTATTATTGAAATTCTAACAAATCTGATTAGGCAAACTCAATTTTCTTCTCAAACATAAATTCATCTATTGTATAAAAAGGGTGAACCAAAAGCCAGTCATAAAATCTCCTCAGAAATAATTTTGGGCTGTTCGAACAGGATTGAAAATTTATACTTAACTTATTAAAAACCTTAACAGACATTACAGTGTGACTCTTGAGTGTTTTGCTTAGTCTAGAAAATGTTCTATTTATGTTAAAGTTACCTCTAGTGTTGTGAGAGTGAACATTGTTGCAAAGAGTGAGGGATGGAAGGTTCTTAAGGGTATAGGCTAGAAGGTCATACAGGTATAGATTAATGACTGTTGGGATTTTCAGGTCAATGAACAGGGGTTTACAGTGGGCATCAGGCAGTGCATTACTCAATATTCTGATAACCTTCTTTTGAAGAAGGAGAATTTCTTCAATTCTACTGCAGTTCCCATAAAAAACTAGGCCATATCTGAAGACACTTTGGAACAGTGCGTAGTAAGCCATTTTGATATAACTCTCGTCTACTAAACTCCTCAGGCGTCTGAATAAGTAGACTAATCTAGAAAGGCGGGTTGTTACATATTCAATGTGTTTGTCCCATCTCAATTGACCATCAATATAAACACCCAAAAATTTGGCATTATTTTCTGCCACATCATTCTGCTTGCAACTAAAGATTATATTTTGTGTTTTACTGTTGTTCAATTTGAGACCGTTTGTTTCGAACCAGAGAGTTACTTCATTTATGGCAGTGTCTACTTGCTCACATAATTGCCCTAGATTATTTCCAACAGATAAAATCGTTGTGTCGTCTGCATATAGGAGGGTTTTAAGTGGTCTAGAGATATTAAGATGCAGATCATTAATGGCAATTATGAATAGTAATGGCCCAAGAACCGACCCTTGCGGGACGCCAAATTTCACAATTTTCTCACTTGACCACCTTCCGTCAATGCACACAGTTTGCCTGCGATTGTTAAGGTAGGCTTCAAAAAACCTAAGGACAGCACCCTTTATACCATAATGCTCTAACTTGGTGGTAAGGTCATTGTGATCTATACAGTCAAATGCCTTGCTCAGGTCACAGAAAGTGGCCTGGGCAAAACACCTACCTTCAAAGGCTTTAATAATCTCCCGAAGCAGGCAATCAATAGCATCACAGGTGGATTTCCCACTCCTAAACCCAAACTGAGATGGACAAAATAAGTTATTTTCTTCAAAGAACTTGCTAACCTGTTCTGAGACCAGAATTTCTATTACCTTAGATATCGGAGAAGTAATCGTGATAGGTCTGTAACTCTCAGGAATATCTTTGGCTCCTTTTTTGTAAATAGGACATACTCGTGAAATTTTTAATTCATCAGGGAAAAACCCATTAAGCAGACATCGGTTTACGCATTCTGTGAAAGGATATACAATTCCTGTAATTATGGCCTTTAAGAGATTGTTTGACATTCCATAAAAATCATGGGATCTAGAGCTTTTTAATCTTTTGACAGCCCTAAACACATCTTGAATTGCTACAGGTTTCCAATTAAATTCACCCGGGGGAACGGGAGCAGTTCTCATCAGCTCAAGTGATCTGGAGACAGGCCTGACAATACTGTCCTTAATGTCCTGAACAGAGTTCACAAAAAAGTCATTAAACTCCTCAGGGGTGATTGGAATAATATCTTTTGGACTTTGCTGAGTATTTTGTTTAATCACGCCCCAAGCTGCTTTGCATTGATTGCTGCTGGACTCAATTTTCCTTTTATTGTATTCTAATTTTGCTGCCTTAATCTTTTCCTTGTATTCTTTCTTTAAGAGTATTAATTGTGATTTGACTAACTGAGATTGAGACACTTTAAAATCCCTACCTAAAATAAGCAATCTCTCTTTCAAGTTGGAGAGTTCTTGAGTAAACCATTCATTGTTAATCTTTGTTTTAAGAAGTGGGATTTTTTTAAGTACCATATGGTGGTCAATAACATTGCGTACCTTGGTAAAAAAGGCGGTAAACCAGGCATTGCTGTCATAATAACCATATAAAATGTTGTTCCAGTCAAGGGTACTTAACGTTTCATTTATTTTATTGAAATTACCCCTTGGCAGAACCATTTTAAAGTTAGAACTAAGTTTAGGCCTGGGCTTCTCAGTGAGCTTCTCATGGTGAGAACTGTACAGGACCCCATCATGATCTGAATATGGGAAAGGTAACACTTCACAATAGTCTAGACCAGATGAAACATTTATGAAAACGTTATCTAAGCATTTCCCATCTCTGGTGGGCAAAAAGTTTTTACAGTAAAAGTTGTGCTGTCTCAGAAGGTTAAGAAAAACCCTGACTGATCTTTTGTTGGTTGTAACATCAAATTCAGCATTCAAGTCACCACCAATCATTATTTTGTAGTTAGGCCATTTCAGAAGGTATAAAAACAGATTTTCAAGGTTGGAAAGGAAAAGGTTATGGTTTCCATCAGGGGACCTATAAAGTGATACAACTAAAATTTTCAAACTTTCAATCACAACAGCTGAAGCTTCAAAATTAAGCTCATCACACAAAAAACTTAAATCTAAGGCAGTTGCAAGAATATCTTTCCTAACAAATATAAGTGAGCCGCCTCTAATATGATTCTCCCTACAGAATGAACTACCAAGAAAATAATTATTAAGACATGCATAGCTAACCTCACCTGACCGTAGCCAATGCTCAGAAATGCACATCACAGATACATCCAGTCCAATTAAAAAACCGTCCAATATAAAAGTCTTGTCTACCAGTCCTTGAATATTAAGGAACAGGGCGTTAAACTTGGCTTCATTAGTTTTCTCCCTCCCTCCGTCGCAGAATACTGTAGGCATGGTCCGTGGTCGATCAGCATCATTGTAGGAACTCAAGAGTCTTGTCGAGCTCCTCCTGGTGCAGACGGGAAATCCCTGCTGTCATCTCGAGTGACGAGGTCTCGGCGAAGCGTCCCCTTGAATGGGACGATTAAACAGCCTTCCGGCCACAGATCATCTGTCAATATAAGGTCAAAGTCCTTCTCATCCACCTCTACATGAAATGAAGAATAGCTGCCGTATCTAGTTTTCATCTTGGTACATTTGACTGATTTTAGGTTAAGTTCACTATCCAGCATCTGTGTAATGTCATTTGCCCCAACATCTGGACTTATCCTAGAGAGAAATAAGGCTTTTCTCCTAGGTCTAGTACTTACAGGTACACTTTTTATTAAAGAATTTTTTCTTTTCCCTATGAGTACATCCTTTGAATCACTTAATCTTCTTTGGTTTAACTCTCTTTCGTTGGATGAGATTTCTTTAGGCCTAACACTAACTTTATGTGTGGAACGGTTATTAACGCTACCGGTAGGCCTAACTTGATTTGTGCTCCTTGAATTTGGGTGGTTTGGAGCAGTTTCTGATTGTTTAAATCTGTCAGAACCTTCTTCAGGAACATCCTCATATTGATCCGTGGGACACAAATGATGGGTAGAAGGTGATCTCTGGTTATCAGATGGATTAGGCCTATGAGGGTTGAAAGATTCAGGTGACTGAAAATTACCTCTACCTCTACCTCTGGTGCTCTTAACCTTTCCCCAAGAGGGATATATGTATTCTTCCACAGTATTTGTAGGCCTACTAGGTCGTCTAATGAGCTCGTCTAATTTGTCATTAAGGATTTTATTGTTAATGGTTAGTTCATTTACAATTTTTAGTAGCTGGTCAACTTTGCTCTCGTCCCTAGAGCTCGCATCTCCTGTGACAAATAAGTTAATGGTTTTATCACAGTCATTGCAGAACCACTTAATTTTGTCCGCTATGGCATTAATAGCCGAATAGTCAGCTTGAGAAAGATTAACACATGATATGTGGAACCATTTTGCACATTGTCCATCACACCACAAAGCGCAGTCCTCCGGGACTTCTTCTTCGCAAACTCCACATTTTTCGGACAATTTAGGTTGTTCCCTGTTTGTTTGTTCTTTGCCATAATATTTCTTCTTACCGCCAGTCATGATTGGTGATTAGAAATTAATTTTCAGAGTTCAAAAGGTTTAGGCCTAGGCTATTAGATCTTAGAGCCTATTGGTGACTGAAGGTTTTTGGAACATAACCTAGTTCACACCGAGACCAATTTGGCTTATCTCTTATATTAATATTTCAAATTAAGTGAAGTTTTTTATCCAGGAGCATTAATGTCCACGTATTACTTACTTTCTCAATGAGAAACTGGTATTTTAGTTGTCCACTTGAAATTTTAGTGTACAAAACACCAACAGTGAACGCGAGGTTCTACTGAAAAAACTACACATATGGCAGAAATTCACAAATAATGTCTTAATTTGATCACTATAACTCACTTATTAATTTGTTCACTGATTATTTACCAGAAAATTTAATTTAACTTGGATTAAAACGGATTTAAAATATACTACTGGAGCAGACGATCTGCTACCATTGACAGTTTATGACCTATGAATGTTTGATAAATAAAAGTTGTGTAAAAGTATAAATACAACTAATCAATTTGAAGTACGATCCGGCCAACAGTCAACTTACTATAGTCTGAGTGCTTAATAAATGGCCTGAACTATTTCACATATTTTTTAGGAATAATCAATAAGTTGACCAAGTTAATAAATACGCATTTTAGGAGTCTGAATAAAGCACTTTTCTTCTTCTTTCATCTTTTTCTTCCAATCAATTTTGAAAATTGAAATTGAATTTAAAAAAAAAATATTAACAATTATGCTGTTAACAAAAAAACTAGAATCCACGTCTTACAGATACAACTTGTGGTTCAACTTGTGCAGCATCCGTAGGCAGAGCCGTAGATTGCTGGATTAAACAGTCAGAAAGGCAAGTGAGCGGAGCAAAGGAGCTCGTCTTGCGAACAAGAAAAAAGCCTTTTTCACTTAACATTTTAGTTTATCGAGCAAATGCTCGTCAGCCAAGTACTATTCTATAAATACGAATATAAAAATCTGTATGCTAAATCTGACTGTACGCTAACATACAAAGCTCAAAAGGCATTTTCCTTCCAAAACGAACTCGTTCTCTCCGCTCACTCGCCTATATTTAATGTAGGCCTAAGGTGATGCACTCTTATGAACTCTGGTATGAGTTTGTTGAAACTAACACGTAGATGTAACCTCGTTGATTACCAGCTAATTTCATTAATGTTGCTAATTCTTTTGTTTTAAAATTTAATTGCAAATCACTAATAAAAAATTAGAATTATAAAAATCCTTATTCCTTATTTATCACTGTCACTGTGGCAGGTGACAGTGATATTGCATATTGGGATACTTATAGATGTTTTTTCTTTTACTTTTATTAACTAAGTAGTCAAAATCACCATTGTAAATAAGGCCTACCAAAAATGAAAACTGATAAATTTATTCGATTATTGTATCATTTAGTAATTCATTTACTAGCTCCAATGAAAAAAAAAAAAAAAAAAAAAAAAAAAAAAAAAAAAAAAAAAAAAAAACACATTTATACTGGAGCAAGGGTTCGTGCTTTGACAATTAGTTGAGTCAGGTTTTTTTCAGCAACTCTTTAATAATGGTGGTTGAAGTGCATGGTTTTTCCCATAAGAATTGTTAAGAGCAAGAAATCTTTTTGACATTAATGTTATGACGTACGTAAAGCCGCGTCCGCACTGGCCGAACATGTTCGCCGAACAAAGTTATTCCAAACTCTTGTCTGTTCGTTGCTAACCTTTTAGAATGTAAGTCATATGGACGGTAATTGTTCGATAGGTATGTTTGTTGATTTTTTTGTGTTCGCCACGAATGTTCGGCCAGTGCGGATGCGGCTTAATAGTAATATTTTGACGTAAAGTAATATTTTAGTACGAGAAAGAAGGGCGAATAATCTTAGATCACTTATTACATAATCGCTTTATAAAAAAAAAAAAAAAAAAAAAAAAAAAAAAAAAAAAACACAATTGACAGTAGATTAAGAATGTTTCGCGAAGGGATATGCTTAAACTTCAGATTGAACCTACAATCACACTGATGTCTCAGTGCCAACTGGAAAATATATGCCTAAATAAGCCTACTAAAACTGGTGTACCATAAAATTGTAAATTTCAGCATTGTGATTATTGCGAAACGTAATCAGTAAACCTTTAATTTGAGTTTTCCAATTATACAATAAGAAAGGAAGGGAAATACCAAAGCAAGTTTCTGAGGGGGCGGGTTCTTTTGCGATGAGCCACATTCCACCCTGCTTGGGATTGGCTCGTCGAGGTCCCAGAACCAAAGAATGTCCACCCTGTACTTTCCGAGTGAACTATTGGTTAACAAAATCCCCCACTACAAATATTTCGAAATGCAAATGTAATCCGTAGTAAGTGTGACAGTCATTCGGTTGGTCTAAAGACTTTGAGTAGTGAGGGTTGTGGACATTGAAGAATTTGGGTTGTATTTTTATGTTTACAAGTGTTAGATTAGTGATATTGCATTAAGTTTTAATTGTTGTTGTTCTGTTATCTTAATAGTAAATTGTTAGGTAAGAGTGTTAGGGTATGAATAGAATTGTAGAAATAAGTGCTAAACGGAAAGGTCACAGTTTATTCCATACCAATGAGGGATATTATTGGTTTGCAAATGATTGTAATAACCGACATCGCCTCGTTTATCTCAAGTGTCGTAGTGCGCGGGCAAGTATGCCTTTACTTGTGGAAGAAAGGACTGTGGACAAATTTGTAGTGACAGTGAACAACCATATTTTATTAACTTTTATTATTCATATTATTAACTCTTGGAAGTAGTAAACAACTAGATGGCTTAAAATTATTTCACTCCTTACTGTACAAAGGGGTAGGCTATTTATTGGGATGCGTTTTTTTTTATTTATTTCAACCTTATTTCAGAGTTAGTTTCTGTGCGTTAGTATTATTAACATACACTTTGCCACGAACTATTTGCTATGTTGCTTTTGAAATTTGTCAACTTTTGCCGCCCAGGTGATCGTTTATTGATATATAGTTTTTATGCCATGAAGCCAAATAAATAAATTTTAAAAAAAATCCATTTTTTTGGACTGGATGTGTCTATTTTAATCATCATGAGAACTTCCATAAACTATATATTAATAGGCAAGCATGTTTAATTTCCTCCTTTTTCTCAGCTTGTGTGCATAGAAGGAGAAATTCGCGCATTCCGCGATGAAAGGTACTTAGTTGCCTGTAGATGAGCAGAATCCCATTAATTCACATCGGCTTCCAGGGCTGAGCCGGGGCCTATGATATCTAACGGGCCTGTATACTTCCCCCACCAGCAAAGTCACGTGATTAAATGCGGCCGATCTGCAGCACAAGTTTCCATAAGATAACATCGTGAAAACGTGACATCCCTCACTTATTTTACATCTCTTAGGAATAAGATAATAGGTTAGTAGACAAGACTTTTATGTTCTAATTTAAATAAAATAAGAAACAAAATTATACCATAACTGCAAAATTAAAAAATATTCTTAGAAATTTATTTCGATATAAAGTGAAAAATTGTATTCCATTTATAGTTTTGTTTACACTTAGCAGCTGTTGACATAAAATTATATTTAATTGCTAATGATGATTTTTTAGAAGGTGAAATATAAAATTTAACTTGTTTTTAACGAAAATAAAAGGACTCATCGGCAGTCTACAAATTTGATAGGTTTATTCCATGGCTTATTTCCAGAAATGTCTTTGAAAACATCAGAAGAAAACTCTTTACAAAAAAGACAATACGCCCTAAAGTGGTATAAATTGAAATTTTTGTTTTACCTAAAGAATGTGTTTTAAGTTTTGCAAAGCATAACGTTATTAGTATCGTTCAATTTGTAATTTAAGGGTGCGCTCTACCCATCTGCCGCGCACGGATGCAAGAGTTTAGAATGTCCGTGTTTGTCGCCCCAGTTGTAAACCGATTTAAAATATTTTGGTGTCATTCTTTTCGTAATATAATTTTGTACTCCGCTATGGTCTTAAAATTTCGATATTAATTTAAATTACTAAGCAGGGTGCTTGCTAATAATGTTGAAATATGCGTTTTTGTATCAAGTTTTAACGTATTAAAAACAATTTTTTGAGAAAAAATAAGACGATACATGAGTACAATATAATCTTAAGAACAAGAATCTGCAATAAGATTGGTAAAAAGTTTATAGATAACGATGCAATAAGGGAGATGCGAAAGGTCTGCAATTTCAAAAATATCGTTATTAGACCACAGATCGATTTTGCACTGAAACCAAAAAAGCATTAAAGTAACAAATTTTAAAATCACCCGTCATATATTTTCCAAAATGTGAGATTCCGCGTATAGCGGCAGTTAACAGTCTCGCTCGACGATTTTGACGCCGAGGTAGAGCGCACCCTTAATGATGATTAGAATGATATGCAACACTTAAGACTTCATTGAATTACATTTAAAAGTACACGCAAAAACTATAGCGAAGTCAGGCTATTGCAATGCTTTTAAATGGACCGCATCCGGTCCAAACATGTATGCATGCATGCAGGCCCGTTATTTTTCGTAGGCCCCGGCTGAGCCCTAGAAGCTTTCAAAGTTTCAATGTTAATAGGAGAAGGATAATTGACCGAATCATTAGACAGCTGTTGGTAATACAATTGCTAGCAAGTCAGGAAGAACAGATGTTTCCGTAGTAAAACATTTTAAACCAACTGGTTTATGATCAACTGAACTACTGATTGAATTTCGTCCAGTGGGCGATCCCTAGTTATTTTAATTACGTCATAAAAACCTCTTTTTATTGTTATTAGTCCATAAAAATATAGATTTGTATATTTTTTTTACATATTTTTGAAATAACAAATTGTATTTCGTGTATTATATCACGGTAGGCAAGAAATAGTTTTACTATATAGTACCTACTCTATGCCTAACGCATGGACATTGGTTAAAAACAAACAACTTAAGCGCCACTGAAGAAATTATGAGGGAAGTTATATATACACTCAAACAGATTTCAATGCATTTCTTATGGGAAATTTTATTGCTGCTCACTAGTTTAGTAATGCCCAGAATGACTTCAATAACAAACTGTGTATGAAGCGAACAAGCTCGTCGTGGGTGGGGCTGAGTGAGCGGGGCGAATTTACTCGTCTTATAGAGTAATTAATGAACTAACCAACCTTTTTTTAGCTTGACTTTTCAGTGGATCATATCCAGTTACCTTGTGTTCATATATTGATAACTAGCCAACCTGTCTTTTACCACAAAGAAAATCCGTTACCGTCGGTTCGGGAAGGAGCGAGCGGTGGCGGCGGCAGACACCGTCGTGACCGGCTCGAGGTCTATTGTTTGGTGCGCTGACTGTGCCAGAGGGAAGAAATATACACTCGCCGCTCAGAGGGAACAAATATACACTTGGCTCCCAGAGGGAAGGAATAAACAAACTGTTTAGTGAATTATATTTTAGAGTGTTTATTTGTTCCCTCTGTAATTTTGTCCCTGAGTTTTCTCTAGACTAAGTCTACGTTTTTAGTTTGGAGTGTACCAGAGGGAAGAAATAAACAGTTGCCTTGTAGAGGGAAGTAATATACACTTATAATTTTAGTGGAGGGAAGAAATAAACAGTGCGAACTAAGAGGGAAGGAATTACGAGGGAAGAAATATACACACCCAATCTTTTCACTCTGGTTAATAGGGGGTATTTTCATTTCTGAAGTTTCCAGCTTATGGCTCATTCTGAATTATATTGCTCATTTTGAATAGTTAAAAATCACTTTTTTTTTAAGAATGTTTCAATGATTGTGATGGGAGGGTTTATTTGGTCCCTTGTAATTAATTTCATCCCTCTTATGTAGCACTGTTTATTTTGTCCCTCCAGTAAAATTATAAGCGCATATTACATCCTTTGTTTATTTTTTATTTTTTTTTTTACTAACAAACAGTAAAAAGGTAAAACAGAAATGACTTAAAAAGGAGAAGGTTAAGTCGGTATGGTTTTTGGAAGATAACAATACAATTGTAATTTGATATTTATTAACTAATCAATTATAGGCCTGAAACTTTATTCTTTGCCATTTTTCTCTAAACCTAATTGCTAGGGAGCTAGGCAATTAAAGTTAATTTTTACTTCAAAAATTTTCAGTTCAAATTTTTTAATTCATGTGTGAATGATCATTTTTATTCTTGAGTATTTTTTATTTTACTGAATTTTTTAGATATGGGTAAATAAAGTTTGCCCCATGTTATTCGTTTGGAACGAAAGATGAACTTTAATTGCCTCTTGCTCTCTAACCCTTATTAGGTTTAGAAAAAAATGGCAAAGAAAAAAAGTCTCAAATTTGTTTGCCTAATCCGAATCTGTTATAAAAAGTAGGTTGTTGGTCGCCATGTAACAATATACCAATGGTGGCACCTCTTGAGTTGATCACCGTGTAAATAATCAAATAAACGAAAAACCCGACAATCGATGCCAGTCTAAAACTCTCTGGAAACCGAACTGACAGGATATGCAACCGATCCATCACTAATTACTAATAGTAAAGTGTAAAGCTGACTGTTGTTTGCTTTCATTTCATGAAAGGAAACATCCAACCAGAAACACAAAGTGTGTAATTAAATTCATGTTATTCGCCTGTTGTTTGAAGCTGTAGTGCTCTTGGTACTTGGAACTAGGCATCCTAGTGATAGGCCTAGTTTAAATATTCTACAAATTAACATACAATGTATAAGAAATAAAAAATTGCAGCTTGAGGAATTTTGTTTTCAGAGAAATGTAAATATAATATGTGTATCAGAGCACTGGTTAAAGGATGATCAAGTAAATTATTTTGTACCGGATCGATTTGTAGTTGGAGATATTTTCTGTAGAAATAATATAAAAAATGGAGGCTCAGGAATTTTTATAAATTATGGTATTGATTTTGAAATAATTGATGTTAGTAATTTTTGTTTAGAGTTACATTGTGAGCTTTCCTGCATTAAATTAACTAATTTAAATATGATAGTTCTAAGTGTTTACCGATCTCCTACTGGGGATATGGAGTCTTTTCTGGAAAAATTTGAACTAGTTATCAAAAAACTTTTAAAATTAGGTAAATTTATTTCAGTCTGTGGGGATTTTAACATTGAAATGGGGATAGTGAGGGATAGGTCATCAAAGGATTTCTTAAATTTATTACGTAGTCTTAATTTGGTTTGTTCTAATAATAAACCTACACGCGGTAAAGCTTGTTTGGATAACATTATTGTAAATTTTTCACCAGATATGTATAAAGTAGACTTAATAAGTGGATGTTTTGCTGATCATTGTGTTTTGATTTTTAAATTTGCTCATAGTAAAGAAAAAAGTGTATCTGTTGGTAACCCTCCTGGTAATATTAAACAATATGTTAGAAGGCAAAATATTGAGGCTATAACATGTTTTTTGGATAGCTTAAAATCTGAAAAATGGAAAATTATTGATGAATATCAAAGCGAAAATATTAATGAGGTGACACTTTTTGATGAATTTTTTAAAAAATATGTCCACTTATGGCATGATTGCTCACCCTTAGTTAGTATTAAAAGAAATAAATCAAAATCCAAGAAGGGTAAACTTAATTGGTATAATGATAAATTGAAAACTCTAAGGGAAAATATGATGATTGTGTTCTCGATTTATAAGCATCTATTAAGTATTAATGCAGATACAGTACACTCTCGTTCATCGGACTCGGCGACATCCGAACTCCGCTTCATCGAAACTGAAAATATGGATATTATTAATTTTTTTTCTTACAAAATAAATAATTTTTCTGTTTTAGCGCCTTCAATTTCCATTCGTTCTATCCGCACAACAGTGAAGTATCACATTTTGCATTAAAAGTCATCAGGCGTTTTCCATAATCTGTACCCATCGATGTGATTTACGAGGCCGTGGAGTCGCACAAAAATAGAAGAGGAAGGGGGCAGGAAGTGAACATCAGTGTCGACCGCTTCCCAAACTGTCATTCAGTCTGCCTTGCGTCGCGACTGCACCGTGTTACGTGCGTGGAGTCCCATTATGCCGATTCCCATTATATCGACAAGCGCAAAATCTTCCCATTATTCCTACACATGAAATCGTCCCATTACGTCGACAACGTCGGCATAATGGGACGATTCGATGTTGGTGTCGATATAATGGGAAAAATAAACTTTGGTGTCCCATTATGTCGATTCCCATTGTTCCTACAAACGCAAAATCGTCCCATTATTCCTACACAACGAAATCGTCTCATTATGTCGACAAAGTTTAACCGTCCCATTATTCCTACATAGGCGGGAAAAGCCAAAGTTTGAAAATTCCCATTATGTCGACAGAACCGATCCCAAAAGAACAGTTCCCAAAAGAGTCGTTCAATTCAGATCGTTCCCGGCCAAAAGAGTCGTTCAATTCAGATCGTTCCCGGCCATGCGCAGAGTTGATGCGCAGTCGAACGACACAACCTGTTTCCCTCTCTTTCTACTTCGGCACCGTCCTCGTCTTCTTTGCAAACCACGCAACCCCGTGCTGGTGTGTGTGTAACAGCGACCACAGAATTAAATAGACTGGCTATCCATAATTGTCGTATTTGAAGCTAAAGTCGGCCATCTTAGCTGAATACAGAAACGTAGAGCGACGCTGGAAAGGCGAGAAATTATAAATGTGCGCTTATCATTTACACCGCAGTTTAAATACTTTAAAATGCTCGAAATTCTTTGAAATTTTACACACTCATATCATAATAGTGCGTAACGCTAATGGTGTGGTTTTAATTCGAAAATAAAAACTGCTTGCCACTTAAAAAACTAAATAAATTCCAATCTTTTTTGTACATTTTAATGATTGACATAAAAAAGTTACATTGCGAGGAAAATTTTTGTTTTAAGGTCAGGTGTGTTATGTAAGCGAGAGAAATGTAGCCAAAAAAGTTATTTTTTTCGAAAAGTATTTTTTGAAAAAATTAGCTATTGTAGTTTTTATCATAAGACAGGTAGAACACGAGCTTCGTGACGCGGTAATGCGGCCTCTCGGCTCCGCGGCGGCCCGCTACAAACAGGGGAATTTAACGTGGTTAGCTTAGCTTCTTGATTTGATTTTCAAAAGATCTCATGATTACATGTTTACAAAACTTGGTCTTGCATGTTTGTATCTAATACTAACTACATTTACTTGTATTTAGAATTATAAATTGTTGGCCAGATAATTTGGAAAACAAACAACAATCATAATCAGTACAGATCTATTTATTTTACATCAATTCAAATTTACAAATCAATAATTAAAACAATGTTTTAATAACATTACTGACTGATTTGCTACTACAAAGTGTTTGTGTGAAAACATCATCTAAGCAATATATTGGTATACCAACAAGGTTATAAAAACAAATAAAGACAATAAACCACAATAAATAGTTTCTTCTTTCTTAATTCTTGAACAAAACTGTTAAGAACAATTTATCCAATAGGCCTACAAGTGGATATTAGTCTACTTATTTCTGATGTTGTTGAACCTAATAGAACGGTTTCCTTAGAGCTGTATCCGTCGAGTGTATCGACGGGCAACAACTAGTACATTTTATTCTAAAAACTACAGTTGCATACGGCATCTCTACTGACAACCTTTTTGATAGGGTGAAATATAAATGGGTGGGTAATGGTGACATAAAAAATGCAATTCATTTATATTTTTTATTTATATCCTCAAAATAACAAAAAGTACATACAATAGAAAACACAAATGATAAACTCTATTAGAGATGTTTTCCAACATCTTTAACTACATTACATAAAATCAAAATATGGCTCCTGAACATGACACAAATTTATTCAATTAATTAATTATTAAATGGTACACTTATGCAAATACGTATAATATATAGGGTGTTTCAGAACTCCCTAACAATATTTTAGGGGATTGTTTCTGGGTTATATAGAAACATATCTAAATATCATATTTAAATTGTCCGGAAGTCTTTAGTTACTCACACAGCCGCCATTTTGTTTTTCTTCACTTTTTATTTTTATTTCCGTAATGGATGGTTGTATCTATAATATATACAGCGCAGTTGTAACTCACTGACTCACTTAGGTATACACATTTCTGACCCCACTGTCTGAACTACGTGATTGGAAGTTATTCGCCTACCTACGTAAAATTGTGTGCATCCAAATAAAATTAAAAAAGCTGCCAACTTGAACAAAAATGCAGCAATAACAAGCTCGCAAGGGAATAATTTACCATAGTTTAGTTCCCATATCGTCCATCTATCGCGCCACCTGCGTCAGTTACAGTAATAACAACTAGTATACGTGTTGCTCGAAATCGAGCAATTTACTTTAATACAATACAAATGTTACTTTTAGCTCAAAATCAAGGACATCCGGCCAATCCACTATAGTGAATATCTTTAATCACCAAAACAACACGTAATTACTGCTGATTATTAACAGATGTTTAAAATGCTTTATTCAATCCCAATGTTATTTAAAGGGAAATTTTGAGATTTCAATGGTGGATAGCGCCTTTATTTTTAGTCCGATTCTCATCAGTTTTTGGCGGAAACAACTACAGACCAAGCCATATCCAACGACACCAAAAACTTGAAAATCGCTTGAAAATTGTAGGAGGAGTTCTCAAGACAAAAAACCCTTATCGTATTAAATAAGTATAGATGTCGGTAATGTAGTTCAACTAGCTCACTCCACTTCCGCCAAGTTTGAAGATTAGTTCTCGTATTTATTTCACTACACAATTTTAACTACACCCCTGAGAACTTCTCCAACCATCTTAGCTTGTTCAATGTTCAATTAAGTGTGAATTTCAATTTGAACTGTGTGAAAATCGTTAGGAATGATGTTTACACCCTTTTTAAGAAATACAAAACTAATTTATAATATTAAACCATTGTGCCTTTATAGGTAAAGCGGTCTATCCACCGAGAGTAATTTCAAATACAAACCCTCGCTTAAAATAATTTTTTTTAGTTTTACACGGTTTTTAAGAAAACTTTACAATTTGATCTTGTACGCGTAATTTTAGCAGTTTAGGGAATATTTGCGTTTGAAATTTAGATTTTCCTCATTAGAATAACACGGAACAAATTTACAATTTTTCTCTGAGCATTTTAGGTTAAGCAAAAATGTCTCGGCACAAAAATGTCTTAGACTCTTTTAAATGCGTTTCTAACAAAATTTATCAGTTTGGTCCAAAATGTTTTTTTATTAAATTAATAACATGACGGAGAATAATGAACATGTATTTAAATGTTTGGTAAAACTAATCACGTGATAATTGATGTTTTATGATGGTAAATTATTTTAAATGAGGTTTCTTAGACATTTACATGTTTGTTGGTAAGTTATGTCATATGTAAAATGTTCAGATTTTAATGATGTTTTTAAGATGTTCAACATGATTTTAAGATGTTCAATTTAACTCCGTGAAAACATTGCTTCTGCATTAAAATCAATGCAAATTAAGGCCGTTTTAAAAGCAAAGTCAATGTTTGCACGGAGTAAAATCGCAATATCTCCGTTATTTGCTGTTAGATCCTTACAAGCTTGGTATTATTGGTTAGATAATTACATTTGTCAACTTTTTTGTGTCTTGTAAAATTTTTATAAAATTTACAGATTTTTAGATATTTGAGTTTGAAAATTTGAAATGGCCGCCATTTTTAAAATATACCGTGGAAAAAATACTTTTTTTCCTGAAAATGTACATTGGTATGATAAAGATTCATACCAAATATGATTTTAATAGAACCATCCGTTACGGAAATAAAAATTACCAAGTGAAAAAAACAAAATAGCGGCTGTGTGAGTAACTAAAGACTTTCGAACAATTTAAATATGATATTTTGATATATTTCTAACCAAGGAACAATGCCCTGAAATATTGGTAGGGAGTTCTGAAACACCCTATATATCTTTGATTTGCCATAGATAATGTTACAGAACGAATGGAAAGAATAAATATTTTTGGTATAAAAATACATCCTACTACTTGCCATACTACAAGTAACATTTTTTACATTCCTTAGAATCTCCAGTTTTGACTATTTTCAATTGAAATCTAACAACAAAGAGGACAAATATATTGTTAACACATAAAATACTTACATAAAAATCACTAAAATTTAGTACCTCTACGCTTACAATAATAAGAAAGGATAGTTTCTATTTATTTCACTTTTAATTATAATAATAAACAATACAAATTAAGGTTTAATTATATCAGAACCATTAAGTACTCTCACCGAATAATATGGTTATTCGTTTACGTGTGTTGGACGGAGGAAAATAAGTGCGTGCGGTTCGTTCCCATCCCTTTTACTGTACGTGAAACGGCTGGCCGGCACCCATCCAACTCGTCGACATGCCCGACGCCACCTAACCAGATTTTCACTCGCGCATGAAGGCGTGAAGGCGTTCGCAGCAAGAGCGATCAGAGTGAGCTCTAGCGGCGGAACGCGAAACAAAGAACCGTTCTATGAGTCGTTCTTCTGAGCCGTTCTGAACGAAGAACCGATCTGTAGGAATAATGGGACGGTTTAACGTGTCGACACAATGAGACGATTTCGTCTCATTGTGTCTACAACTGAAATGTCGACATAATGGGACGATCTGAAGAAATTGTCGATATAATGAGACGATTTGAACTTTTCATTTTCCCGCCACTTTGTCGACATAATGAGACGATTTCATGTGTAAGTATAATGGGACGATTTTGCGTTTGTAGGAACAATGGGAATCGACATAATGGGACCTCGCCGTTACGTGGAAGTCAGATGACTGCTGGAATATGAATATGGAATATGAGAATAAAGATTTTGGATCTTTATTTCCTGCGTTGTTTTTATTCCTATAGGTTTATTGTTACCATTTTCAAAGTTTGAGAGCCTTATTTTCATAAAATCTCTTGTGTTATCTTAAAAACAAGAGTGAATACAATCACGATAGGTCACCGTACGGGCGAAAATGATGACTCACGACGGACTCCGCTTTATCGGAATTTTTTGACATCCGAACCGGCCGTTTGCCACATTAGTTCCGATGAACGAGAGTGTACTGTAACACTCAAAATGTTTATAGGTCTTATCTGAACTGTAAAAAGGTATACAATTCTGAGCTTAAATCAGCCAAAAGAAAAGCATTTGAAAAATATATTGAAGTTGCCCCCAACAAATGCAAGGCTGCTTGGGAGGTAATTAACAATGAAAACTCACCAATGCGTACCTTATCTGTGGATTTTAATGCTGACACTTTAAATAATTATTTCATTGACTCTGTTAGGGATATTGAAAGCAGCATTGACGTGGTTAATAAAAATACATTTGATCTTTTAGGAATCTCGAGGGAAAATTTGACATTTAATTGGAGAGGAGTCTCATCCAATGATATAGTTAAAATAGTTTCCAAGCTATCAAATTCCAAAACAATGGATTTCTATTGGCTTTCAAATTACATTCTGAAACAGACTGTTAATCTAATTAGTGAACCATTAGCTTTTTGTATTAACAAAGCTTTAAAAATTGGTTATTTTTCCGAATTTCTAAAAATATCTAAAGTTGTACCAGTGTTCAAGAAAGGAAATAAACTAATGCCTCAAAATTATAGACCAATATCAATTGTTCCAATATTTTCAAAAATTTTTGAATCTATAGTTTATGAACAACTAAATGAGTACTTTGTTAATAGCAACTTATTGACAGATGCACAATTTGGATTTCGGGAAGGAAAGTCAACTGCTTCAGCAGTTCTAAAAGTAATAAATAAAACTTTAAAAGCTTTCGAGGATAAGGAAACCGTATCACTTACACTATTCGATTTAACAAAAGCTTTTGATTGTGTTCCTCACAACCTTTTGATCAAAAAACTTCAATTTTATGGCATCATGGATCCACAGATTGGGCTAATCCATTCTTACCTTAGCAATAGAAGGCAGTATGTTTCTGTTGGAGGGATGCTATCTGGATTAAGGGAGGTAGTGTCGGGTGCTCCGCAGGGCTCGGTCCTTGGACCCTTTCTTTTTCTGATATGTATTAATGATTTACCGCGTAATGTTGGTGTTGACTCTGTAATATGCAGATGATACTACCCTAATAGCAGCTCATAATGACATTCAAACTCTCAACTCAATTACAAATGAAGTCATAAATCTAGCATCTGTTTGGTTTTCTGCCAACAAGCTCAAATGTAATCAAGACAAAACACAAAATATTCTAATTGGCCTCTCCAATGAGATTGAAAAACGCTCTGTCAAATTGCTTGGTTTCTATATAGATTCTAAATTAAACTGGCTAGAACAAATCGATAATACTTGTAAAAGAATTTCCCGCGTAAATTACTTGATCTGGAAGCTAAAAGATTTTGTTACTTATTTAAGATTAGCTTATTTTGCGTTTTTCCAGTCGCATATATCTTATGGAACTATGCTTTGGGGGCATTCAACACATGTAAACAAAATTCTTATTCTGCAAAAAAGAGTGATTCACATTATCTGTGGGGCGGGGCCTGTGGAGCACTGTAAACCTCTCTTTATCAGACTTAAAATTATGACAGTAATCAATTTATACATTTATCAAATTCTGCAACATACTAAAATGAACTTACATGATTTCAATTTTAGACAAGATTTTCATTCTTATAATACAAGATGTAAACTTCAATTAGATATACCGGCTCATAGACTAAAAAAAGTAGTATTAGTCATAAAATTAATTGCATACGTTTTTTTAATAAACTGCCTGATTCAGCCAGAACTGTTTCCTTTAAGATATTTAAATCCAAAGTGTGTGAATGGTTGATTGACAATCCTTTTTATGATATTGCCGAATTTCTTGAAACAAATATAAATATTGAATTTTAATATATAAGTAATAGTTAAGCCTTTTTTTTCTTTTTTATCTTTACTCTATATCTGTTACTACCTGATATAGAATCTCAGCTGGACTTTGTAAGGTTTTCAGGCCTTGTATTTTTATGTTTTATTATATTGACAATGTCTATTCGTTTGTAAAAAAAGGTCAATGACAATAAAACTCTTGATTCTTGATTCTTGACTACTCATAATTTATATCGCTTTTAGGGTGGCGGTGCTGGATTTCTGATGTTAATTCCTGAACTCTGCTACCTCACTGGCCTAACGGATGAAATGCGTGCCGATTTCAAAGTAATGAAAGATGTAGCCACCTACACACGAGTCAATCCCAACCAAAGGGTTATGGCTCTGCAAAAGTTCATTGACAACATCAGAAGTAAGTCTTTTCATCAAAAAGCCTGAGCAGTAAAGTTACCGTTATGGCATCAGGTCACATCTAGGTAAGCCACAGACGATTACACATGTTTGTGCTAGTAATGTCCCCTGTGATCAAGCTGGGATCAGAGGTCAGAGCTCTACTGTTGTTGTTTATTGTTTGTTGAAGTGTTATTTTTATTGCATGTATTCAAATTTTACTCACAGGGCTTGTAACAGGTTATTTCTTGTTATTTATTTTTTATTTTTGTATTTTTTTGGGGGATTTTGATTATTTTTTAACTTTTTTAGGCAATTAGGTTTTTATTGCTCGATTTGGATGAAGCTCAAAAAAAATAAATACTGTATATTTGTAAAAAAGGAAAAATTAGAAAAAGTAAAAAACGGATTGGGGAGGATTTTTTCTTATTAAAAATTTTTTTAATATTATTATTGCTGTAGTATATGATAACTTGCCTAGTTCAAAATTATCCTACAACATTTTTATTGCCTACATATTTTTAATATCCTGATAAAACGCCGGTTTTTGGAATTTTTAGCAACATTTTGTGTTTATTCAAGGTTACTTTTTATATTTTCATTAACCTCAACAACTGTCACAAGCCCTGAATTTTACTCATCAATTCATCCTTGAAACAATGTTTGAGTTAGATAAGGATAAAAAGATTGAAGCAAAAACCCGTTTTAACATAAAATTTAATTTGTTAAATAGAGGGTTAAAATTGAATCAAAGATAAAATATTTGTCTATGGTATGATAAAAACTAGTTTTAAAAGACAACTTCCTCGGGGGTAGCTTGAAAATAGAAGTAAACTTGATATTTGATTAAAGAATACTAAGGATTTAATGGTTTAGAAACCATTTAGTTTAAAACTGTATGATTAAGATCTCAATCCTTTAATTAATTTCTGAAATGAATCCGAAAAGTAAATATTTTGTTCAAAAAGCTAGCTATTTTTAGTTACTAAAGCTGAAATATAGGCATTCATATTAGTACATAATGCAGAACAAAAAACAATAATTGTCGTTCAAAAAATACGTATCACTCATGACATGCACCTAACACTCATGATGTTGGTTGTAACAAGAACGTGCTCCGACATTTATTACATCACTAGCAGTTACCCGGCACGCGTTGCTGCGCTCAAATTAAGTTGTTTACATAAATAAAGCTTTTTTAATATAACAAAAAAGATAAGTTAAGTTTTAAGTTTTTTTATATTACAAAAAAGGCAGTAGCATAGAAAGTAAGTATATTAATATTACTGTAAGGCCAAAGGATAAACAGGCATTTTGCAAATTTAAACCCAGAATAGTCAAAGTTTGCCTTCTATCTTATTGATCCCAATTGCAAATGCAAGAGCACCTATGAGCAAAGAGGTACGTCCATGTCCAATTTCAACCCCCGAGGCCCTAAATTAATTTTAAAGTCCAGTGGAGCACAGCCCTACTAAAAAATATATTTGCAAAACCATTCTTGGTGAGTACCTATGAGCAAAGAGGAATGTCCAAGTAAAATTTCAACGATGGTGGCCCTAAAGTAATTTAAAGTCCAGTGGGGCGGAGCCCTAAAGAGCTAAAAATTATATTTGCAAAACCGTTTCCTAGTGAGTAGCTATGAACAAAAAGAATCGTACATCAAATTTAAACCCCAGTGGCCCTAAAGTAATTTTAAAGTCCAGTGGGGTGGAGCCCTAAAGAGCTTAAAAACTATATTTGCAAAACCGTTTCCTAGCGAGTACCGATGAGCAAAGAGAATCTCCATGTCAAATTTCAACTCCGGATTTCCTAAAGTAAATTCAATGTCCAGTGAGGCGGAGCCCTAAAGTGCTCAATAAACTATATTTGCAAAATCGTTTCTTAGTGTGTACCTATGGGTAAAGAGAATCGTCCATCAAATTTCAACCCAAGTGGCCCTAAAGTAATTTTGAAGTCCAGTGGGGTGGAGCCCTAAAGAGCTTAAAAAACTATATTTGCAAAACCTATGGACGTATGGTGTACCTATGGACAAAAAGAATCGTCCATGTCAAATTTCACCACTTGTAGGCTTTTAGTGTAATTGTGAGCTTCCGTAGGGCGGAGCCATAAAGACAACACAAACATCAACATTATACCTCACACCTGGTTACTTCTATGATTATAAGCATCTGCTTGAATGAAACTTTCAAACTTTTTAATTACAGCAGTTCATTTTGTAAACATTAAATTTCTAAAACCTGACACTGCACCATTGTATGCTCTCTGGGTCAGAGCCCTTTGAACAAATTTGCACTAAACTTCACACAAACCATCCTTGAATGATGCTTCAAAAGTCAAAAAGTCAAAAGTCAAAAATATCTTTATTATACAATTCTTCAAGAATTACAATAGTGTCAAATGGTTTGTTTTAAAATTGGTTGATTGTTGGTTTACAGTAGGTCTTCTCTCCTCTCAAGAAATTCATCTAGGGTGTAGAAAGGTCTTGCCGTCAGCCATATCTTCAACTCCGTCTTGAGGTTGTTCCCAGTAAGGTCTCTCATGGATGCAGGTAGGTGGTTTCGTAGCTTGCAGCCGCTGTATGATGGTTTTTTCTCTGCAAGAGTCGTACGGTGAACTGGCAAGTTGAACCTTGAACCGTGACGGGTGTTGTATGAATGGAAGTCTCTGTTTCTTGGTGGTTGTATTTTGTCCACATGCAGGATACTTTCTTGAATGTACAGAGATACAACTGTCATCATTTCGAGATCCTGAAATGCCTGTCTGCAGGTTTGGCGTGGTGCAAGGTTGGCGAGGATCCTGACAGCTTTCTTCTGCAGGAGGAGGATCCGGTTCATGTTTTGTGATGATGTTCCTCCCCACACTAGTAGACCGTAGCGGATGTGGGATTCTACTAGTGAGAAATAGGCAGTTTTAGCTGCTGCTAGTCCTGCAATCCACTTCACTCTTCGAACAACATAAATACTTGTGCTGATTTTTTTGCACAACACATTTATGTGTTCGTTCCAGGTCAACTTGCAATCAAGCGTAATGCCGAGGAATTTGGTCTGAGTTGCTTCTGTGAGATCTGCTGCATTTTTTACTATGTCTTTCTTTGTTGAAAAGTGCATCTGGGTTGTCTTGGATGGATTAATGGCCAGATCATTTTTCCCACAATATTCTATTGCAATATTCATGGCCCTTTTTATGCTTAGTGAATGTTCATCTGTAGTATTGTTGCTGATTAAAAGGGTAGTGTCGTCTGCATACATTACTGTGGTTGTGTTTTGGGTCAGCATTTCATTTGGGAAATCGTTTGTTAGTAAAATGAAGAGTATTGGGCCCAAGACAGATCCCTGAGGTACTCCTCTTGTCAGTGGTTGAGCTTTGGAGCGATAAGTGTGTGCCTGGTTTTGTATTGAGTGTTGTAGCTCAACAACTTGTGTGCGGCCTTCAAGATAACTTTTAAACCATTTATTAGCCAAGCCAGTCACTCCCAGGCTCTCCAGCTTGCTACACAGCAGTTTATGTCCGAGGCAGTCAAACGCTTTGCTATAGTCCAAGAATATAGCAGAAACAAACTGTTCATTATCAATTTGTTCAATAACAAATTCAATCAAGTCTGTTAGGGCCGTGGTAGTAGATTTAGTTTTTAGGAAGCCATGTTGTTTTCCAGTTAGCAAGCCATGTTGTGTTAGGTGTTTCATAAGTCTGGCAAGAACGATTTTTTCTATGATTTTGGAAAAGGTGGAGACTAGAGTTATTGGTCTGTAATTTTGGAGCTCTGTAGTTGAACCTTTTTTGTGTTTAGGGTATACTTTGCTAGTTTTCAGTGTTGAGGGGAATTCACCCTTTTCAAGTGATTTATTTATTATGCTGACTAAAGGAGCAATGATTTCGTCCATGCAGTGTTTTACCATTTTGGATGAGAATTCATCAATACCAGCAGAAGATTTTGGCTTTAAATTGTTTATGATATTTTCAACTTCCTTAGCATTTGTTGGAGTTAGAACTAGAGTTTCTGGGCATAATATTTCTGGGGGGTTAGTGTGTTCTATTTTGTCTTTAGTATCTGTGTTCAGCATCAGAGTTGTATCTGCAATTTTGGAGAAAAAAATGTTCAAGTGTTCAGCTATCAAAACTGGGTCACAAACTATTTTTCCATCTATTTTCATTTTCATTTCTGGAGCTTTTTCCTGTTTTGCTCTTCTGCCAGTGTTGATTACTTGCCAGAGTGCTTTTGGTTTGTTATCAGATTGTTCAATGAAGTTGTGAGTTGATAACTGCCTAAGGTTCCTTAAGTGTAAGTCATAGCTTCTTTTTTTGTCCACCATGTCTATTTTATCATCAATTTTCCCAGTCATCTCAAACTTGTAAAGGGCTGTTAGGTATACACTCTTCAGTGTACGAGATTCTTCATCGTAAAACCTTTTTTGTTTCTTTTTGTTTTTATTTTTTACTTTCCTCAGTGGGCAAGTTGTGTCTAAGGCCAACTTGAGCAGGTGATTGAAACTATCGAATGCGATGTCGGTGTCAAAGGCTTCATGTACTGTTTTCCAGTTTTGTTCTGAGAGGAAGTATTTCAGGTTTTGTAGGTTTTGGTTACTTATTGTTCTCCTTGTAGTGGTTTGAGGTTTCCTGGTTTCATGCATTAAATTTAATTTACAAAATTGTGCTGTGTGGTCGGACAGGCCTGTTTGTATTACATAAGCTTCTATATCCTGTTCTGGTACGTTGTGGCATACACAGTCGATTGAGGTGGCTGTGTTGTGAGTTATTCTAGTGGCTGGTAAAGGATATCTTGTGATGGCATGAGTATCTAGTTCTTGCTCTAGTAGTTCATTTTTATGGTTTCTTTCTAGTCTGTCAATATTTATGTCCCCTACAATCAAGGTCGTTATTTTATAGGCTTCGTGGATCTCAAGTATCTCTGACATAATTTCAATAGCTGGCTTCACATTCTCACCTGGGGGTCGGTATATTCCTAGAATTTGGAGATCTTGCTTTTTGGTTTTGAGTTTCACCATTGCAGCTTCGCACACAGATTCTTGATAATGCCTGAAAGTTTCGTTGCAATCTGTTGAGCGGTTTTGGAGTCTATAGGCAACATACATTTATATATATACATACTTCCTCTTTTATAGATATAGATAGGTCTATAATCATATTTGAGTAACCACATGAGAATGGTCAATAAAACCTTGTTTTGGTGTATCATTGACTATGTACATAAAGGTTAATAGATCTCTCATCAATGTATTTAGTTTGAGGCAAAAATTTTGGAAGTTCGATGTATGCCAGAGTCGCTGCTATCGATGTTATGATTATTCAGCTGAATTTACAGTGCTGAAAAACCTAATTGCCAGTAAAAAATTTACAGTGAAAAACACTTTACCAAAACATAAACATTACTTTTCAGTTATAAATGTTTCATCCTTGGTTGAGAAGAGTGGTAATACTGATTTATCCATCATATGTTACCTGTACTTCCATGTACGCCGCACGAGATCACACCACCATCAATAGGTTTCACACACGCCTATGCTAAGAGAAGTCTACTCACGTTAGTGTACATAGTCAATGGGTGCATGCATATATTCATTTTATAAATAGAGATCCTAACTTATTCCATCTATTAGACAAAATGCTTTGAATATATTTACTTTCATTTGTTGCAATGTTAAATTCTATATCACCAAATAGAGGTGGTAATTACAGCTACATTTTGGTAATAGGCTGTAATGTTACACGGAGCTTTAGTAATAAGTGACAAAAAGCTATTAATTTTGTAACCTATTGCCAGCTGTAGCCAAAGCCAGCCTAGGCATAATTTTAACAAGCTAGTTAATGGTTTTTGCAATAGAACGTACTAGAAAATTGTATACATTATAAACTCGTTTAATTTAATCATTAGTCCCATGAGCAATATAATTTATGTATGTATAGTTAAAGCTAACAAAATTGATTATTATTTTAATAGCTGAGAAATAAATGTAAAAGATTTATAATATGGTATAATAATGTAGTTTTTTTATTTTTTTATTTGATTGATCAATTAATTAATATCCTGTATTATTTACGAATACAGTACACTCTCGTTCATCGGACTCGGCGACATTGGAACTCCGCTTCATCGGAACTGCAAATCTGGATATTATTTTTTTTTTTTTCTTACGAAATAAATAATTTTTCCGTTTTAGCGCCTTCAATTTCCATTCATTTTATCCGCACAACAGTGAAGTATCACATTTTGCGTCTAACGTCATCAGACGTTTTCCATAATCTGTACGTATCGATGTGATTTACGAGGCCGTGGAGTATTCGCACAAAAATAGAAAGAGGAAGGGGGCAGGGAGTGAACATCCGTTTCGACCGCTTCCCAAACTGTCATTAGTCTGTCTCGCGTTTGAGTGCCTTATTTTCATAAAATCTCTAGTGTTGCCCTTAAAACAAGAGTGAATACAATCACGATAGGTCACGGGCGGAAATGATGACTCACGACTGCCTCCGCTTCATCGGAATTTTTTGACATCCGAACCGGCCGTCCGCCACATTAGTTCCGATGAACGAGAGTGTACTGTACTGTTTACGTTCCGAGGAAGCCGAGTCACAAGAGTTACATTTGTCATTTGATTTAAAAACTAATACTGATATCGTTCCGCTCTGCCCACTAATAAATGGTGACTTAAGTCATCTTCTCTATAAACGAGAATACAGATTACGTTCCGGGAAAACCACACCAGAGAGGGACACTTGTAATTTCCATTGTAAACTAATACTGATACTGTGCCGCTACGACCAAATCAAACTATACAGAGTGTTTCCAAACAACCTGGAAATATTTTGTATTTTTGTTCCTTAGGTCGAGACAATAAAAAATATTGTATAAACATATGTCCTAAAATGCTTTGTTTGGCCGCTAGCCGCCATTTTGTTTTTTACGAATAATAATTTTTATTTAAAGGACGGTAGGCCTATGTTGTATTGAATTCATATTTGGCATGAACCTTCATAACACAAATGTCCATTTTTAGGAAAAAAATTATTTTGGTCCGATAAGTATTTTCAAAATGGCGGCCATTTAAAATTTTTAAACTCAAATATCTCAAAATCGGTAAATGTTATCAAACTACTAAAAATGAAAAAAATATGAAAAATTCAATTATCTACCCAATTGTATCAAGTTTGTAAGGAAAATAAAGGAGTTATTGAGATTTTTCTTCTAAAATAAAATTTGCATGCATTTTTTAATGGGAAATCAATGAGTTTATGCATAAAATGGCAATCACTCCGTTATCTGTTGTTTGATGCTTATAATCTTGGTATCATTAGTTAGGTTATTTTATTTGTTAACTTTTTTTGTCTCAAGGAAAATTTTGATACAATTTACCGGTTTTGAGATATTTGAGTTTAAACATTTTTAATGGCCGCCATTTTGAAAATACACATCAGACAAAAATAATATTTTTCCTAAAAATGGTCATTTGTGTCATCAAGTTTCATGCCAAATAAGAACTTACTACAACAAACCGTCAATGAAATAAAAATTATTATGTGTAAAAAACAAAATGGAGGCTAGCGCCTTAACAAAGCATTTTAGGACATATGTTTATATGATTTTTATTACCGTCTCGACCTAAGGAACATATATATACAAAATATTTCCAGGTTGTTTGGAAACACCCTGTATTAATAATGGGCTGGTTATTGAACTAATATCCAGTCTGCTGAAGGGCTATTTGAAATGTTCCAAGATGGCAAAGGCAAGAATTTTTATTTCGTTTAGCAGAAATTAAAAAAATGGTTGGGTTTTTCTACAAATAAAAAATCAAACAAATAATAGGGTAAACCGGGTAACCTACTTGTCGATTAATATGCTGCAGTTTGGTAATAGTGTTATTTATTACGTTAAATAACTAGATGACTAGATGCTTTAATAATAACACTAGATGAGTTAAAGCCTGATATAATAATTCTTACAGAACATAAAGTTTCTTTCAATGAGATATCTTGTATCAACATTCCTGGTTACAACTTAGCTTCTTACTACACCAGAGAACAATTTTCTGGTGGTGGAGTAATGATTCTGGTTTCAAATTCTATAAAATTTAGACAAATTGTTAATCGCTGTTTAAATGAATTAAATAAAGATAAAATTTTTGAATCCTGTGTTATTGAGGTAAGGTTTGAAAATTGCAGAGTGATTTTAGCTGGTTTTATAGAAAACCTTCATATAATGCTGATGAGTTTTTAGATAAGATGAGTCAAATAATTGAAATTCTTTCACAAATAAATTGTACTGTAACATAATCATAGGAGGTGATCTTAATATTAATGTTTTAGAAAACAACAAAAGAAAACATAATTTTGTAAATATTTTAAATATGCACAAAATGTACTACACAATTAGTGTGCCAACAAGAGTTACTTTAAAGTCCAAGTCTGCCCTAGATATTTTTTTAACTAACATGGAAAAACATCAAATTAAAGCTGAGTCCATAGTAACTGCTTTGTCTGACCATGATGGACAGATACTTTCAGTACTTACAAATTCAAAAATGTCAAATAATAAAGCCAAGCAGTTAAGCATTCTTAAGAGAAAATTTAAGCCAACAAGTATTAGAGCATTTGTAGAAGATTTAAAAAATGAAAACTGGTTTAACTTGTATTGTTAAGAATACCCCCTGTGATAGAAAGTTTAGCTATTTCTATTCGGTGTTAAGATACTACTTTGACAAACATTTTCCCATAGTACGTTCAAGATTATATATTAAGAATAATGAATGGATTGATGATGATTTGAGAAATGAAAGAAAACATGTAATTAGTAAGTACAATGAATCTAGATTAAATGGTCATTACTCTTCTGTAAACACAAAAGATAAGATCAAAAAGATTAATAAAAAGTTCACTAGTTCTTAACAAAAAAGTGTCCTATTTTAATAGGAAGATAAAAAAGTCAAATAATGTACTAAAAACAGTGTGGAAACTAGTTAAAAATGATTTAGGAAGAAAAAAGAATGAAGTCTATGGTCCAGATAAAATTTTTTGTGGTAAAAAAGTCATTACTGATCCAGCAAAGATTTGTAATAAAATGAATGAAACTTTTGTAAATATTGTTGAAAAGAGCATCAAGCCAGAAATAGCTTTGAAAAACATATCTTCATAAGTTAATAATTGTGTACCAGAAATTACGAAACAATTTCATAGCGAGCCAGTAACTGAATCTCAGCTGCTCACGGTGATGAGGTCATTCAAGCCAAAGTGGTCTGCTGGTTTTGACGACATTCCAATAAGAATTGTCTTAGAAGCTAAAAATGAACTTTTGAAACCCTTAGTGCATGTAATCAATAATTCTTTTATCACTGGCTTTTACCCAAAAGAGTTAAAAATCTCCAGAGTCATTCCAGTACACAAGGGAGGACCAAGTACAGATCCATCAAATTACCGCCCTATTTCTGTCAACCCTCTCTCTCTAAAATTTTTGAAAAATGTATACTTTCTCAATTGGTTAGACATTTTGAATACAACTCATTATATGATCTTGAACAACACGGCTTCCGTAACAATAAATCAACAATAACAGCCTTAGTAAATTTTTTTGAAAATAAAGACTGTCTTGATAATAGTGAATTTACTGTCGGTGGCTTTTTGGATCTGACGAGAGCCTTCGACAGTGTCTGCCATGATAAACTGGTAGATAAATTATCTGCCTAATGTGTAAATGGCAGAGGATTGCGCTGGCTTGAGTCTTATCTGGGGGATCGCAGGCAGTATGTTGAACTTCAATATCTCCACAATAATAGTTTACTTAAAATTAAATCACAAGTGAAATCTACCGAATACTCTGTTCCACAAGGGTCTTTGCTTGGGCCTTTTCTTTTTCTTTGCTACATGGGAAAAATGTCACAATCACTCAGTTTAAGTCCTTGTTCTTCACACCTGTGCATGTATGCTGATGATATAAGTTTACTGTTAAGTAGTAAAAATGAACATTTAGTGAGTGGAAGCATCACAACAATAATTGAAAATATTGACTTATTCTTGGCTGATAAAAACTTACTTTTGAATAAGAAAAAATCCAATTTAATATCTTTTTTAAATCCTAGAGGTAAATCAAAAAGTCCTTTCTCATCAAATTCTGAATGAAATTTAAGTAACTCTGTTAAATTATTGGGTGTTCATTTGGATGAAAAATTAAACTTTAATGATCATGTAAATGTAATTTGTAAAAAAATCTGTTCTGCTCTTTTTGCTTTAAAAAGATTATCTAATTATTGTGATATGTCTATTTTAAGAACAGTTTACTTCTCCTTAATACAATCGCACATATCCTATGGCATTGAAATTTATGGCAGTACTTCAAAACAAAATATGGATTCAATTTTAAAATTACAAAAAAAAGCAATAAGAATTATTCTAAAACTGGAAAAAATGCCTCTTGCAAACAGCGTTTCTCTGAACTTGGCTTCATGACTGTCTACTCACTATATGTTTATAAAACCGTTCTTTATGTCAAAAGTGTTTTTGGTTCTCTACCTAAGCATGAAAACATCCATAGCCATTTTACACGAAATAGAAAAAATATTGCTTATCAAAGCCACAACAAAGAGATTTATAAAAGAAAGCCTTTTCATGCTGGATCGGTCTTTTTTAATTTTTTACCTACATACATAAAAGAACAACATAATGAAAAAAAATTCAAAACGGAACTCAAAAACTATTTAATAAGTACAACTCTGTATTCCTTAAATGAAATAGGCCTACAGTAATATAAAGAGGACTTTGTATACAGTATTTAATTTATATAGACCATATTATTATTATTTCTATTATTGTATTGTACAATAGGATAAATTCCAAATTGTATAAATATGTTTGACACCATTCAATGTATATGTGTACACAAATGAATAAAGTGTTTGAAATTGAAATTGAAATAACACACACCTCTATCATCAATACTAAGTGAAGTGCCTTGATCTGTCCGCAGACAACCCGAGGTGTGTGGCCATGTTGGAGGAGTGGGGGCTAAGGGTGCCCGAGAACCCTCTTGAGCTGACTGCCCGAATCCTGAACCCAGAACCACTCACATTCGGCCGGGGATTCAAAAACAAAGGAAGTGCTCAAGCCGACTGGACGCGCGATGCCACTAACCAACACATGCTTGAGACTGTCAGTTCATTTTTATTCAAAATGACATTTTTATTTTTATTTCTAAAACAAAGTTGCATAAAAAATATTTACATTCCTCGTAACATGATTCAGTAGTTTTTTCGAGTACACCTCTAATGTTTATTAAAAAGTAATCTTAAGGTATCTGAATCTTTCAATCAAACTATATGATAATTTTTTTTTATATAATATACATTTTATTACAAATTTAAAGCTGTAGTTAGCATTATGAAAAGTCATTTAAATTTATGGAATCAAAGGAGAAATGACAAAATAATGTGTAGACCATCCTTTAGTAGCTGAACCTTTGGGAAGATGGTACATAAATATCTCAACAACTTGGTATATTGTTACTAAGTCCACTATTAGCTCAATAACTAAAAATGTAAAATAAAGTTTCATGCTTAATTTTTACAATGTAAAATTGTTGCCATCAATTAGAACTTGGATTCGCTTAATTTAAAAACCTGTACTCGCACGACTCTATAGCCATAACATATTAAACATTATTGCAGGTGAACATCTACGATTGGATCGTGGTGAGCACACAGAAAGACGAACGCAACGCCACCAGCTTTGTGGAAATGATGGGCAAAGTGTGCCCCCAGATGGGAGTCCAAATCGAATACCCGTACCTCATCAAACTGCGAGACGACAAGACTGAATCGTACTTGAAAACTTTGCGGGAAAGTCTCAATGGAAAGACACAGCTGGTTGTGGTCGTCTTCCCGTCGCAGAGGGAGGATCGATACTCGGCTATCAAAAAGCTGTGCTGCGTCGACCGGCCGATCCCCTCACAGGTGATTGCTTAGTTAATAATAATGAAAATGTTCACAATATTTGGAAAGTGGGAGGGTTTGCAAAAGGGCGGTAAAATAGTTTTAAATAGCCTACATCTGAAGTCAAGGAACCCCCTTCAATTTTATAAGCCAGGGAAAGTTTATTACATAAATTTTTTATGCAAATTAATACTAAGACAATATAAAAAGTTTTAATTTTCTTACCGTAACTCAAAGAGTGGGAAATTATTAGGGATGGACGGGAGTGGATTTTTAGTTCGGGACGGGACGGGACGGGAATTTTTATTTCCCGTCCAATTTCGGGACGGGATCGGGACGGGATTGATCTTCTCAACGCTATCGGGAAATATTCGTTTTGACTTTTATCTGAATGTCGTATAAAGATAAATTAATGTTAAATATCAACTGGTTCTGTTTCCAAATTGTTCCACTTGTTTTTGTATAAGTTACAATGAACCTCCTTTTGTTAAAAAGATTTAAAATATCTAATTTTTAAATTTGCAGTATACAATGAGATAAGGATAAAATATAAATATTCTTGTAACCAAAAAAATTTAAATCAAATCACTAAACAATATACATAAAAAAAATCCATTAAAAATTTTATAAAAGTTTTGTTGAATGAAATATTAAACGTTTTCTGTAAAGAACAAAATGAAAAATTACGTACATAAAAATATAGATTAAAACAATTTGAAAATTTTAAATAAAACAAAACTGTATAACATAAATAGGCCTAAGGCCTGCTCAGTAAAAAACAAAAAAAAATTATAATAAATATTCACATTAAGGAATGAAGTGATTCAACGAACCAAAGCCATTTATAACCCCAAGAAATGTTTATTTTTTCATTTTTATACTTATTGATTTAATTGAGACAGGTTCTTACTTAGAGATTATCATAATAATTGAACTTTAAAAATATACACTATTTGACCTAATTATTTTTATTTTTATTTCTATGTATTCATTTAGCTATTTTTTGCTGTTTAAAAAAATGATGAAAAAATCAATAATAACATTGAAAGTTTAAAGTTATGAACCTCAAAATCTAATAAATGTATTTGTAATGTTTAATTAAAAAAAAATTAATGGGATTTGAATTTTTTTTTAATTATATTAAATTATAATAAGATGCTTTTAAAATTATAAAACAGTTATTCAATTAAAGATTGATTTATTTAACAATACTTTGCCATTTTCCCTTTGATTGGAAAGTCACACAACTTTGGTTTACATTTTGTTTAATTTGTAAGAATTAGACGAATCAAACGAGCCATCCCTTAGTTTTCTACGACAATTGATTCAGAAAGTAGCATTGGTACTAGGAGCAAAAAACACCCCTCTTGAATAAATTACTGCCGAATGTCGAACAATAGATAAGCTGAACAATAGATCGTCTCTGGTGTCGTGGAACGTGGGCGCGTGTATTTGTGCCGTTTCTTGTTAGCGAGACCGCCGGCCGCGATCGCCGACCGAGATCGCCGACCGAGATCGCCGGCCGAAAACGCCGGCCGAGAACGCCGGCCGCGATCGCGGCCGCCGCGCCGTTCGGCAGTTCCCGTCCCGATAAATTCCCGAGTAAAAAAAAATCCCGCCCGCTGATCGGGACAAATTTGCTCCCGAAAAATTTCCCGAAATTTCGGGTCCCGTCCATCCCTAGAAATTATGCTACTCACACTCATCCTCTCTTTCTTTGCAAGTGTATTGGTAGTTTATATACATCTGGATACAGCTTTGTTTATAATCTAATTCATGCATTGAAGCTTTTAATTCATCCATAACTTTCATTTTTATAGCCGTTTGTCATTGGTTTAAATGGGTTTTACTTTGTATTAATAACTTATTTTATACTATAGTGTATAAGATACTTCTTGAAATCATTTTAGATTTGGTTTTGGATCTGATCTTGGTAGGCTTACTATTTTCAAGTTTGTAAAGAAAAATAAAATATCAAATTAATTTAAGATTTTAAAACATTCGTTTTTTCATATTCCTTGCTATACAAAAATGCTTATAATGCGTCAGTTCAAGCAGATTTAAACTTTTCTCCAAGTAATATCCGGGAAAGTATGAATCGAATAAAAGTTGGAACCATGAATTAAGTGGTTAAAAACTATATTGATATTTCGTTGTCGTCTTACACCCGAGAAGTGCTTTGGAATGATAACAGTAAAGAGTCAATTATCAGAACCCCTTATATATACTGTTTTCTTCAGGAGGCACTAGGGAATCTAAAAATATTACTTAAATTTTAATTTAATTTTATTTTGATGTTTAAAAGTTATCATAAAAGTAAAAAATATAATTTTGTACATATATTTTAAAAAGCAATGTTTCAGTAAAAAGTAATAATAATGTATTGTTTTAAATAATATATATGTGAAAGAAAAATTAAATTCCTTATATCGAAATTTGCCTTATTTATGAAAAAAATTTATATAATTTTGGTGTTATGTAGGCCTATAAAAAAACAAACTATAAAAACTAAAAAGATTTTTTTGAGGTCCTGAAGAAAATTTATTAATACTTTCATTATAGAGGGAAAATAGCAAAAAATACAATGATATACCTTAAAATGTGAATAGGAAGTTTTAATTACAAATACATCAATCAAAATACCATAGACATACAAATCAGAATAGCTTGAAGTAGGCTCAATCTCCTCAACCTCAGTTACTAACATAGGCTTATATCCATCATCACTGGGACCAAAATCCACTCCCGAACGAGATTGTCATTACCAAAATATTCACATATCTCATCATCTCTGAACGCAAGATTCATTGCTAACAAACAACTGAAAATATAACGATAACGCAACAGGTTAGTGAACAAGAGACAGCAACTCAGTGTAAAGATTTGCTGCTAAGACATTGGGAACATCGCAAAACAAAATATACCACAAGAAAGAGCACAATTTCCTGAATGCTAAAGTACCATTTCTTTTTCTCCAATCGATGTATAAGCATGGCAAATTCAAACTACACTTGAAACGCGCCGGCGCGTTTGTAAGCTGGCGGCAGGGCTTCTGTGCAAACATGTATACGAGTTCGTGGTATGCAAGAGGTTAATAGGGATTTGTCGATTCTCGATACCACCTATTGTTAGGCATTGGTATTGATAATGAGAATCGACCCCCTAATGTCGATACCGATACCAGTCAGTAGAGAAACTCAAATTTTGGGTTTGTGTCTTAAGGTAATTACCGACCAAAACAATATTTACTAAACCATTAAAGAAATGCATACCATGAGCTTTGATGGCACCCACAGAGGTGCCAGAGCCACCTGGTGGTAAAGTGCGGTGCGCGGTTTGGAGGTACCAAACCAATATAGTTTAACCATTGTATAGTTTTTGAGAACAATCATCAGTTTGATTTTTTTGCATGGCAAACTTAATTTTTATTTTGCCGTAGAGACCACTATTGTTGTAATTTTTATTATTTCTATCTGACTGCTTTTAGATTTCATTGTTGATTACAGAGATGGAACCTCATATCAGGCATAGCATTAGAGGCCTGATCTTTTCTTCTTTATGATTATTTTTCCTTTAAAGTATGAATTTAATAATGTTGTTAATCTAGAGTTTTTTGTGTGTTTATATTTGTTTTAGATGGTAAATTTGTGTATTGTTTATGGTCAGTTAAAGAAATGCATACCAGTTAAAGGAAAAAGATGGACAATTTTAATTTATTAATTACTTTAAGGGATTTTGGGAAATTCTGTACATGTTATTTGAAGAAAGCAAATCATTCTTATTCTTAATTAAATAACTACGAGGGCCATTCAGAAAGTAAGGAACGTTTCCGTCTTACGCCGTTAGGCGTGCGCGTATCGCCTATATAAGGGTATGAGAGTGCTCGGGGCTTCAGTGGCTATCTAGTCGTGACGCTAAGAGTATCGTTGCCCTGCCAGTTTTCTTTATTTTTAAATTCAAAATGGCCGCTCCTGTAAAAAATCTCGCCAGTTGCAAAGTGCGATCGGTAACACGGTTTTTGTCGACAAAAAACTTAAAACCGATAAAGATTTATCGAAAAGTGTGCAAGGTGTATAGGAATAATGTATTGAATGAAAGTTCTGTGCATAAGTCTTTTATTCATTTTATAAATGACCGAAACAATGTTCTTGACGAGCAGTAGAGTGGACGACCGAGCATTGTGACTGACGAACTGTTCACTAAAGTTGATGAGAAGTTCCGTGAAAACTGCTGTTCCACCATAACAGGACTTTCGTTATCTTTCCCCCAAGTTTCACGGACTTTGCTGTGTTGAAATTGAATTGAGAATAAAAATCGATAACTCTTTATCGGTTTTAAGTTTTTTGCTAACAAAAACAGTGTTTATGTACCTCGGTGTCCTCAGGTACATAAAAACTCTCCCCAGGTACATTAGGGTGCATATCTCTTTTATTTATGAAAAGGAATCATTTTAGGTTAGGAAAAATGTCTAAAAGAAGCTCTTGAAATATACTACAAAGTGTGTACTTACTTTGATTAATGAACAGACGTGAACAGCATTAAAAAAATCCTTCAACCTTAAAGAAAAATTTAGGCTACTTTTATGATGAAAAAAAATAAAGAAATGGAAATAACTTTTCAACGCAGTGGTTTAGGCTAACGTGGAATGGAAAGAGAGAAAGAACACAAAAATACAGTGTTGCCACTAAACAACAAAAAATTTACCCATTATAGAAAAAGAAATAACGTGACTGTCCTTGGGTACATCTGTTCCAAGGTATAACACATTTACCTACTTTTCAAACACTATTTTCTTTATTGAATAGAACTAAAATAAAAAAATTAATAACAAACATTTTATAAATAACTTCTTGATTAGCAAAATAAACATTTATAGAAACATATTATAGAAAAAAAGTATGGTAAATTATTATAAACCTATTTGAAGTATGGAATACATGACAGAAGAGAGATTAGTTGCTTCCAGCTGGGGATAGCAAGGTCCTGTTTTAAAGTTTTTACCCATGCATCCAAAAAACATATTTGATTTGCTTAAGTAGAATTTTTACGTTAACGTGTTCAACTCTCATATATCGAATTTCGCCTCAATTAAATCTCGGTTGGTCATAAAAACAAAATAGACCTAGTAATCTTCCTTCTTTATTTAACAGTCAACTGTACAACACAGACTTTGATGTAATTTTGGAGGGTTCATTCATACTAATAATTGTTGACCTTTAGGTGATTTGCTCCCGTACCATCGGCAAGCCAGACAAGCTGAGATCAATTGTTCAGAAGATTGCCCTTCAGATCAACTGCAAACTGGGAGGTGCCTTGTGGGCCGCCGATATTCCATTTGTGAGTGAACCATTTTTATATTTTGGGTCTAAAATTTTTCAATTTTAAGTGTGTTATAAATTTTAACCAAATATGTGATTTTATTTCAAATATTTAAACCTTGGATAAAGGTTTAAGAGCTTTTTACATTATTATGCGGCATATATGGATTAAGATACTTCTAACACCTTCTACCAATCTACATTCAATCCATATATGTCCATAATATGTAACTATTTTCCACATGGTTTCCTTGTACAGGGGAATGCAATGATCTGTGGAATCGACTCCTATCACGATTCCAAGAACCGAGCACAGTCGGTAGCCGGGTTCGTGGCCTCCATGAACAAGCAGGTGACTCGGTGGCACTCTCAGGTGTTCATCCAGTCAAGTGACCGAGAGATGGTAGATGGTCTGCGGACAGCGCTCTGCTCTGCACTCAACAAGTACTATGAGGTGGGTAGAAAAATAACTTGTTGAAATACACTTGAATTACCATTTATGCTGTTTATACCTTTATCATATTATGTCCATTTTTGTGCACCAGAATAACATGTTAAATAATTCAGAGTAAATCAAGGATTTGTTGCTCTAGGCCATGTTTTAGTAATCTTTATAACTAATTGAGCACACTGTAAAAAAATGTCACAAGTCTTGTTTTAATTTTGGTTGGTCATATTTTACTAATGAACATTATGTTTTTTACTGCATTTAGTTATAAACAAAAATATTTTTTTAGTTTTACTTCTTGACAGCCACTCAGTTTCACAAACTACACCACAGCTTCTCCAAAGTGGCAACTAAAGGTTTAATGACTGTCACAACTATTGCAGATTTGAATTATGGAAATGTTTCACTATATTTCACAGGTGAACAACAAGCACCCCGACACAATAGTCATCTTCCGAGACGGTGTCGGCGATGGAATGCTCAAGGTTTGCGAGGAGCACGAGATCGCGGCACTCAAGAAGTCCTTCGCCGCTGTCTCGCCCGACTACAACCCGGCGCTCATCTTCATTGTATGCCAGAAGAGAATAAATACCAGGATCTTCCTGCCTGCCGTGAGTCAACACAGAATTTAGTGCTGCCAAATTTTACCATTCTATTCAGTTGAAGAAAACATGAAATATAACATTCTTCCTATTATTGAACTGTTTCATATACGTCAGTTTATGTGAATCAGTGGAAGGATCCAAAACCACAACATGACTGCTGTGGTTCCTAAGTCCATCTGGCTAAAATATTATGCCAAAATTTCCTGCAAACCTTTTTTTTAACTAGGTGCCCCATAAAGGCTAGAGAGGTTATAAATTTTGAAAAGCTAAAAATTTTGAAAGCAGATATAAAAATGAAAAGTTATGTGGAATTTCAACTTTCAATAATTGAACTTGTATTCAGGGTTCCTTTATTATACCTTAAACTATTAAATAGATTGAATAACATTCATCTGGATGGATTTAAAATTGTTCAAGATAGGATCAAAGTTTACTTAAAAGATTAGTTGCATTACTTGCTATTTTAAATTTTAGTCACAAGTTAATTTTTGGTGTAGTAGAGATCCCATAGATTAAACCTACATACAACAATTTGACAAGAACCTGATTGTCAAGCCGGAGACTACAATATTTTTCATTCAGCAAATCATTCTTGTGGAAGTTGTATATATCTTCCTTAACATCACGAAGACATCAGGTTCGCTGTCGTCTCCTTTCCTACTCGTTAAAAGGACGGTAGCCCAGGCCATTACATTCCAAGAATACTCTCCTAAGTTGGAAATTTTTTGAGTAACAAGTTTTCTAGCTGATATTCTATTTAGGAGAGTAATAAGAGACATTGTGTGGTCGCAGGGTCGCAACGGCTACGAGAACCCGCCTCCAGGGTCCGTGGTGGACCACACGGTGACGCGGCGCACCCTCTACGACTTCTTCCTGGTGTCGCAGATGGTGAGGCAAGGCACAGTCACGCCGACGCACTACATCGTGCTGCACAACACCTCACGGCTGGACCCCGACAAGATACAGAAGCTCACATACAAGATGTGCCACCTGTACTACAACTGGCCCGGCACCATCCGGGTGCCCGCACCCTGCCAGGTAAACCAACAGGGGGAAAGGGAGAGTTAGGGAATTTACCCTTTAGTAACATATGAATCGAACATGTAGTGTGGTGATATTATTTACTAGTCATTCTTGAACTAATTCTACATGTCGGAAGTGAATTTCTGTTGAGTTTAAAACTTGGGGTGTGCGAATATTGATTTTCAACTTGAGCTGAGTGGAGCTGATTTTTTTCATCTCGAGCTTTTTTTGAGCTGAGCTTTTTGATGTGATATTTGACCAAATAATTTAATATTATTCAATTTTTATTCACAATGCATTTTCAGGCATTTCCAACTCATACTCATACTCATATTTCTTTATTCATTTTCATGCACATTGTATTACAAAGAATAGTGTCAATATTTTATTTATTAATTAGTGGAATTTACAAACACAATAACTCAAACTAAAATAACTGGTTAAGGAGATTACAATTTTCATTCATGCACAAAATATACCTATCGGAGGACTACAAATTAACAATATAAAACAAAACTACTTTTGAAGCGAAGTGGGAAATTCCTCAATAGAATAAAAAGCCTGATTTGTTAGATATTCTTTTAAAGTCTTTTTTAGTTTGTTGAAATTACTCTCGTATTTTATAGGGGTGTGCGAATAGTGAATTTTCTGGTCGAGCCGAGCCGAGCCGAGCTGGTAATGAAATATTCGAGTTTCAAGCCGAGCCGAGCCCAGGCAGCAAAAAAAAAAAAAAAAAAAAAAAAAATTATGGTAATTTTTTTTGTAAAAATACCATCTTTTATCTTCCCAAAAGGCCATTTTTTGGCCATTAAATGAAAAAAGTAAAACGCAGTCAACTTAACGCAGTTAACCGGGGTAATGACTGGTTGAAGGATCCCGGATAACCCAAAACCACGTTAACAGATCTTCTAATTGAGTGAACAAGGAATAATAAAAGGGTCGAACGTTGACAAAAAACCAAAAGGCCAGGTGTTCTATTGTTTGGCATCTGTCAGCTGGGATGGGTGGGTAAGGTGAAGGGGGGAGAGGGTCCGCTGGGTGAGGGGGAGGGTCGCTTGGGATAATTTATTCAAGATAAGAGCACGCAAACAAAAACAAGTTATTGTTCATCTTTTTGTCTAAGTGGTAAAAAATTAAGAACAATAAATTGTTTTAAATGTTTAGTTACCAAATTAGTCTAATAAATTTGTCAAATAAAATGTTAATGTAACTTTATCAAAACATTTCTTGAAATGCAAATCAAATGCATTTTGAAATGTGTTGTTTTGCATAATATAACCCAAAATTACTAAGGGTCACTGAACAGCACATGAATCAAAACAATAATTACACAATGAAGTGGAAACTAATAGGACCTTTCTTTGGGCGAGGGTGTGTGAGAGTGTGTGTGTGTGTGTGTGTGTGTGTGTGTGTGTGTGTGTGTGTGGGTGCATGTAAGAGTGTGTGCGTGTGTGCGTGTGTTGACTCCACCAGTCAAGGTCATTAGCGTGGTCCTATTGCATCGTCGTAAACAAACCCCGCCCCGCACCTGCCATCGTCTTGCCTCCCTAACCCTGTTTGCGATCACACAGCTCAATTATAAATTGCCGTGTTTCTCTGCTTTTTTCCATTAATTAATAAATCAAATAATTGTTAGTACAGAGTTTTCTTCTTAACTCTTTTTCTTTTGTGGAATTGTTGCTTCTGTAATTATTTTCAGCTCGACCACTCGAATAGTTTGGCATAACCTCGAGCCGAGCCGAATAGTGCTAGTATTCGACCACAACTATTCGACCACTCGAGTACTCGCACACCCGTAGTATTTTATATGATCTGGAATGAATTTTAAGAATTTATTTCCAATATATGTAGGTTTCTTTTCAAAAATTTTTAGCCTGTGTGGCTGATAGTGTTGGCAAAGTACAGTAAAACCTCATTTTGTATAACGCATATATGCCAGAGTTAATTTTGACCAAGACTTTATGCACGTGTTCCCCAATTAAGGTGTTGATCAAGTGTTATGCGTAAAAAGTTTGTACTATTTGTTTTTTCTATGGGTTGCTCATTATAAATTATTATTTTTTCATTTAACCCGGGATCACTCGCGCTATTAGATTGATTCTAACATATTTAGTTCCTCTGAAGAAAATTTTTTTAATAATGATTTCTTGCGACTGAGCTTTTAAGAATGCTTTCCTCAGTATTCTATGCACCCGCTACAGCAGTTTGGGGTGGGTAGTGTGGTGGGGAGGGTAGTTTTAGAGGGGAAAAGGCTCGCACCTCCACCCTTGTTAGCGCCCGGCTAACTGCGCGAGCGTTCGCGTGACTCTCCATGTTAGTATAGTTCTAACGGCGCGAGTGATCGCGGAACTGCCGGAGTCTTACTTTTTGAGTAAAAAAAAGTTGTAAATTACAATAAATATGTTATTATTTTATTTAAAATGTGTAGCGATTTATTTATTTCATCTACCAAACAAATATTATGATAATTACTTTGAAGTGTAAGATGCTGTTAAATGTTAGGAGCGCTCTAACGGCGCGAGTGACCGCGGGACTTTCGATAGCGCGAGTTGTCCCGGGTTAAATTTCTATTCTGTCTATTTTTTAAATTTATAAATTTAGTTTTTTTGTGTTTAAAAGTAGGTTAAGATTCTTTAAATAATTACCTATATAGTCAAGTTCAACAAAAGCTTGAATTTCAGTCTCATCTGATGAATTTGCTGATATAAGTAAGTTGGAATCGTCGGCATAAAGACAAATTTGATTGTCCAACTTATTTACTAGTGCAAAATTTTTGCCCCTAAGGTAACACAAAAAAAGCAAAGGCCCCAGTATAGAGCCCTGAGGTACTCCAAATCTAATTAACTTGTGATCTGAGATTGATCTAGTTACTTTATTTCCAACGGATAAATGAGTAACCTCGACATGTTGAAACCTATTAGTAATATATGAATGAAACCAGTTTAGAGCATTCCTGGACATAACAAGATTAGCCAATTTTTGTAACAGTATTTCATGTTTGACACTATCAATGCCTTTGATAGGTCCATAAATATTCCAGTGGTTTCTTTTCCTTTACCCACAGAATCAATTACTGATTCAATAAATGACAAGGTTGCACTTAAAACTGATTTTTTTGTCTAAACCCACGCTGGTTTTCATCCAAAAGATTAAATTTTTCTATATAAACTATAAGTTGTATATGAACTGAACTGCTTTTTCATACACTGTACTAATTGATGGAAGAATTGATATTGGTCTGTAATTTTGAATTTTTGTTGTTTCTTCATTTTTATATAATGGTATCACTTTGGCAAGTTTTAGTTTGTCTGGGAAAATACCAGTAACAAAAGAGGAATTTATAAGGTGGCATAAAATTTTACTTTTGTGTTCCTTTATTGCCTTAACTAAGGAAGTTGGCACTTCATCAAATCCAGCGGACTTTTTATTCTTTAGTGATTCTATTATTTTTTCCACTTCTCTTTCTTCTATTGGTTTTAAACTAAATTTAGTATACAATAAGTTAGCCTCAAAATTATCATTTACTGTGGAACTTAGATCACCCTTACAACCGCAACTGAGGTCTTTAACAACATTGGAGAAATATTCATTAAACATATTGGAAATACATTTTGGATTTGTTATAGCTTGTGTTCGTTCTTTCAACGTAATATTATTAATTACTTTTCTTTTATTTCCAACTTCAGCATTTATTATGTCCCAGACAGTTTTTTGAATATTTAAAGATTTGTTAATTTTAGTATCAAAATAACTTGTTTTAGCCTGATTTAATGTAAATTTATAATAATTTTTTTTCTTTTATTAACCGTAGTTTTAGTGATATATCTTTATTTTACCTATACTGTTTTTTTAAATTTATAATATTCCTTTGTTGGGTCTTTAATTCGTCAGTTAGCCAATGATGTTTTCTGTTATTTTCTGTTGTTATCAATGTTTTTGGAAATGCTATATTGAAATAATAATTAAATATACTGTGAAAACTGTCATACTTATTTTCTACTGTTGCTATATATATACATCTGTCCAGGATTCCTTTGACAATAATTTTGAAAAATAACTTATATTGTCAGGAGAAAATTTATTCGATTCTTTTTTTATTGGATTTAGTTTTTTCTTTCTGAAATCTTCAATTTTTATCCTTAACAACTGACCATCGTGATCCGATAAACAGGTTATAATTCCCTCTACTTTTAATGAGCCTATATCTAAATTCTTTATGAGGAAATTATCTATTGATGTTTCTGATTTGTCGGTGACCCTGGTAGGAAAATTAACTAAATATTTCATCTTATTACTTTTTAACAATTCTATGAAAGACTTATATTTCCTGTCGTATTTAAGAACATCAATATTAAGGTCCCCGGCAACTAAAATCTTTTCATTAGTTTTGCTAAAATGACCTATCAGAATGTTTAACCTGTCTAAGAACACATTTACATCTGAGCTGGGTGATCTATATATTCCAATAACCAAAAGTTTAAAAACTCCAACAACAAAACTACGTATACAAAATTCAAACTGTTTTTCTTCAATTAGTGCATCACTCAAAGACCTTGGTAAAGCCACCCGCTTAACCTCAAAACCCACCTCTGACAGAATCATGACCCCTCCTTTAGGTGCATGTTTTCTAGAAAAATAATTTTGCAATTCATAATTATTATGTATGTTGAGTCGGCTCAATTCCTCTTCCCTCAAATCATGTTCTGTTAAAACCACGAATTGTGTTGTTATTTCATCTAAAATAGCTTCTAATGAATTTATTCTTGACTCTAGATGTTGAATATTTTGATGAAATATTGTAACTGTGTTATTGAAAATTTTTAAGTGATTGTGCGGGAAACTCTGTGGGTTCTTTCTCAATGGTTTACAAGCGTTAACAAACCTCCTAGGTTAACAAACCCTGAATTGAAATAATTTGTATAGATAAACCATTAAAATTCATTTTGTATAGCCCCAGAACTGCAATATTATAAGAATATAGGTTGTATTACCTTTTTCCGTCAGCAAGTGTACTGTGTTTTGATAATGGTTTAGTTAAACCGAAACATATGTCAACATAAGTGTGATGTTTCAAGTTTAGAACTGCTGACGGAAAAAGGTAATACAACCTATATTCTGATAAACCATTATTGATTAAATCTCCTGTTGATAAATTGGCTTAAGTGATTTATAAAGATTAGTATAGTTGTTGGGGTGGTTCTATTGTAAAGTATTGTATTTACGAGTGATGTTATTTTTTCAGTATGCACACAAGTTGGCTCATCTCATCGGGACCAGCATTCACAAGGAGCCCGCAGCAGGGCTCTGTGACAAACTGTTCTTCCTGTAAAAACAACGTGCACTCTCGCCTTAAGTACAAGTCTGTTCTAAATATAAGGTTATAGTTTTATACATAAGATTTTATAAATGTTGTAAGAGAAAGTTTCTAAGACATTCCTGCTGTTTTATTGATATTTTTTATCAAAATGAATTTGTATTAAGGTTTAGAACAGATGACAGACTTAAAATGGTATTTATGTAGTAATAATTACATACTATTTTTGTTACCATGAATTGATCTTGATTCTTTGTTTTATTTGTTTTAACGGTAGCCAAACATGTTTCGACTGGCAGTATTTATGTAAGATTTTCCTGTGTGGTTCAATAAAGTGTTCATAAAGTTAGAAGTGGTGATTTCAAGAATTTGTTGTTGATATTGCCACATTTTTAGAGTAAGTTTATTTTATTTAATTAATGTTGTATTAATATTAGAGAGTACTCATCCATAACATTTCATTGTGTTCTTAGTTTATTTCAAATAATGACAAACTTTTCGCTAGACATTTTAAAACCAATCTTTAAGGTTGAATAAAATAAATTTTTTCTAGTTTGTTCTCCCGTTTTTTTTTTAAGCTAAATTAATTTAGAAAAAATTCAGATATTTTGTTTTTAATGTCTTCTTGTTCATGATTGTCAATGGATTAGTTCTCTCATTGTTGATTGACTTTATCAAAATTACTCTTATTTCCTTTTATTTGGAAATAAATTGTCCTTGATCACATAACCTAAAATTTTAAATGCTTTCTGGAGGGGCGTTTTATCGCCAAACAATCAATTTATTCATTTGTGTAAATCTTTTAAGTCTACAGCGATGTCATACATATTTTGAATGTTTAATTTCAACCTACTTCCAGTTATAATGAATACCTAGTTCATTAATCTTACATTTCTAGAATACAGTATCTAAAGATACTTTTCTAAATCAACAAAGATTGTACCTAATTTTTTAGATTCACAGTCACTATCTTTAACCAGGAATTTATTTACATAAAAAACACCGGATTACTTCTGATGATTTTTTATCCATTGCAGAGTTTCTTACTTGTTGCCCAAAATAATTTAAATCTAAATGTGAAATTACCTCTTAGTTGGGCGACAAATACGTTTGTCATATATCCTCATTCAAGATAATATGTCATCAAAATAATTATTTATTTGTGTTTATATCATCATATTTTATTCAGTTGAGTTTCCTAGTTCTTGAAGTTTTGTTAATAAAAAAATGTGTAAAGCAGTTTTGTCTTTATTATTTACCTCTTTGTAAGAAACTTAAACAAACAAAGTTAAAAGAAATATAAGAAAAAAAAAACAGATTTTCAGGCTGATCAGCCAGCAGAGCTTCTGCTCTGTATTGATTTTGATTTGTTAATGCTTGAGCTGCACTAGCCGAAAGATGAGGACTTTGGTTGTTAATTTGTGGAAGTCCTATTCTTCGAGAATTTTTTTAATAAAAGGACAAAAAGTTTACATTTGTCCCTACCCCCGCAGGGTTTGAGCTAACTGCTAAAAGCAGGATTCCAATATCTAGCTAAAATTATATCATATCAGACTAAATGGTTTGTGCAGATACAGTGGATACAGATTTTATGTACACAATTACTCTGTGCTATTTAAATAAAACCATTGACTTAAATACTGACTGCCTATAAAACACTATAGTATTTATAGTCAATGCTAAAATGCTAAAACATCAGAATCAGAAATCTTTATTCACCATTGATCATTTTACAATGAAATAGGCTTAGTCAAGGTACATAAACAGGTTAAAAATCAATATTAACTCTAGAGCATAAAAATTCATTAATATTATAAAAAAGGTTTTCTAATAGCCAGCTGTACAATCTAGATTTAAAAATAGAAACAGGTGCAGTTCTAGCAGTCAGTGGGAGCTTGTTAAAAAATTTTACATAGTTCACTTTATGAGAATTGCTTGTTTTAGCTAACCTGTGCTTAGGGATATCAAGTCTTAATTTCCCTCTTGTGTTATGGTTATGTATGTTAAATCTTGTAACAAAATCTTGCAAATTAATTTTAACATGAAGGAGAACACAAAAAATATACAAGTTTACTACAGTTAAAATTCTGAGTCTAATGAACAGCGGTCGACAGTGATCCACAGGGCCAGCCCTGCACATTATCCTTATGACCCTTTTCTGAATTAATAAAATGTCATTGACTAAAGGAGAGTGACCCCATACAAGCAAGCCATAAGCTATATGAGACTGAAAAAGTCCAAAATATGCTACTCTAAGGTATTGGTTAGTTACAATATCGCTCAGCTTCCAAATAAGATAGCTCACTCTGGAAATTTTCTTGCAGACAAAATCTATGTGAATTCCCCAATTCAATTTAGAATCAATATTAATGCCCAAAAGTTTGACAGCTGAATCTTCAGTATTACTACTTAAACTTAAACAAATGGACTGAGTTTTTTCTTGGTTACAATATAACAAGTTGGCTGAAAACCAGTCAACAGCACTACTTAAGGCAATGCCAGAAATATTTTGCAAAACTTGAAAATCTTTATGTTTGGAAAACAAGGTAGTGTCATCTGCATAACATATTACAGAATTGGCACGTACATTAGAAGGTAAGTCATTTATTGCAACAATAAAGAAAAAAGGCCCCAGCACTGAACCCTGCGGAACACCCCGCACGACATCCCTTAGACCAGAAGAGTTGTTATTGACTGATACATACTGTTTACGATTATTCAAGTAAGATTTTAAAATTTTCAAAGACTCATTTTTAACTCCATAAAACTCTAACTTATTTAATAAGATATCAAAGGGGATGCAATCGAAAGCTTTACTCAGATCGCAAAGAGAGAGCGAAACTGAGTTTCTCTCCTCGAAAGCATCAAGTATTTCATCTACAGTGTGAAGAACCGCTGAAGTTGTGTTTTTACCCTTACGAAAACCAAACTGGCTGCTAGTTAAAAGATTCTGACTTATAAAATATTGATTCAGTTGATTGTACATTAAAGATTCAAATTGATTGACATTGATTTCTTTATCAAATTCCAAATTTAATATTTTAAGGAACAGCAATTCCGTAATTTAGTATTAGCAAGCCATCCTAAATGATCATAAAACAGTACAACTTTGCACACAGAAATTTAAATAACTAAAACTTAATTATATTCATATAATCGAGAAAATAATAATAAATATTCTAAAAGTAATTAAAAAAACAACACATCTAATCTAACCAGCAAACTGTAAAATAATGTTTATATATTTAAAATAGTAAGGTGAAAAAACACCTTTGGACAGTTTGTCTGGGACTAATACAGGGCTGATTTACATGAAGGTTTTCCGTTTTACCAAAACAAACGTTTTCATTCAACGTTTATTAACAGGTTTTATTTGTACATCAAAAATATTTATGTTAAATTGGTCAAAAATAATCTTTTCTTCCTGAGATTGAACATTAAAAAACGTCAAGTTTTTCAATCCTTTGAGCCTTCATCTGGACCGATTTACCTGCAATTTCTTCAAAATAAAATCTAAAATTTTCAGGTTTTATTTACTAACACGTTATCTTACTTTCTTAAATAAAAAAAATGTATTCTTCCAAACCTTTGCAATGAATCTATTTTACAGTCTTTCAATCAGCTGATTGTATACACACAAGGTATATTGTCTAAAAACAGTAGAAGATCAATTTGCCCAAGAAGAATTTGTTTTTTTATGTTGTTCAATACCAATGTTATTTTAATTGGAAATTTTGAGATTTCAATGGTGAGTAGCGCTTTTATTTTCAGTCTGATACTCATCAGTTTTTTCGTGGAAACAACTAACTACAGACCAAGCCCTATCCAACGACACTATAAAAACTTGAAAATCAGTTGAAAATTATAGGAGTTGTTCTCAACACAAAACAACCCTTAGAGTATTAAATAAGTATAGATATATAGATATACATATATTTTGAACGAACAGTGCTTTTGGATTAGGTCTTACCATGAGACCTACGGTAATAGCTTATTCCCTGTAGGAAATTTGCTAAAAACTGTGTGGTTACATATAATGTTAACATCCAAGCCTAGGCTTGCCTGGTATTATACAATATCAATGCCTTAGTGTTTTGGCTGATTTTACATTGCAAGGAAATACATAAAATATAACATTTGATTCTGACTCATAAACAAGAAAATTTCTCTTATTTTGAAACAAAATTTTCAAAAGGAATTAGATTAGATGTGAAAATTGTGTTTTTTCTTTAGCACCCACAAGGGTTGCAGTTGTAAGAAGGGCCTGTTGTTTGTTGAGACATTAATTCAATTAACTGTGTAAATTTATCGATCCATCGTGCAAAATCAAAAGTACATTGATCAGTTGATTGGAATTAAATGAAAATGCTTTTTTAATTAAAGTAATACAGTTAAAAACTATAGATCAAGTTGAAGGCTTCTAAAAAAGTGGGTACCTTGCCTTACCTTGATCCATCTTCTTGATTGTTTAGTTTACTAAAAATTTTTAACTGATAGTTTTTAAACCAATTGAATGCATTTTATTGTCGTTAAAAAACTATCGTGTCTTTAAATGTTAATAGAAAAATGAGGTGTATACGGTCTATGTTGAGAATTAATTTATTAAATTTACTTTTGAAAATACAGTGTGTTTAAAAAAAATCGTGACTGGCTGTGCATATTCATTTTCTACACATAAAAATAAATAAAAAAATTTTAGTAAATTATTTTGGATTTTTTGCTTTGTTTAACCGTTACTTGCCATTTTGTTTTTTACACTAAATAATTTTTATTTCCATTACAAATTTTATATTAATTTCGTATTTGGCATGAACCTTTATAAAATCAATGTACATTTTCAGCCACGCTTCATCGTACTTGATTGTCGAGTGTTTCGTCATGACTGAAGATAGTTGCTTATTCCAAATGGACAATTTGGACGCAGAGTTAATTATAATAGAGGTAGAGAAGTATCCCTGCCTCTATAACACCAAAACTCAAGATTATAAAGATTATGGTGTAACAAAACAAACAAAACAAACTTTCCTTCACATGGACGACTCATAATAATTGGATGAACTCACCATTTTCATTGCCGGTTACGTCTTCTGCGGCGACGAACAACGCACAATGCTATTGCTAAACATTGAAATTTTGAGTGACAACTCATCTTGCATGGTGCGTCTCGTATAGTCGTTGCAAGACAACTGCCAAAGCCGCCGATTTTTACCGCCAGTGTGGCACCCCGGGTCAATTTTTGCGCTACAAAAACCGTCGCGACACCGCGATTATTGTCGCGTCAGTGTGGCACCCCTCAGCGACTATTCCCGTCGCGATTATTATCGCGCGACAGAAACAGCCTAGTGTGGCATTACCCTTAGAAGGATAATTATTATTTAGGCTACTTATTTATTAGTCCTACATTAAGTCTCCTAAGCAAAATTCAATGGCACATGGTTGAGGTCATGCCTTTCAATTTGTTACATTACAATGGTTAAAGTCTTGTTTGCAATTAGTCTTGGAGATTTTATAATAGAATCTTTAATTTTTTGTAGTATTAATCATTTTGTATGATAATTATAAATGGAATATTCCGTGTATAAATAAATCAATAAAATTCAAAATAAAATCTAAATTAAAGTTTGGCTAATAGAAGAAAGATAATATTTTAATAACTCAATTGTACACATTATCATCATAGATCCCCTAATAGAAATCCGACACACCATGGTGCATTATTAGGTTGAATAATAAATAATTTAATATCAAACCCCTTATATGTGAACTTTTTATTTAATTTTTTTATTTATTTATTATTATTATTTTTTTTTTTTTTTTGCTGCACAGTACACAGAAATTAATTCAGTACAAGTAAGTTTCAGTTACAGTATTAATAAGTCAAATGAATAATTTTTATTATTTAAGAGGATGTTAAAGCAAAAGTTTTCTCGCATGTCTGCGAGACTAGCGGCAGTGAGCAGAACTACGTGGACTAATCCGCGCCGGTCGCAGCACCACGAAAATAGTGCGCCGTAGTACTACGTTGCCCTTATCTCGCCCGGCGTGGCGCCAGGACATCTTGCTCCTCGTCGCGTCACGTCGTCCGCCCCATGGCAGCCGGTCCGCGGCCTACCGTCACAGCACCAACACACACCATCATTATCGACACAGATATTCACTACCCTCATAATTCCTAGACGAATAGAAAGGGAACAAATGAACCATTTTAGCGAAAACTAAACCATATAACATAACATTATGTAAAAAATACAAAATTTGTCTTCAAGTTCAAAGATTATTTAACATGGTAATAAATAATCAGTACCGTAATAGTTTTAACTTAATATTTACATATTCTTACCTATTCAATAAATTTGTGTACTACGAAAAATAAGCACTCTTATTACAAATACATAAAAATAACATTACATTGTTCAGATATAAAAAGTTTACAGTACTGGATTTATTTACAGAAATCCTCCTCTCTTTTTATAACTTTGCTAGCTTTTACCCGCGGCTTTGCTGTCTAAAAAATTCGCTAAAATTGGAAATTTTTGTTGAACTTGTTTCTTAGCAACCATTAAAAAAATAAAATCTATTTTCAGATTTTTTTATAAAAAAAACTTTAATCTTTAAGGCCGGTTCCTACGTGGGCGACAGATGCGACGCGACGGGAGCGACAAAATTTCGCTTACCCTATATATAAGAAATTGCTGGAACACCCAAACTTGAAATTTTTCATTGCATTTTTTTCTTGGCAATTAATAAAAATAAATCAAATAGAGATTTAATTTTTTTACAAACATTTTAAATTTTTTGTAAAAAACATTTTTAAAATCAAAGTATCCTTTGTTCCTTTTGATACCTCTACAAATATGTATACAAAGTTTCATGATGAATGGTTGAGTAGTTTTTGCGTGAAAGCTTAACAAGCAAACCGACGCATTAACATTATAATATTAGTAGGGATTATTATGATTATTTAAATGTAACAATAAAGTTAAAAATATTCATAAGTAGTAGGCCTATTGCTGTGTTTTAAACATCATGAATTATTTTGTTCATCATTTGAATCATTAGTCAGTATCGGTTTTATATGGGCCAGGAACGGCATGAGCTCTGATGTCACTATTGACAACTTTATATTTTCGATCAAATTTGCACAGTGTTTCAAGATCCTCCACTCTGCAAAATATTCTCCACCTCTATTATTCTTCTAACTTTTTTCCTTTGACGACGTTCTTTTTTTTTTTTTTTTTAAAAAAAGACGTACTCCAAGAATAAGTGAAAAAACTTCCGTATATAAACATAATTATAAGACTAACAATTTGCACTGAGACCACAACCAACACAACACAAAGGAACGATAACTCGCTAGGATCGCCACTATCAGCTTATGCATGCTTTCGCGCGGTAGCATATTACTGCTACGCTATTGGATTTAATACCGTATATTAGGTACCATATTAAAGACAATAAAATTCAACACTAACTTCGCTTTTTAACTTTTTGATTACTTACGTAGTTACTTAGTTACATTTCTTCAAAAATTGTTAAATTTGGTTAAATTCAAATGCTCGTATAAGCTGTATTGTTAACAATAGCGGAAAATGGAAAAGCGAAGTTAGTGGGAAATATCTTTATCTTTAATTTGGTATATAGTTTATTATTGCACGTTGAGATATAACGCCAGGATATGCTACCGCGCGGGAGTGTTTTGCGTCCGTTTTCGCGGGGGTTTAACATCCTCTTAAGCAAAAATAGTTCGATAGGTATATTTACTAGAGGTGTGGGAATAGTGACTTTTCTGGTCGAGCCGACCTGGTAACCAAATATTCGAGTTTCAAGCCAAGCCGAGCCCAGACAGAAAAAAAATCAAAATATCAAGTTTTTTCTGCCCACAAGGCCTTTTTTAGCCATTAAAAATTTAAAAAGTATAACATTAAATAAATAAGCTTTAATTAGGAATATGGGGATTTCCGGTTAAATTATAAGTTCATTGTTATTTAGCCACCAAACTTCAATGGAATAAGTAAACAGCTCTTCCAGTTGACTGAACATTGAGGTGGACAAAAAACTAAAAAGGGTCTCTTGTTAGGAATCCGGTAGCCCCACTAGGATGGGAAGAAGGATGAGAGGAGAAGGTTGGGCTGGGTGAGGGGGTTTTGGGGGAGGTGGGATTGCTCAGTATAATCATAGATTAATCATACTCCTCAAGTAGATAGCCCATTCTATGTTGATATGTGGACCGGACCGCGGCGGGCCGACACTGACGACGCTAGCGCGACCTCGCGGTCTAGGTCTACTGTGAGATTGAGCGGTCGGGCGGTGGCGCGACTCGTAGTGACACGAGGAACGAGAAACGTGCGAGTGAGACAGTTGTTGGCGCCCGAGAGAGGGAGAGAGAGAGAGAGAGAGAGAGAGAGAGAGAGAGAGAGAGAGAGAGAGAGAGAGAGAGAGAGAGAGAGAGAATGAGATCTGATGTTTCACCGTGCCGTGGCTTGAGATCAGCTCTGCTCGACTCGCACGAGATGCGCGACGTTTACCGATGAACGGATCAGCATATCCTGAATGGTTTTTTTCCATTCAAATTAAATGTATTATTATAAGTTATGCTCTTGCTGTATGCGTATGACTTATTGTAAAATTATGAAAAAACCAATATTTCCTCTTAACATGACCGTTTGTTATCTACGGTATGTTTTTTTCTCCTTTTGATTTTGTCGGGCGGAGTCGAAATCCTCCTGGACACTCATTTCATTTATTTATTTATTTATTTTACCACATGGGTTACATCAAATACATAATTACATGCAATGGTAATATTTCACAGAAAGTCCATCCTCTGTTTGTTGGTTGGTATAGCCTACAATAAATAATATAAATAAATACGTTAATAATAAATACATATGCATACATTTTAACTGCTACAAACATTCCATAAATTAATAACAAAAATATACTATAAATAGTTATTGCATCCTTTATTTTACATTAAAATAATAAATAATTTACATGCATTCTATTAAATTATGTAACAGCCAGAATGGATGAGTCAAGGGGGGGGATATCTAGTTGCTGCCTGTTTTTCCATTCTATTTCAATATTATCTAAGAATATTTTAATTTCGTTCCCAAACCTATTGAGTGCTGTCTGGTTACTAGTGACGGCGAGTGCTATAAGTGTTCGGGTGCAGCTTACCCACGCCGGAGAAGGGTGATTTTAAGCAATTTGTGAAGTGGCTAAAGCCGTTAGAAGCGGTTGAAGGCGGTGAGAAGGCGGCGCAGTGGACTACCGCGCAGCCTGAGCGGCAGAGTTGCAGCGGGTGCCGCAGAGTGAAATTTACCCGGCGACAGCGGCGGGTCCCGCGGACGTCGCGACCGACGTGGCGATGGGCGTCTCACTACTGGTGTGGCGGGCCCGCATTGGGCGGTTTGTCAGCTCACAGTTTGGAAGAAAGAAGGACAATGGTGAAAAGGGAAGTTATAAATGCTTATTTTTCCTAATATATTTGCTAATTATTGGAGGGGTTGAGTTAAATCCAGGCCCGTCTATTGATGATGTTTATAAACTGGTTCAGGAATCTAAGGAGCAAATGGAAACAAATTTCAAGCAACTGAATCAGAAAATTGACAATGTTGAGAATAGCTTAAAGCAAAAGGTTAACTTAGGAAGGATTGAAAAATTATAAGAGGAAAATACAAAACTTAGGTTAGAGATAAATGAATTGGTGCAAAAGCAACAATATTTAGAAAATAGGAGTAGACGTGATAATCTGATATTCCATGGAATAAAGGAGGCAGAGGATGGAAACGAATCTTGGGATGACTGTAAAATAAAGCTGCTGGAAGTTATTAATGGTGTTATGGGGCTAGAGGAGATTACGCGGGCGAGCATATCGCTCGGGCGCATCGGCTGGGACACCGCAGAGGCAACAGACCCATAATAGTCAAGTTTATGCATTATGGAATTAAAGAAAAAGTATTGTCGGCCAGAAGCAAATTGAGAGGATCTGATGTATTTTTGAACGAAGATTTCAGTCAGCGGATTAGAGAAGAAAGGAGCCATTTGCTTACAGCAAGAAGCAAGAAATAAGAATTTGCGAGCAACAGTAGTTTATAATAAATTAAAAGTGGATGGCAGAGTGTACAGATACAGCTGGGAAGAAAAGAAAATTGTGGATATCACGGTCTGAGGCTTATTCACAAGATGTCGAGAATGCGGAAAGTAATGAGGCCGATCAAGCGGATTCAGCAGCCGGTAGAAATACGAGGCAGCAAGTGAAAAAGGTGCTAGGGGAGGTGAATGCTGCTTCCGGACGCATCGTCCTGGACACTCAAAAACCGTTTTTTTGAGTAATGCCGGACTTTTACCGGCTAAAAAACTCCGCTAAATAAATCAATAAAGGATAATATTTTTAAGTGCTACAGAAAGGAGTTAGACCAATTAAAATAAACTAGTACACGTGTTGCTCGAAATCGAGCTAAGGGTTTTTTTTTGTCTTGAGAACTCCTCCAACAATTTTCAACCAATTTTCAAGTTTTTGGTGTCGTTGGATAGGGCTTGGTCTGTAGTTGTTTCCGCCAAAAACTGATGAGAATCGGACTGAAAATAAAGGCGCTATCTACCATTGAAATCTCAAAATTTCCCATTTAAATAACATTGGGATTGAATAAAGCATTTTAAACATCTATTAATAATCAGCTGTAAATACGTGTAGATTTTGGTGATTAGAGATATTCACAATATTGGATTGGTCGGATGTCATTGATTTAGAGCTAAATGTAAAACATTTGTATTGTAATAAAATAAATTGCTCGATTTCGAGCAACACGTATACTAGTTTATTTAAATACAGTACAAATGTTACTTTAGCTCTAAATCAATGATATCCGACCAATCCAATAATGTGAATATCTTTAATCGCCAATAACTACACGTATTTACAGCTGATTATTAACAGATGTTTCAAATGCTTTATTCAGTCCCTAATGTTATTTAAATGGAAAATTTTGAGATTTCAATGTTGGATAGCGCCTTTATTTTCAGTCCGATTCCCATTAATTTTTGGCGGAAACAACTACAGACCAAGCCCTATCCAACGACACCAAAAACTTGAAAATCGGTTGAAATTTGTAGGAGGAGTTCTCAAGACAAAAAAAAACCTTAGCGTATTAAATAAGTATAGATTACACTCTTTCGATCAAGTTTTAAAAACTGTTTGAATGGGAATTGCGTTGCTAAATGTTACATTATTCTAATAAACATTATTTGTTACCAAATCTTGGGTAGGTATCTAAAATCAAAGGACAAATAAAATGTGCTAATAGAATCAATTTTTATTAACAAAATTTTCCTTAAAAAGCGGAATATAAATTTAAATACAATACTAGCGTCAGGGGCAATAGAACAGGCGTGTCAAGGTCAAATCTTCCAATAAGCCAGCTGATTTTTTTCTCATTTAACTACATGTTAATTAGCTTGACCTTCACCCGCCTGTTCTATTGCCCCCAACTATAGGAGTAAATTGGTTTTTTTATAAGAAATTAAGCCAGTCATGATTTTTAAACACCCTGTTTAAAACCTCTGTATTGGAAAAAAATAATCATGGTTGTAAATTGAAATTAACTGGCAAATGAACAAAACAAAACTGACTAACATATAGAATAATACCAAATAATATAGTAATCAAATTAGAAATAGTATTACAAATAGTAATACTATTTAACTATTACTAGTATAGTATTACTTTTACTATTACTAGTAGGCCCATAGTAGTGAAATAGTATAGTATTCAAATCAGAAATATGTTATATACAACATAAAACATATATTTACAAGAAAACTGATAAAACTTCTGGTCGGTGGCTAACACTCAGATCCTCAGGTTAACAAAACAATTATCTAAAAATATGTAGTCCGCTTATGACCCTCCTAAAAGCCAGCAACTCCATATCTCCCGAACCTCATATGGGAGATGATTGTAGAAACTGGATGGCCGATATGTTGTAGGCAAGGCAGCTGTACAGGCGCACTTTTGGGTCGTCTAAATTGCCACACCACCGGGTGTTGTAGGGATGAAAGTCACCACGAGTGGATGAGAAGGTGTTGATATTGCTCTTGATGTGCATCAAGCTCAGTGGCGGATTTATGAAGGTTGGGGCCCTAGGCCAACTTTTCTGTGGGACCCCCCCCCCCCCCCCCCGTATCACTGACCGAAGTATGATACTAGGAATACGCTCCGATGTCCGTCCCGTACGAGAATTTTTACTCCCTTTTTAAGTTATTAAGTGACACTTTTTATGATTCTTTTTTTAGGGAGAGGTGGGAAAAATTCATTACACACACAGGTGGCAAGCCTGTGGTGTGGGGCTCCCCTAAAAAACGGGTTTACCCACTAAAAAACCTCCTCTACTCTTTAGGATTCTAACCTGGAATTGTTTGTCAGGCTAGGCCTAAATTTGGCTAACGCCGGTGGGGCTCACTCCTTATCCAGCCACTCGATCAAGGGATCTGGGCCACTTCGCGGTCCAGATCGGGTTTCTTTTCCAGGAGGATGCCCCGGACGAACTGTGATGAACAATCCCAGTTACCCTCATCCTCCAAGATCTTTTGGCAGACCGAGTCCACCGAAAATGCACCAAAAATTTGGGTGGCCTTCAGGCGGGACCCTTCCCAACGGGGGCAGCGGAGGAATGTGTGTTCCGCATCGTCGGGAACGCCCGGGCAATAAATGCAGTCCGGTGAACCGGTCTTGCCCATCCGGTTCAGGTACGACAGAAAATAGCCGTGAATTGTCAAGAATTGGCCGCCGTTCCACCCATGGTTGGACGTGCTTAATAAGTCGCGCAGTCTCCATCGTCCTCGGGTGTCGGGCTCCCAGCTGTGTTGCCACTGCTGGAAGGTTCGGGAGCGCTATTCTGTTCTTGCCGTGTCCTTGCCAATCTCGCCTTGTCTCTGATAAATTGCCTTCCTCTCTCCTGCCAAGAGCTTGACAGGGATAATTCCGGCGACCACCAGGACGGCAGGCTCGGACACTGTCCGGTAGGCGGAACACACCCCGAGCGCCGCTCGACTTTGAACTCGGGCGAGTCGCAACCTGTACTACTCTTTATAGAGAACGTCTGCCCACACCTCTGCTCCATAAAGAAGCACGAACTGAACCGCGGACATCAACAGACGTCTTCTGCTGGATCGTGGAACCCCGACATTGGCCATCAGCCTACTAAGGTAAGAGACTACCTTAGCGGCCTTGTCCGCTGTACGGAAGATCTGATCCCTCCAGCTTAACTTGGCGTCCACCATAATCCCGAAGTACTTAGCAGCACGAGTTGATTGGACCACCTCCCTTCCCACTCGGAACAGAACGACGGTGTCTATCCTCTTCTTCGTAAGGATTACAATCTCCGTCTTAGAGCAAGCGAGAGACCGTGATTGGACATCCATGTGTTGACCACACGCATGACTTGGTTCAACTTTAGTTGGGCCAGCTCAACGTTGCGTGCGACAATGAGACCTGCGACATCATCGGCGTACCCAACCAAAGTGGTTTCCTCAGGCATATCCGACCTCAGGAGGCTGTCATAGGCAACGTTCCAGAGATCCTGGCCGAGTATTGAATCTTGCGCGGCACCAGAAGTGACTTCCATCGTCCACGTTCCGTCCCTTGTGTCGTAAATAAGGCTTTGAGAGCGGAGATAATCCTCGATGAGTCGCAACAGATATGCAGGAACGCGAAAAGTGTTGCGAAGCGCATCCAACATATCAACCCACCTCGCCGAGTTAAAGGCATTCTTGACATAAGCGTAACAAGAAGCACTACTCAGCGAGGGAAATGGTTGTGGCTCTCGGCTCTCTTCACAGCTCTCCATGGACTTCGGTGATAGCATCAATCGTTGACCGTCCCTTTCTGAAGCCATACTGACGGATCAGCATCTCGAACAGCTTCCCAGCCGTGTCCAACGTGTAGAAAGGCCTGTGGGACGACGACAGCTCGGGTTCACCTTAGCCCTTGCTGATCAGTACAAGTCTTGTTGTTTTCCATAGGGAGCCGGAAACACCCCTTCTACCAAACAGGCGGTGTACATTCTCAACAACAAGTCAGCATTAATTGAAAATACTTTCTTTAAAGCCTCGCTGGGAATCCCGTCCGGGTCAGGAGCCTTGTTGTTCTTTAGGGGAGAACGGAGGTTTCCATCTCCTCGAATGTGAAGTTGAACGTCATCTAACCGTCCAAAGTCAACCGGCGTACATCCTAGGCGTAGCCTACAAATAAATACATGCAAAGAATGATTTTAGCTAAGAGCTCAAAACAAGCAAGTAACTTAATAATAATTATGCTTACAATATTAAAGGTAAGTAGATTGTAGAGCGAAAAAACAATACATGAAAATCCATGATTGCAAATTAATAAAAATCAAGTAATGTAAGTATTGTAGAATTACGCTTACTTAACACTTAATGCATATTTTGTTACCTGAAACATAGGCTACAATGGCACAACACATTCTAATTAGTTGTTCAATTTAAATCTTTCTCCCAAATATATATTAGTTGTATCCCTTAAATTAGTTAATCGCATAATTCCGTACGACAGCAATTCATTCCACATCAACATGCTTATCTTTTGGTATAATTTATAACTTCAACAAGTAAACATCAGTGGTGATCTATTTAATTTAACAAATAGGTCTGTCAAAATATCAATTAAATTTTATTTAAAAACGTAACATAACAGCGAGCAGATATAAACAATAAAAGGTTATGTTGTTTTCAGCATAAACAGCGACAACTCAGCTGCGATGGGGGAATATAAACTGATCATAGCAACTACAATACATTAGTCAAATCATGTAGCCTACACAACTAAAGTTCTGTCAAAAATTCCGGAAAATAAGCTTTTTTAATACTTGAAAATAATTGCTCGATTATAGTTTATTACCTAGTTTAAAATACTTAAAATCTAACCTGAGAATTTCATTGAAATCAAATTAGTAATAAAAAAGCCTTTTGGGGGTCTAAAATTCGCCTAAGTGAAATTTAAAGTCGATCGTATAGAATTTTTATACTCTATGTTCCATAGAGTAGGTAAAAATTCAACTAAAATCATCAAATGAAGCTAAAATCGTCCCTAATTTTTTCCTATGCTCTGGTACGACTGGTACGAGTGAAGTGTAATTGTATGTGTACACTCCGATCTCTGAGATGGAACTCATCTTGAAAAGATGCTGGATTATCCAGCTGTTAAATGGGGGTGGGGAATGGGGCCCATTAGGCTTTATCATTGACTATATCTATAGTCAATGGATCTATACTATAACTGGAGTGGAGTCACTACTCTCTGTTCAAACGTTTGTGAAAAACGTGCCGCTGTATTTTAGGGATGTTATATTCGTTTCGTTGGTCAAGTTGCTGTTGGTGGGAGGCTATCAAAATAGTCAAGATGGCTATCCGTACTCAATTTTACCTAACCGTATTCAATAGTGTAGGGGCAATGGGGTCCTATTGATCGGAATTACTTTGTTAATATTACTATAGGCCTAATGGTAAAAATGTGTTGCTTTCAGAATTTTGATACTTTCACAAAATGGTAATGGTTTAAGAAAATCTTCAAATTAAACTAACATTAGTAGAAGGGATTTGCCGGTTCTGGCGCAGGTCAAGGTCAGCGGTTGTAACTGGCAGGTGTGTGTTGTTGATTTGGGGGTTTTTTGGGGGGTTTGGGGAGGGGTTGGTAAGTGTGTCAAGGTCATTTGGAGGGGGTTTTAAAAAGGTGGGGAGTGTGGGGACGGGTGGGGCTCCGGGAAATAAATTTATTCATTCATCAAAGCCTACCAGTGATCGTAGGATGGCTTCTACATCGTTTGCAGCCGTACTGTTGATTTCATTGCTCTGCACGGGTCGGGAGTCGGTGGAGGTAGTGTATGTAGGCGAATTTTGTGTGGGAACACCACCATTGTTATCGTTAGTAGTGGATGTCACTATTGGAGATTGTATGGGTGCACCCTGCCGTGTGTCCATAACTTGAAGAAATAAGAGCTGCTAGATGGTTATATTGTGAGTTGATAGAGTAGAATGAGAGATGTGTGTGATGAAGAACGGTTATATAAACCCGGTAATATAGTGAATAAGAATAACTGGATAACATCATCAATAGGTGTGACAAGATTGTAATGTTGATATTTCAGCATATCAGTTAAGACTGTTTGCAAAATAGTGTCAGTAGAATAACTGTTGCGAAGGTTGGATCTTGTAAAATACAAGGGGTGAAAGCTGAACTGTTTCTTAAGTTTAGCGAATGTATTACGAGGTCTTGAAACTGTGTAGTTAGACTGTTTTTGTAAAATATGTTTGGTGCGTAAAAGTTTCAGCTGTAAAGTGTGGGAAGCCATTGTAATAGTGGTGACTAAATGTGCACTGCGTAAAAAAAAAAAAAACAAACTGATAAATGGTTAGTGTCTGTAAATGTGTTTGAATATATAAAGAGTGATTAGCATATTAACCGCGAACACATGTTTTAGAGTAAGAAATGTAAATTAGAAAATTGTTAGAAAAGTAAAGACCGAAGTTTACCCTACGAAACCCGGCGAATAAATGAGACGCTCGCGGTACCGACCCCGTATTTAAGCAATTTGTGAGTCACGAACAACCCCTCCTCTACCCTCCCCCCTCAGCCGATGGGATAAAAAGGGTGGGATTGCGGTCACCCCGGTTATTTGTTCGGTAGAGTTGCGATAGTTTGTATTAAAGGGAGAGGGAAATACTTCAAAACTATTTTGTTAAAAATATTAAGATAACATCTAGTTGAAAAAAAAGGAATTTGTTACTCTGTATGAATTGGCTATGAGCTGCACAAGTGCAAACAACAATCTGTTAATAAGTTGATGCGGTAAGAACTAGTATTTGTACAAACATTATAGTTCAGCAATAATTATATGTGTTATTAATGTGAAAAATGGTAAGTTAACACCATGGATAAGACTAACAGTAATGTAATACTATAAATGTTTAAAAGGATTAAATATAATTAAGAGTTTAAAAAAAAAAGCAGATGTGAATATGAATAATTAGCAGCAGGTGAATATAAATATTAAATAATAACAAAAAAAAAAATATTGATGTGACGTTAATTTATGCAGTAATAAAAAAATTGGTAATGGGAGAGTAATATGTGTTTATAGTAAATAAAAAAGAAATAGTTGAAAACTAAGTTATGCATGGGGTGTTAAAAACAAGTAGACCTAATTGGAGTAAGTTAAAAGAAAGCATATATAATATTATTAGACGGTAGCGACTTACCGAGGTGTTGTGTCAGCTGTGGGTCCCGCGAGTGAAAAGAGGCGCAGCTGCTCGTGTAACGGTATTTATAACAGCAGGTGGTAATTATTATGAAAGTGACCCCCCCCCCCCCCAAATAGGTAATTAACCCCCCCCCCTCTTTCACTTTTATTTTATGTTGAAATGGTAATAGTAGTTAAGCTTGTGTAATACTAATTTGGTGTTACCAAACGGTAACTATTGTGGTTAAGATAATACAACATATACTTAAGATAAATTAAACTGATAGAGTAACGGTAATTTAGGTCTGCTGTTGGCAATAGATAAGAATCATAGTTGAGCGGCGAAAGGGAACACATAATTTCCTACTGTTATTAAATTAATAGCAGTGAACAACTATGGTGTAATGCTATAAGGAAAATTGTGGTTCGATTAGGTGGAGATTATAATTAAATGTTGGCCAACATTATTGAAAGCCGCAACACTACACTTAAATTATCGATGACCTACTCGTAATAATCGCCGCTACGTGTATGAAACAGTGTTGCTTGGAAATTTCCTATTGAAGTTGTACTTCGAACGTTGTAAGCCCCTCAAACCCCTACGAGTTCCCCCCACCATCTTGAAAGTTTACGAATATTCTGTTGAGAATTTTAGAATCAGTTCGTACCGAAACTCCGGACGCGAAGCTTCGGGACGAACTCAAAGGGTAACTTAAATATATAGGCGGCCGATATATATTTGAGTTATTCTTGCTGTTAGGGTTCTAATATTAATATTTGTTGTGTGTGACTGTGTGTGTGTATAAAATGTTATTTATTTTTTAGTTTTAAGTTGTGTTATTTTTAAGTTTTAATTTGCGCATTGCGATGTTAGTATTAAGGTGTGTTATATTATTGCTAATGTTTAAAAAATGTGTTTATGCATTTAATGTTGAGTGTTGATGTAATTATTGTGTATTTGTGTGCATGTGTGTGTGTGTGTGTGTGTGTACTAATAACCTTTCACAGCTAGCTGTTAGGAGGGTAGATTAAATTTAAATTTAAATTATAGAAGTTCTGTTGAACTTCATTAAATATGGGTGGGACATGCGTGTTGTGCCATAGGCAGCGCATATTTTTATTTTTTTTTAATTTTTAATTTTTTGTTAGGAAATAATTATATTTGGGTGGGTTTAGATTAAGGGTGGGAGGTTAGAGTTGCGTTTTGCATTAACTGTTCCAGATTCCCTATTGTACAATTGGAATGGTCAGGTCCAGTGCCCAGGCCCGAGGCCGACCGCCCGTATCACAGCCCACCAAACTGGATCGCCACGTGCGTGCGGGCAAAAAATTGGGATCCCTTGCAAGACGTAACTATGGGGTTGGGATTGGGAGTGTTTGAGGAATACAGAGTGGTGGAGACGGCCGTGGCCGCCTCCATCACTTTGGATCATTATTATTTTTTGGTGACCTTGACCTAAATTAAAGTAATTAACCCCCCCCCCCCAAAAATTACAATTAGCCCCCCCCCCCCCCGAGGTCACTTTCACTTAGCATCCCTATATAAGCGGGGCTAGCTAACATGTCTGTTTATTCTGATTCCAGCCGCTAACGCTGCCACTTCAGAACCATGTCTCTATCAACAACTTCTGCTACTACTATCACTACGCCTGCTGCTCCTGCTGCCACTTCTGTGCCTGCTCCTACTATGAACATACCAGCTGCTTACAAGAAACCGGCAAAGAGACTGAAGTTGAAGAACGTCCCGGAGTCGATGCTGCGGCAGATGGATACACCACCATCTACATCTGCTACAACTGCTCCGGGAAATATTCTTCTCCAAGCCATGGCGGTTCTTGGGAGTATTTTTTCTCCACCTCCATCACCAACACACCCTACGGCAACTCCACCACTACAACCCCAACCTACACCTACAACGTCACCACAGATGGAGCTTCCTGTTCGTTCTGATACTCCTTCAATTCTAGAATCTATTCATAATTTCACCTCATTACCACCACTAATAACACCAATTCCTGAACCAAAGTCCATTAATCCTATCATTCCTAGTTCTAAAGTTAAAAAGTCTTTTTTCAAAATTGCTCCTTCAGAGCGTTTTCAATTATTAAAAGCAGAGCGTCGCAGGGCATTTAAAAATCCTCGTAAATGCACTGAGAAGCTGCTTAGGGGTTCTAAAAAAGGATCGGTCTGTGGTAGGAAATGTGTTTTTAATGAAAAGTATTGCCGTGTACATCTTGTAAAACATATTTCTGTGCCACAACCGACTGTGATTTCCAGCAAGTCCTACCCCGCTACTAAGTTGAAGAGATTGCGAGAAGGTTTAAGGTACTTTTTTGTAAGTAGAACAGAAAAGAGCAATAGAATTATAATAGGGTGTAACGGCTACAAATGGGTAATTAAGCTCTCTGTACCTATGAGAAACCAAAAAGCGATCAAAACACTTGATGCGAAAGACTATCTCTACAAAGGTGCGGATGGTTGGACTCGCTGGGGTCGTAGTAAAGAGTGATAAGAATTAGCTTTTTCCAAATTTTGTTAGAAAAATAATGGGAGAGAAACCAGCGCTATATAACAGTGCGCTGCGTTTCTCTCCCATTATTTTTTGGTCACTCTAAGTCCCATGACCTACTTTCACATGACCTTGAACTTTACCCCCCCCCCCCCACCCAAATAAAAATTAACCCCCCCCCCTCCTGCCTTCTATTAGTTGCATTATAAAAGCCCGCAGCTAACATATTTGCTCAGAACTTAACCAGTTGCTATATAGTGAACATGTCCAAAAGATTGGATTCATTCTTTGCTAAACATACAGAACTTTGGTCACTATTATATGGATTACATAGAAAGATTGAAGAAACAATTTTGAAAGATATGGGTGTAGGGGTTAAAGTGCTTGTATATCGTCGAGGTGATTACAAATTATTGTGTTCATGTACAGTCAGAATTGAAAATTTAAATAATTTATTTCCTTGGATGGTGCAATTACGTAATTTTGTAGAAGAAATGGAGTTTCAGTTGGAGGTAGCCGCAATGTATTATAAGCTTGATAAAGAAGAGTAATTATACTATGTTACAAATGTTTAACTATATGAAATATAGTGGGGGAAAATAGAATATATGTAAGACAGCAACTTCATACTCAGTATCACTTTGTTATAAGATATTACTTTGGTGTGAAGAGAAAAGGTTAATAATGGTTTTTAAGGATACACCTTTTTTAAATTATTTTGAAGTAAAAAATCAGTTTAATACAAATGAAAATATAACTTGGATAGAAGAGACAAATGAAGGTTCGGAAGAAGAATTGAATAATAGTCTGGATGATTCTATATTGGAAGAAGAAATTTCGTCCTTTGAACAAGAAATATTTGAAGAGCTAATAAATGATAGTGATGAAGAAATTGTTAAAGAAGCAATTGAAACATTCATTTTAGATTCGTCAATTGATACATTGATATCCCCTATACAATCTTCAGACTCTGAATCGGACTAATGATATGTTGGTGTTTTTCTTACTGATCCCCCCCCCCTTTCTTTCCCCTTCCCCATATTTGCTATAAAAGCAAGAGTTGATCAGGTTTTTTATTCATTATATGCTGTGTTGTTAGTAAAGTCATACACTTTATTAAACTATGTCTCCAAGAGCTACTACCTTTATATACATTACTGAAATTATTACACATCGTCAGATACAAGAACAAGAAGAACTAGAACAAGAGATGAATGTTACATTTGGAGAGTTAATAGAAGAAATAGTAGAAGAATTTATAAATTTAAACCAAGAAACAACTAATGAAACTGGAAATATATCAATGATGCATCAACCGGAAGAGTTAACCGAATCTGAAGAAGAAGAATCTGAATAAAATGGTGGGGGGTTGATTATTTAAGCAGGAAAGAAAACAGTTTAAAAATCATTTCATAATGGAGGACCGAGAAGCAATGTTTAAAGCTTTTTGTAAGGAAGAACCCTGGGTTCCACCGGTAAATTCCTTTACATATTATTTCCCACTTTTAGACATGGAGGATTGTAAAAAAATTCCAGACATTGGTTTTAAATTTCAAAAACAAGGAATGTTAATTGGTGTCACTGAAAAATATCACAATGAATATTCGGAAAGATTGGCGTTTAACTTTATGATGGACAATATGAATATTAAACCCAGTGAGTATCCATATTTTCTTTATAAATTTTTAGTTGAAAATGGTGCCAGTGTAACTATTGAAATATGTATTCAACATTTTTGGCCTACTGGGGATAGTGGTGGGGGAAAGTAAATAAATGTGTTGTTTAACCGGATAGTCTCTCACTCTTGTAAAATCATTCACCAACAATGTATCGTCCAATTTTATCTGATTTGGCTGCATCTCATGAAGAAGCTGAAGCTAGAAGGAAGAAAAGCGAACAAGCAAGACAAATTCAGTCTAATATTAATATGGAGTATTATAGGCTACAAATCCAAATCCCAGGTATGCATCTTGGAGAAAACAGAGTAAAGACTGTACATGCGGCTGGTAGTTATATTAAGTATTTGAAATTATTATTGGAAGATAGAGAGTCTAAAATTACAAAATTAGAAGATGAAATGAAGAAATTGAAAAATGAACTATTGCTTTTGAAAAATGGAAATAATGAAGTCGTAGTTGAAGAGGGTGCAGAAGAAGGAAATGAAATATTGGGAATTTGAAGAAAGAAGTTTAAACATCTGTATAAACTTATAAAAAACAAAAATAATAAAAAAATTAATAAAATAAAAAAAATATTAAAAAAATTAGATTTAGAATAGAGAGCGGGGAATAGATTACTTTGTGGCAATGGAATAACATGTCACTTAGTGCTCTATTCCCCGTTCTCGCATTAATATAATTTGACCTTGACATATATAAAATATGGTGGGGATAAAGTATTTAAGACGGATGTAACATGTGTAAACACTTCAGTTGAAATATTAATCTCTTTTATAAAACATGGTGGATACTCTATTTGAACTTTGCTTGAGGAAAATTATTTGTGATGGTTTTTTATTTAACCATATAATAAGATCAGGAGAATGTGTTATTCCAAACAGCATTAGAGAAGCTATTCATGAATACCGAAGACAAAATTATGGGTTTGGCATTATTGTTGCTTATAAATTTGCAGATGGGACGACTCTTTGTCAAGATTGTGCACGAGCAGCTATAGATGATTGGGATGAATTTGATCTTGAAGGAGGATATGTAGACCATCGTGTTAAGGCACCACTAATAAGGTTTGAAATCATGAATGAAAAATGTACAATCTGTGCACAACTGTTATTTAGATTTATTAGATGTAGATCATATTAAAAAAAAACTGTTTAATGTAACACTATGGTGGGGAAATTTATTGAATGGTGGGGGAAAATAGAAGTGGGGGGTATTGGTTATATATGTTGCTCGATGTTCACCAATTTCTTTAGTCTTGTAATATTGTTTGAAAAAGTAACTTGTAATTTAGTAAAAAAAAAATGAATTTTGAACTAGAAGTGACAAGCTTTAAAATAGTTGAAGAGGAGTGGACAACAGTTTCAAATTTTATTCATTCAAAACAAGATAATGGAACTCTAATGAAGGTATTTTGTTACATTTTAGAGGAAGGGGATGAAGACATAGTAAGAGACTATTTAAGAAATAGAGATATGTCAACTTCCAGCTCGGACTTTGTTAAATTTTTAAAAGACAACAATGTTAACGCGGAATTAGAAGTTTGGTTTTATGTTTAAAGAACTTGGTAGAGGGAGAATAAAAATGGTGGGGGAATTGTGTATAAAACAAGGTTTATACGCAGCAGGAGTTATTCGCTTACTACCATTTAAAAGAAGAACATCATAGAAAAAAATGGCTGAATCTCGGGACTATTCAACTCCTTCAACAAGTGAAAGAAAACCATTAAATTTGTCAAAGAAGATTGTAAATTTGTCAAGAAAAGGTAAACCTATAACACATCCGGAATTGAGCATTTTAGCTAAGGAACGTCATATAAAAGAGAAAACTGAATTGTATCAAATGCAGCTTTTAGTACCTTCATTGGACGTAGGCTGTACAAGAGCACATACATTGAGGACTGCAAACAAGTACATAATAGAACTGTTGGGTAAAATTGAAGTATTGGAAAATAAACTAAAGGAGTTGCAAAATCTAAATGTATGGAATCCAGCAAATGAACTCCCTGTTCTGCAGATGGAGCCAAACGATCTTCCTGCTACTTATGCATGGAACGCATTTAATGATATTGATAGAGACTCTCCTGTGAAGTACCAACCTCCTGCTGTGTAAAAAATGATGGGTAAAAAAAAATACAAAAAAATAATAAAATATAAATGGAAAAAAATTAGTTGTAGAATAGAGAGCGGGGAATAGATCACTCTGTGGCAATGGAATAACATGTCACTTAGTGCTCTATTCCCCGTTCTCGCATTAATTATGTTTGACCTTGACCTAAATAAACATGGTGGGGGAAGGTAATTGAGTGGGGGAAACTAGATAAAAGAAGTCCAACGCTCGGTTGGAGTCATTCTTATCCTAAACAGGCGTTTACTAACATAACATAAGAAAAGACAACATGAATAGTGAAAACATCATTTTGGATCTTTCATTAAGTGAAAAGAATAAAAAACAATATGCGGACTCTCGAAAAATGAAGATGAAAGAAATGGCAAAGGCAAGAGAAACAAGAATAAAACTAAAATATTATAAACTACAGAGGCTAATACCAGGAGTGAAATTGGGAGAAGTAAGAACCAGAACAATCGACATGGCTGCTGACTACATCAACCAACTTCTTATAGAGTTGACTATAAAAAATGAAAGAATACGTCAATTGGAACATGAACGTAAACAATTGTTTCACCAAGAAAAAGAAGAACCTATGAACTGTGTGATTAAAGACAATCAATAAAGAAAAGTTAAACAAAGGAAACTGCAAAATTACTAAAAATATTGAATATAAATTGGTTATTAATTGGACTTGCATTAGAGAGTGGGGAATAGATCACTTTGTGGTAATGGACTAACATACCACTTAGTGCTCTATTCCCCATTCTCGCTTTAAGTGTTGTTGACCTTGACCTAATAAAATAATTTATATAAAAGCAGCTACGAGAAAGAAGCTCTTTCATTTAATCGACATGGCTCCTGTGGATACCACCGACTATCCAAGTAAACCTATTGCAGAAATATTGTGTAAAATTCTACAAGAGGAGTTTGATGTGGAAGATGTGGATAATGACAGTTCAGAAACAGATAGTGTTAACAGTATGGAAGAAGAATTAATAAATGAAGGGAGTGAAGATGTAGAAATGGAGTTAACAGAGAATGAATACACACCATCATTGGAATTTGAAAATATTCATAATGAAACTCCAACATCCAGTCACGATCCAGATTTGGAATCAATACGTGGAAGATTAATTTTTTGTGCAAGACAATTATTTCCATATGAAGAAGAAGAAGATGAAGAAGAAGAAGATTAAAAATAGTGGTGGGGGTAAAAAGTGGTGGGGTAATACAGCATAAAAAGGAGGTATGAAAAAGATGCATTTCATTTATATGCCGAATTTCATAGGATAAACATCACTAAAATGCATCGTTGTGATATATGTTTAGAAACTTATGAAGATGAAATATTGCTAGACATTCATAAGGAGTTATATCATAATATAAATGAAAATTTAACACAAAATGAAAATAAAAATGCATCTGCAGAAGAAGAAGAAACAGCGGGACCATCTAATGCACTACCTAATTTAAGTATTCATGCATTGCCCGGAAGAGTAGTAACACATCACAAAATCCAAAATGAAAATTTAGAATTAGACAAATTTCTTGCCGAAGCAAAAACCATTGTAGTTAAACTTTTAAAAGAAGAATTAAAACGATTAAATTTTATTAAATTCGGCTTGTTATTGGATGCTATGTTTATAAACGTTGAAGAAGAATTGTCACCAAGAGGATTTATAACTAAAAACAGAACCATCATGAGTAGTTCAGATATTAATTCAATAGTAGAAGAATGTTTTGATGAGATCATCAATAAAATCCAAGAACATGAAGGACGAGGATCAGGTTGGAGTTTAGTTAGTGTAGTAAGTATGGATATTAGAGTTCACAAGCATGGGTATGGGGTAATGGGGAGCAGTTATATAGCTCTTCCAAAAAGGATTCAAGATACAAAATCATGTGTGAATGTTCAAAATCATGATACGGAATGTTTCCGGTATGCAATGACATCAAAATTCATATCATGCGATGCACAAAGACCCAGCGAAGAATATGAGAACTATAGATACAGATATAACTTTCAAGGTGTGTCTTATCCGGTAGCCTTGAAGGATATTTCTAAATTTGAAAAACAAAACCCTGGAATATCTGTAAATGTATTTGGTTTGGACAGTTCTAACAAGGTGTATCCTTTGAAAGTGGTAAAAAACGAACTTGCAGACCATACGGATTTGTTATTAATTACAAAGGATGAAGTATCACACTATGTATGGATAAAATCATTTGAAAGACTTGTCAATAAACAATTATCAAGAAATGAACATAGAAAAATAATTTGTAAAAGATGTTTTTGTTTTAAAGAACTTAGAAATGGAGGACAAAATTGGTTACTGGAGCACAAACAACTGTGTAATGAAAATTTTGAAGCTAAGATTATTCTACCACCATTAAATAAATCATATTTACAGTTTGAAAAAGTTTTCCATCAGTATCGCATTCCTATAGTAATATATGCCGATTTTGAATCAACACTTGTTCCAATTGAAGATGAAAACATTGAAGCAAGGAAGAGTATAAAATATCAAATGCACAAGCCTAACAGTTTTTGTTTATTGGTTAAATCCACATTGGTTGAAGAACATTTGAATGCATATGGATTGTCATCAAAACCCGTGGTGTATCGTGGTGAAGATGTTGCCAGAACATTTTTAAATCATCTATATGAAATAGCTGGCCATGTTGAAAATTTGTATAATAATATAGTACCAATGATACCAATGGAGGAAGAAGAGGAAATTCAACATGAAAATGCTACCCACTGTTTTCTATGTAAAAATGAATTTACTTTAAATAACTATAAAGTTAAAGATCACGATCATCTTACAGGATATTATAGGGGTGCAGCATGCAATGCATGCAACATAAACTATAAGATTACCAGAAGAATTCCTGTAATATTGCATAACCTTAGCGGTTATGATGGTCATTTTATAATACCAGAATTGGGGAGAGATGATGGTGCAATTGATGTTCTTGCAGAAACAACTGAAAAGTTTATAACCTTTAGTAAAAAAATTGGAAATATGAAGTTGCAATTTGTAGATTCGTACCGGTTTATGCCGTGCAGCTTATCAAAACTTTCTGAAAATCTTAGAAAAGAAGATTTAATAGAAACAAAAAAAATTGTAAACAATGATAAATTAGATTTAGTTCTTCGTAAAGGCGTTTTTCCTTATGATTACATTGACAATTTGGAAAAATTTGAAGAAACGTCACTTCCACCTAAAGAAGCTTTTAAGAATAAATTACATGAAGAGGACATCAGTGAAGAGGATTATCAACACGCTTGTAGAGTATGGAATGAATTAGAAATAAGAACCTTAGGCGAATATTCAGATTTTTATGTTAAATTAGATGTGACTTTACTCTGCGACATAATGGAAGAATTTAGAAACACCTGTTTTACAGCATATGGATTAGACCCACTTCATTCGTACACAGCTCCCGGATTGGCATGGCAGGCTATGTTAAAAGAAACAAAATGCAAACTTCAACTATTAACTGACATAGACATGGTGTGGATGATTGAATCCGGTATTCGAGGAGGATTAACCCAAAGTGTAACTAGATATGTAAAAGCAAACAATAAATATCTTCCAAATTACGACGCATCACAACCTAGCACATTTATAGGTTATTTTGATGCAAATAATCTGTACGGATGGGCCATGTCGAACCCTCTTCCATATGACAATTTTAAATGGGTTGATCCAAATTCAATCAATAACATCGCTGATATCCCTAAATATGGGGATATTGGCTACATTTTTGACTTTGATTTTGAATACCCAGAACATCTCCACGACCATCATTATGATCTACCACTATTAGCAAAAACAGAAATATCTCCCACTGGTAGATGGCCAAAATTGATGATGACACTTAACAATAAGACTAGGTATGTAGCTCATTATTGGACAGTACAGCAAGCGCTAGAAATGGGATTGAAAATTACGAAAATTAATAAAGTACTGCAATTTTCACAATCCTGTTGGTTAAAATCTTATATAGATAACAACACAAGAAGAAGAACTGCAGCAACATCCAATTTTCAAAAAGATTTCTTTAAATTAATGAACAATGCGATATTCGGTAAAACATTAGAAAACAAAAGAAATCACAAAGACTTAAGATTGGTTGTTGATCCAACAAAATTACAGAAATTGGTGCAAAAACCAAACTTTGCATCTTCTATAATTATTAATGAAAACCTTGTAGCCGTTTCTATGAATAAAATTTCAATTAAGATGGATCGACCCATATATGTTGGAATGTCCATTTTAGACATATCAAAAACTCACATGTATGATTTTCATTATAATAAAATGGTGAAATTTTATGGTAGAGATAATATCGGAATAGCATACATGGATACTGATGCATTCATCTATTGGATTATAACCAATGATATGTACAAAGATTTACGCACATTTGTTTATAAAAATGACTTTGATTTTTCTGACTACCCACAACATCACCCTAATTACGACAATGGAATAAACAAGAAGGTTTTAGGAAAATTTAAAGATGAAACAAATGGTGCACCTATGGAAGAAATTGTGGCATTAATGTCCAAACTGTATTCTTTTCAATTGTACATTAGTGAAAAAGAAGAACATCAAGTTGTAAAGAAGGCAAAAGGTATAAAAACATCATATTTAAAGAAGAATGTACAGTTTGAACATTTTAAAAGATGTTTATTTGAAAGCATGGAAACAACTGCAACTTTTAATACAATAAGAAGCTTTAATCATCAAGTCTACAGTGTCAAGCAAACTAAGTGGGGACTCAGCTACAAGGATGATAAGAGACATATCCAGGAAGACAATATACACACTCTACCTTTTGGACCTTATTCTTTAACTCCTATCGACCAATAAAACCTATTCTTCGTCCTTCCACCTGTTTCCTTTTCCTTTCCGTAAAAAAGAGGGAGCATGGCAAGTTCAATGCCATGTTCCCTCTTTTTTACACAAATATAATATGGCCTTGACCCATATTTGTTAATAATATAAAAGGTGATAAACCATTTTGAGGATTAGTATTTTCTCAAGCGGTGTACAAACAACATCTGAAGATGGAAGGATTAAAGGATAAAATTGTAAACGAACTTCATAAGCCGGCAAGAAGAAAGTTTCCAAGAAGAAATACAATTATTATTAAAGGAATGAACGATCTTTACCAAGCCGATCTTATTGAGATGATACCGCATAGTAAATTAAATAAGGGATTTAAATATATATTAGCAATTATAGATTGTTTTAGTAAGCTTGCTGACGCTATACCACTCAAGGATAAGACTGGGAAAAGTGTAACAAAAGCTATGGAAGCAGCTATAAAGAAAAATAAATTTGTTATAAAACATTTACAAACTGATGATGGAAAAGAATATTTTAACAAAGAATTTACAGCATTAATGAAAAAATATAACATAAATCATTATTCTACAAATTCGGAAGTTAAAGCTTCCATAATTGAACGATTCAACAGAACATTAAAAGGAGCAATGTATAAAACATTTTCTAAACGAGGATCATACGTGTGGTACGATATATTACCGAAGCTTATAAAAGAATACAATAACAAGTTTCATCGCACTATTGGTATGAAACCTATTGAAGTAAATAGCAATAATGCTAAGCTTGTTTTGGAGCGTATTAAGAAAATTACTACTCCTAAAATTGAAAAATTAAAACCTAAAAAGTTTAAAATTAACGACAAAGTACGTATAAGTAAATATAAAGGAGTTTTTAGTAAAAGATATTTACCAAATTGGACTAACGAAATATTTACAATCTACAAAGTGCAACCGACAATACCAGAAACCTACATTTTAAAGGATAACAAAGGTGAACTACTTCAAGGCGGTTTCTATGGTCATGAATTATTAAAATCGACAGTAGGTGATGTATATCTTGTTGAAAAAGTTTTACAAAGAAAAAAGGATAAAGTTAAAGTCCGTTGGTTGGGATTTGATAGGAGTGAAGATTCTTGGATTCCTACAAAAGACTTGGTGTAATACTTTAATAACTCATTATGTGTTTAACCTTTAAACAAGATGGATATTGTACAGCAAAAAGAACGATTTAATATTAATAATATAGATGAATTGACAGTGGATAATAACAATTTAAACCATGGTAAACATGGTGAATTACTACCAAACTCTATAAGATGTTTAATAACTGGCCCTTCTAATTGTGGAAAAACAAATGTTGTTTTTAACCTTATAACTAATCCAAAAGGGCTACATTTTAATAACATATACATTTTTTCAAAATCTTTGCAACAACCTAAATACCAGTTGTTAGATAAGATATTAGCAAATGTACCAGAAGTAAATTTCTACAAGTTTAATGCTAGTGAAACTATTATGCAACCAAATGAAGCTAAACCATTTTCTATATTTATATTTGACGATGTGTCATGTGAGAATCATGATACAATAAGAAGTTATTTCGCAATGGGGAGACATCATAATATTGACAGTATTTACATTGGTCAAACCTATAGTAAAATTCCAAAACAACTTATAAGAGATAATGCAAATTTGTTGATAATATTCAAGCAAGATGAAACAAATTTGAAACATATATATAACGATCATGTGAATGCCGACATGACATTTGATAAATTTAAAGAGATGTGCGGCAAAGCATGGGCTGAAAAGTATGGATTTCTTGTTATTATGAAAGATGAAGCTATAAAAGATGGAAGGTATCGAATAGGGTTAGATAAATTTGTATTAATCCATTAAATGAATAGCAGTATGTCTAGTAATGAATGAGACTTCATAGTGTAAACATGGTAAATCAAGAAAAACTATTGAAAGAAATAAAATCACTCAGTGATTCTATTAGGATAAAAAACCGCGCATTAAGGATGGGTATAAGCGAAAGAGAAGAATTTTTAGAGACTACATTTAAACCTATTACAGAACCTTTAAAACAAATATCAGAAACCATTAGTAAACCTCGTTATGAAGGAGATGTTTTACTACCAGTTTCTAAACAAGAAGTACAAGCATTAAAAAAAGAAGACAATGATGATTCATATACAAGCGCTAGTGACCAAGAAGAAACAAAAGAAGAAGATGAACCTATTGTTGAAAAGGAAGAAGAACAGCCAATACCTGAAGCAGAACAATCTATTCCAAATTTAACTCAATTGAGTAGCGATATATTACAACACGGACCTCTCGGAAGAAAATATATATTGAAAATGCTACATGATATAAAATCAAACCCCAATTTAAGTAAATCACACATATACGGAGCAAGAATTGATGGGAATGAATTAAAAATAGGTGATTCAAAACTTAAAATAACTGAAGACGATTATATCATTATTGGTGAGCATAAATATAAGGGAACAAAAGGATTATATGAATTAATTTTTAAAAACATACCATTGAGATATTCGACCAAAGATTTAAATACTTTTAAGGAAATTTTACAAAATACTAATGCACATAAAAGGAATTACTCAAAGGATGCAATAATTAATCGTTCACGCGCAACAAAATATAACATTGTTATAAAAAAGTTGTTTCCCCCACGAAAACTACCAACATTACGTACCGCACCAGTAGTGAAACAACCGCTAAAAAGAAAATCTTTATCACTTATGGATTTATCACTTCTTGAACAACATGGTAAAAAGAGTAAAGGAGATACTTCAACATCTGGCAAAGGACTGATGAAAAATCTGTACAATACCAATGTAATTTATTACAAAGACATTAATAAATTAGTTGACAGAATGAGACTATTACATGAAGCTATGGAAGCCGGTCATACAGGTTTAAATAATGAATGGGTGGCTCTAGTTGATGAACTTAGAAGTCGAGGTGTCGTCGTATAATTGTCCGCAGATATAAAAGAACGGCAAGCATATAATGTATCATTTTTAACATGAGCGTCGACAAGTTTGGACGGTACTCCGCGTTAGGAGTGCAAGTTGGAGAAGACAGAAAAAGAAGTGGATTGCCGCAAACACCTGAAGGTGACTATAGCATAAGTAATAAACGTTTAAAACTAGTTAAAGATCCAGAAGAAGATACTGATGGAGCAAATTTAAAGACAGTAAAAGAAGCTACTTCAACATCATTAAAATTACTTAAGGATACTTACGATGTTAAATCACATAGAATAATTAATGTTGGTAAACCAACTGACAGTTCTGATGCAATTACTAAAGAGTATTTATCATCTGAACTTTCAAACACTTTAAAATTGCAGTGGGGTAACAATTTAAAAGATGGACAAACATATGATGCTGGAAATCATAGGATAACCAATGTGGCAAATCCAAAAAATGATAAAGATTCAGTTAATAAAGAATATTTACATTCTATAATACCGGAAAAGACTCAACGAGGATTTTCTTTTTATAAGTTTATTATAAATGACATTGGATACCCAAAGGAAGACGGCGATGCTGTAAACCTGAAATACATCAAGGACAACTGTATTTTACAAGATGGTGATGAAATCGATTGTTATGGGAAAGTGTTGTCAAATGTAAAGTTCGGTTCTCAACCAAAAGACGCTGTTACTATGGAACAACTATCTAAAGAATTAAAAAGGGGAACATCGAATTTTGTAAAACATGAAGATGCCGTGCTAAAGCGAGGAGATACATTTATACATGGAAATGAAAAGTTTGATTTAATGCAAGGAAAAAATGATGAATGGGATGCAGGACATAAAACAATAACAAATGGAAGATTTGGTATAAAAGATTCAGATGTACCTTTGATGGTACAAACATTAATTGCGAGTGGTGGTAGATTAGATACATACAATGGTCGTAATAGAAGAATAAAAAATATTTATCCTGGTTATGAAGATGATGATTGTGTTACATTGAGACAAACAATAACTTGGGATAAACACTTTGGGACCAAATATGATGCAAAGATGAAGAAAATAATTAATATTTTACCAGGAGAAGATTTAAATGATGCTGCTACTATAGGACAAGTTATAACAATGTCAAAAAGTGATTCAAACGCTTACACATGTAATGATAAACGTATTATGCAGTTACACGATCCTCAACATCCGAAAGATGCTGTAACTTTAGATTGTTTAATAAGAATAGTGGGCAATTTACTTATTGATACCCACAATCATATAGCTAGTACAACAAGTCATGTGATGATTCAACCCGATGAACGAGAAGCATGGATTAAAAATAGAATCATAAATCAATATATAATTAATTTGAATAATTAATTATTTAAATATAAAAATTGTGCATAAGTTATTCATTTATATAAAGCATCTCGTTGAGTAAACACGCCGGTTATATATATAAAACAATATAATGAAGATCGCACAGCTCAGTCGTCGTCAAGTCAGCGGCAAGAAAGGACGTGGTATAACATCGGCTGCGTTATCCCTTCTCAAACGAATTCCTGTTGGTGCTGTTGTAAATCGGGCAATAGACGCTCTACCATACGAATTTCATCTGCCCGGAGGTTATCAATATTGCGGACCCGGAACTAAATTGGCAAAACGTTTAGCAAGAGGGGATCCTGGAATTAATAAATTGGATCAAGCTTGCAAAGAACACGATATAGCGTATTCCAAGTTTGCTGATTCAACAAATAGATCAATAGCGGATAAAGCGCTAGCAGAAAAAGCTTGGCAAAGAGTTAAATCAAGTGACGCAAGTATTGCAGAAAAAGCAGCCGCTTGGGCAGTAACTACAGCTATGAAGGCGAAAACAAAATTTGGTGGCGGAAAACGTCGGAGAGGAAGACCTGCAAAGAAAAGAGCTCCTAAAAGAGGTGGAAACATTAAAAAGAGACGTCGTAGAACTCGTAAAACAAAGACAAAAAAGACTTCCGTTTGGTCAATGGTAAAAAACGGAGCAGGTCTATACCTAAGACCGTACCGTGTGTACTAAATAAGAAAAATCAATTGATAATTCCAAATAAAGCCTTAACAAATTATCAATTATCAAATTATGTAAAATGTTTGAAGATACCATTTTTTAGGGGAGTTTTTATGAAAGACGCATTACCAAAAAACATATGGAAAAATGAAACTGGAATAGTAAATTTAGATTCCTCCTATGGTCCAGGAACACATTGGGTATGCTATAAAAAACTCGGACAAAGCGTTTATTATTTTGACAGTTTTGGCAATCTACCACCACCTAAAGAACTTCAACACTACTTTAGAAACTCTAAGAATATATTTTACAATTATAAAAGAGAACAACCTAACAATACAGAAATATGCGGACATTTATGTTTGGAGTTTTTAGCAAAAAGCGTCAGTCAGCTTTAAGATGTCATCGTACACAGTGTCACTGAGCGGAAATTCATCTACATTAAAAAGTACTCTTTTCCCAGCACTGCGTCTATCTAAAGATAGATTATGGGAAGCGGCATTATTAGATTTCACTACATACAATTCAATTCCCAACATTACAGAGGGTAAAAACAATTTACTACATTATTATGAAAGTAAAGATAAAAAAGGAAACTATTCAGAATTAAAAATAATCACCTTGTCTACAGGAGCATATGAAATAGATGATATAAACCAGCTATTACAGAAGCAGCTAGGAGAAGAAAATATCTGTATAAAAGGAAACAACAATACTTTAAAAGCGGAAATTACCTCAAAATATTATATAGATTTGAGTTTAAAAAATTCAATCGGTAGTTTACTCGGATTTTCAGATAAGAAAAAAAAAATCTTAGATCCCGGAACTACTCATACGGGTGATACCACAGTAACAATATTAAAGGTTAATAGTATTGATATAACATGCAATATTATACACGGATCGTATAGAGATGGGGTAAACCAACATATTTTACATACATTTTATCCAACAGTAGCTCCTGGGTTTAAAATAGTTGAGAAGCCACAAAACCTTATATACCTACCGTTAAACACCAGTTTTATTTCAGACATCGTACTGAACATATCAGATCAGGACGGTAATAGTGTTGACTTTAGAAAAGAAACAATTACAATACGGTTACACATAAAAGCGGTAACTTAAGTATAACATGGGATTAACATTTAAACCACAACGGAAAAGCCGGGAGCTCAGTAGCTCTTCAACATTGGACGAGTTAACACCGGACAACATACATTTCCTACAAAAAATTGGGTTAAAACTAAATTACAATGGACATTCTGGATATATCTCAAGGTCCGACGTTCGACGAAACCCTATGGGAGAAGGAATATCACACGCACAACCCTTACACTTCATCAAAATTAAACAATAATGATGAAATAAGGATTCCCATTCAACAACAAGATATTTACACATTACCCTGTGAGAGTTATTTATATATTGAGGGACAAGAATTAAAATTGGATGGAAAAACTGGTTCGTCTGTTCCTTTTATAAATAACCCAATGGCATATCTTTTTGACGAAATAAGATATGAAATATCAGGAGTGACAGTTGATTCAACAAAAAAGGTTGGTATAACAACAACACTAAAAGGATTAACATCATTAACACCACATGAGAAGAATTCAATAGTCACCGCCGGATGGGTTACCCCCGATAAAGACAGCATAACACCAAATTCCAATGGTCATTTTGATTTTCACATACCTTTACGATTGCTTTTGGGATTCGCTGAAGATTACAAAAGAATAATAATAAATGTCAAACAAGAATTGGTATTACTCAGATCTTCAACTAACAAAGACTTGATACTAGCAGCAAGTGGCACTGAAGAAAGTAAACTAGAATGGCAGCTACAATTAAATAAAATCGTGTGGAGAGTACCTCATGTAAGATTAGCCGATGAACATAGAATCGTATTGTTAAGAAAGTTAAAATCTGACCGTGATATTGTAATGCCGTTTAGAAGTTGGGAATTCCATGAATACCCCATATTACCTCAAACAGAACGACAAACATGGACTGTTAAAACATCTACTTATTTGGAACGAGCAAGGTACATAATACTAGGGTTTCAAACCAATCGAAAAGATGTTATAACCGCACACGCAGGTCAATTTGACCATTGCAATATAAAGAATTGCAAAGTTTTTCTAAACTCTCAATTCTTTCCTTATGACAATTTAAATGTCATGTTTAGCAAAAAGCGTTATTCCATCTTATACGATATGTATGCAAGATTTCAATCGTCATATTATGGAAAAACTAATACACCACTGTTATCACCTGAACAGTATTATTCAAAAGCCCCAATAATCGTTATCGATTGCTCAAAGCAAAATGAATCAGTAAAATCGTCAAGTGTGGATATAAAAATCGAAATGGAATTTGAAGATAAAATACCAGAAGGTACTTCGGCATATTGTCTCATTTTACATGACAAAATAGTAACATATACTCCACTAACTGGAATAGTTAAAAATGTGTTATAAAAAACGGTTTTTAGGTGGGGGCGATTGTTATAAAAGGAGGAAAACGAAGTAAAAATTTCATTATTTGTTTGACCATCCTATGGGAAACATCGTTAGCAAAATGAGTTCACTTAATGCAAATACTAACGAAGAAGAAACTACACCGCTTATAGCCGACAACAGTTCCGATATAGAAAAACAAATTGAACAAGAAATGGATGAGTTCCTCAAGTTTAAACATAAGAAAAGAGAAGAGGAAGTTGAAAAAGGAATTAAAAAAAGAAAAGTCGATGACATTATTTCCACCAATATTTTAGCAGAGGTATTTCTTAGAATCTACTATCCCATCTCATCATGTATGACAAAAAGCGTATCTGCCGGAGTAATAAAATCATTGGAGTATTCACCAACTATTATTTTGAATCATGGATCTAAAATGGTGTTTTTCTCTGAAATTTCCTGGGAATCGTTTATGAAGCATATACATCTTTTAGAATGTTATTTAAGTAACAATACATATGGAAGAAGAACGAAATTAAGTTTGCTAGAATCAAATATTGAAATCGATATAGTAAAACATCGGGGAGGACAAATTGTTCGTTTTAGAGATTTAACTAAACATGACATAAAAATACACCTTACAAAAGATGAATTCTACACCCTCAGCTGTGCTACAGGTCCTATCACAAGATATCTAAAACAACTAATATTTTCAAGCGCAATCATAAAAGAATATTTAACCGATACATTGGATAGACAACCATATGTACCAATCCTATACGGTCCCGTAGATACTTCCATTTTCAATAGAATACCTCACGAAGTTGATATGTGGAGACAGTTGCACAACTATCAGACTAACTTCGCTATAGATGAAGAAGCACAAGAAATGAATGAAGAAGCATCTTGCAGCAACCAACCCGCAGTATAAAAAGACGCCCTCCATAATTTTACAAACAGTCCCATACCGACCTTTGTCATGAATAAACAAGTTTCATTTTCAAACCAATACCAAATAATGGAGGTAAAACGAGGTATAATTGAATTTCAAGCGTTTCGCGGTAACGACGGACATTTTATCATTAAAGAGTTAGTTATTCTAGACATGAACACATCTGTCGTTTATCACTATTTATTCCAACCTCCTATACCGTTCAACAGATTAACTACTAAAGCAAGAGTGACAAACAAATGGTTGATGAAACATTTTCACAACCTGAGATGGGATGAAGGTTTTATCCACTACAGTATGGTGCCGCACATTATGAATCATTACTGTAAGGAATTTAAAATTATCTACACAAAGGGATTGGAGAAAACCGCTTGGATACAAGCATTTACAAACCATGAAGTGATAAATGTGCAAGTGGATAGAGATTTTCAGTGTCACTTTGCCAACATTTGTATCTCTACCAAAAACTTTAAACATCGGCAGTCCCAATGCGCTTTAAAGAACGCTTATCGTTTGAATGCATATCTACAACAGAATGGTGGGGGGTGGGAAGGATATAAAAGCGACAACGCAACCATGACCCAGCATGAGTATTACTCTAGCCTCCGAACAGTCAACACCTCCCACACAGATTCGCAAGACTAAGAATAATATTAACAATAAATAAGAAGAAGAAAAAGTAAAGATGACGTCACAAACATTTTTACAATCTCTTGTCGATCAATTTAACAAACATTCAAAATCTACCGTCTTACCGACTAAAAGATGTTCAGAATTAAAAGAAGAAAAACATTATGTTATCCACACCATTAAGAAGATGGAAACTAGTGTTGGGGACGCCATCAACGTTACACTGAGTGAAGCGCCCTACACGCCCGGTGATGAACCAAAATTTCAAACATTTCTTCCTAAGCGCTTCGTGCACCTCCTGCAAAACGAAGATCTACGCCTTATCCACCCCGGCTCTCTGTACTTGGCATCCCACGGTCCAAGCGGAAGCAATTCAACGGAACTTACACTTCACGTCATGCCTACTGCCAACAACTAATTTATTTTTTGTAATACTTTTGTACACCTTTGTGAATTATTTTGAAAATAAATAAAGATGAAAAAATAAAAAAATAAAAAGCAATATATCACTATGTGTCTTTGCACATGGTGATATATTGCTTTTTAAAAAAATAATTTTAGATGACCTTGACCTAGTTACAAAAACTATATAAATGGAGTAATTTTCAAGGGGATTTCCTCAGTCTACAATTGACTTCCATGCTGTACACATCTCCCTTGGTTGTCCAATTATTTAAACGACAACATGTCTCTCAAAATCAAATGCGCATCATACGATACCTCCACCATCACAACTTTTGAACAACTCGACAATTTCACTAATGAATTGCGAGTACTTCTTGCAGGCGGTTATCACTTAAATGCCGATGTTTACGTTACAAATAAGAAGATGTTTTCAAAACAAAACTACTGCGATGATGAAGTGTACTTTTCTACACAAACGGCAACAACATCTAGCCCTTCTACTCAAAATAATGTTAAATTCCACAAATACTACTAATGTTAAATTACAATAACAATACTCCATCAACTTGAGGCTTCGCTATAAAAAGGCTATTCAACCCAGACTAAATCATCATTTGCTTTTTGACAACCGCAGCGATAACAACTACAACTACTATGCTGTACCGAATGATGATTGAATTTAATGGTAAAATATTTGGAAAGGACTATCAAACGGTAGAAGAGATGAGCTCCGATCTTGATGTATTAACTAAAGAAGGCTTCCAACCAAAGTTAATTCTAAAATTTCCAGAAGTACATCCACTATCCACTGAAGATCTCGTCGCAATGGCTAGAGCAAAAAAACAAGAACATGAAGTAAATATTAAAAAAGAGAAAGAAGAAAAAAAAGACGAACCTATATCTTAAGTGTGCAACTTTTTAATATTTGTACCCCATTCTTTTTTAAAACTCCATTTGGTTGACCTTGAAATTACCCCCACCACTTTTTTCTTTTAATAAAACTCTCTATTCTATACTATACACCTTCATTTCCCAACTCCACTTAGAACCGTCAACATGGAAAAGAAAAAAGAAGACTACAAACCACGCTACTGTTGTGAACAAAAATGTACCGATATAGGAAGATGGATGGTAGACGGATTAGCTTGTAGAAAATGTGAATTCTTCGGATCCTGTTACTGCAAATGCAAAACAAAACAACTACCACCACCAGAATTGCAAACCTTCAAAATTTATAAATCAAGATACTTCCACACTTGCTGTCCCCAGAGATGTTTTAAATTTCACCCAGAAAGACTTTTTAATTGCCGAAAGTGTGATGCATATTATAAAGACGACTTTTGTACATGCATCAAAAATTTGTGCAAATATAGATCAGATTGGTCTTCTGATCCTATTCAAGCTTCAGATATATAGCTGTAGTCACTGATTGCAGCTCTTTTTTAAAATTTTATTTCGTTGACCTTGAGATTATCCCCACCACTTATTTTACAATATATATTCTATATACCCTTTAACACACTTCTCATTTACACTACATTGCTTGGACTAACACCAACATGGGTGACGGATTTATTTCTTTTGAACATTTAATTACCGAAAGAGATGAGATGGAAACTCTATTTCACAACTTACTCACACTTATGGATAGGTATCCTTTAAAATGGATCAACATCAAAGTAAAATATGTAAATCCTACCAAAATATTTTCATCATCATCATCATCTTCCAACAGTGCAGGGGAAGAAGAAGAACCAACTTATGGTATTACAATTATTGAATTAAACAGCGAGGAACAAGACAATCAAATTCAAATTATAAATAAACTTAATATTTAGTTTACAAAAGTGATTGGTATTTCTATTCTATATTGAAGCTATCATTATTTTATTTCTATACACTTCCCACAACCTACCCGAACGGCGTTTCGCGGCGAACTGCGGTAACCGAGGTTCTCTCGCTTCTCGTTTTCGATTACCCCCACTCTTTTTCTTCCCCTACCACTATTCCCTGTTTCCATATAAGCGACCGCCTTACCGTCGCTCACCATTTGTTTGCCTACCGCCGAACGATGAGCCAGCCTCGATTAGCAAAGAATACTACTACTTTTGCAGTGACATCGCAACAAGATTTACAAGATATTTTTCAAACTTTAACCGATGTTGTAAACACGCCAAACAACACAGTAACTATTACTGTTGAAATTACCTACAATTGTCCAGAATGTGAAAGAATGGAAAGCGATAATGTTGAAGAATTAGAAATGCCAAACAACAGTCCTTCATCCGCCCACGATTCAACACCAGATGATTAAAGCTAGTCCTACACAAATATTCTTTTTCAATCCCCCCACCACTTTACATTAAATATATATCCTCCCCTTATTTGCTCTCCTCATTTCATCGCCTACTTTTACACCATCTACACCGCTCCTCTCTAACCTGTACACAAACATGATGGACGGCTTTTCAATCACATCACAATTGGAAGACGATAAATTAAAACTCGAAATTAACAGAATACAATTGGAAGCACAAAATCAAGAAGAAATGATCCGGCTGTTAAAGCTCTTCAAATGCGTACTGTGGTTGGTATGCCTCTATCTGCTTATCGCCATCACCATCGGCATTTACCAGACCGTCACCGCCAAACATCGCTTGGACACCACTTCCAATAAAAATTCTACTTGGCTTTCCTAAAATAAATTATTAATTCCCACAGCCCCACAGCCCCCATCCGCTCCCGCCACACTCCCGCCCGCCCCACTCGTCCCCACACTCCCCACCTTTTTTAAAACCCCCTCCAAATGACCTTGACACACTTACCAACCCCTCCCCAAACCCCCCAAAAAACCCCCAAATCAACAACACACACCTGCCAGTTACAACCGCTGACCTTGACCTGCGCCAGAACCGGCAAATCCCTTCTACTAACATTAACTTTAAAATCGTCTAGATTTTGCGTTTTGACAGCGTCTTACCAATAGCAAACTGACAACCAAAAAATATCAATGGCTAAGCGGAGCACTTTTTTTGACACCGAGAGCTAGGTGACTTCAGTTAGTTTTAATGAAAATCCCAAAGGGGCCGCCGCGCCCTCGCGCCGTCACCCAGTGTTGCCACCAATATGAATGTGACTTAACCAACATGATCACCTGAAAATGACATGGAAAACGGCAGACCCTACAATGACTTCACCAAAGTCTCTCTGTTGTGTTGTGAATTTACGTTTTTTTTTCAACTACAACAGTCTGCTAAAATAATCAGGGCTCATATCTTATGTACATCTTTACCGTGCAAGTACATCCTTAAAAATATATGTATATTTGGGACTCCGTGCGGCCCCCCTGCAGCCCGCGGCCCTAGGCCAGGGCCTATTCGGCCTAGTGGTAAGTCCGCCACTGATTTCAAGCTTCTAGGAAGACAAAATATCCAAAGACTGTGAAGTTTCCAAGCCTAAAAAAGTGGCTTGCAATGAGCGCGGGAGTCACTTGCTGTAATAATTCTTACAGCCCGCTTTTGTAGTTTGAGCACATCAAGAGCATGGGTTGAGTGGTTCCACAGAAGTAGACCATCGACGTGGCAATGAAAGAGCGCATGATACCATGGCCAGGTCACACAGTTTCTAAGTTTCAGGAGAAAAAAGCATATCCGGGACAGTTTGTTAGTGGTCTGTCTAAATGTTGTTTTCCTAACTGAGTTTCTCGTCAATAGTTCTCACCAAGAAGTTTTACAGGGTCCTGCTTGGACCTCATCCTGTTGCTGTCTGGAAAAGCTGCATATAGGTTTAATCTGCTGAGTTTTGTCTTCATTAAGTTGAAATCTATAGCAAAAACCCAATTATGGTGGCAGACAAGAGTTGTTGCTCTGAGATGCCCGGATATCTATAATGTTCTCGCCGGTAGCCAGAAGGGTGGTGTCATCGGCAAACATTAATGTTTTGTCACTTTCGTCAAGGCCATTGGTCAGGAAGAGGGTGGGTCCAAGGACAGACCCCCTGTGCTACGTCATATTCCACTTGTAGTAGATTTGAGGAGGCTCCATCAATATAGACACAAACTGGGTCCTATGTTTCTTAGGCAAGAATCAATATTACACTTTATGTAATATTGATTCTTGCGATATTAACTTCACTCGATCACATTACCAAACGTAGGTAAAATTGAGATGGGTCGATAGCTCATCCTCATTGATGAATGATTCCCCCTTATTCTTATACACCGGGATCGTTATTGACCTTTTTAGAAATTCCGGGAAACACCATCTTTAAGGCACTTTTTTTTGTATGGCAGCCGAGAGAGGAACTGCAACCTCATCATTGACCAAGCGGAGCATACAAGTTACATTCCAAAGACATCTGGACTCTTTGAAGGTTTGAGTGCGTACCAACTTAATAAAGTTAGTAGGAGATATTGCTTGAAAAATTAGGTGGTGGAGCTGAATTTTTTCTAGAGACAAAAAATCCATGGGATCCTGTGTCGCAGGGAGTAAGTCCTCAACGATCTCCTTGACAGAATCCACACAAAAGTTGTTGAAGGTGGCGCGAATCGCAAAATCAATACTGAATATTTATTGTCAATGAAATAACCTCTTGCCTTCGCCCTTACCACCGAGCCATCGATAGCAAGTGTGGATAATACTTTATGATCATTTACTCCAGTAGCTTTTCTGGAGTGCCTATAATAATTAGGTACTGACGGCAATCATCAAAATTTTTCATCATTAATTGGTACAGTAAGAGATGAAAGTCAAGCAAGACAGGGGCTTAAAAATAACGATTGTTTTAAGACATCAATACTGCATTAACGCTACTGCTAGTTTTATAATTACCATTAATTACCATCCTCTTGACCTTTGACCAGAAAACTGGATTGGCTGCGTCAGTTTATGATTAACTTTCAAGTAAAATGTAAAAACTATATACAAAACTATATACGTTGTCAGGCGGCAATTGGAGGATTGACTAAAATTCCATTGGAGCCTCGTAGAACTCATCAAGGGAATAAAAACTATTTTGAATACACCAAGACTTGATCCTGCTCTTAAATTGACGTAGTTCCAGGCACTTAAGAGACTCTGGCAAGTGATTGAACAACTTGCAGGCCAAAAGGGGAAAACTATCCTTCACTTTGGTTGTTCTGCATCTGGGAATTGATATCGCATTCCCATTCCTAAGGTTGTGTCCATACATCTGTCCTCTTTTCTCCAAGTTGGAATAGTTTTCTTTTGCATACAGCAAGGAGTTGAAGATATAATGCCCGTAGATGGTCAGGATTCCCATTCCTTGGAATATAGGCTTGCAATGCTGCCTAAAATCAGCGCCCGTCATTATCCTTAATACTTTCTTCTGTAGCAGGAGAATTCTCTTGGATGCCGCACAATGTCCCCACAATAAGATGCCGCATGCAATGTATGTGAGTGGAAGAGCGAGTGATAGATTACAATCAAATATTGCAGGGTCACCAAATTCTTTAGTTTACGTATCAAAAATACAACCCTTGACAATTTACGGCATACCTCGTTGATATGGTCGTTCCAAGTCAGTTTAGGGTCCAGATGGAATCCCAAAAGTTTAACTGAGGAATCCTTGATAACCAGAGAGTCGTTAAGGGAGCAGACAAGTTGTTGGGTCTTATTCTCATTCAGACTGAGTTTGTTCGCCTGGAACCACACCTTAGCCCTTTCTAAACTATTCACAGCACCCTGCAGCAACTCATCATGATTTTTGTTCCGAGATAAGATGGTGGTATCATCGGCAAATAGTAAACAATTGGTTACATCACTCAAATCATTGATCATAATGAGAAAAAACAATGTGCCAAGCACCGAGCCTTGGGGAACTCCATGTTCGACTAATTTGATGCTTGAGTTTACCCCTTTCATGGAGACAAACTGTTGGCGATTTTCTAGGTAGGATTTAAGAGTAGCAAAGACTGTGCCTCTTAGACCGTAGGATTTGAACTTTTCCAGCAAGATGTTATGTGAGACACAGTCAAATGCCTTACTTAAATCGCAGAGAGTAAGGGCAGTTGACTCACTTCCCTCGTATGCCTCATGAATGCATGTGATTACATCTTTTAGCGCTGTTGTGGTAGACCTCCCTGACCTAAAACCATGCTGTTTTTCTGTAAAGATGTTGTTCCCTTCAAAGTACTGAGAAAGCTGGTTTTTAATGACTGTTTCAACAACCTTACTCAGAATGGGAGTGATAGATATAGGTCTATACCTGTTAATGAGTTTGGGATCACCCTTCTTAAAAATAGGGATCGTTCGGGAAATCTTTAATTCATCAGGGAATTTCCCCAGGGACAGACAATGATTCACCACAACAGCTAGAGGATGAGCTATATGATGGATATTATTAGTGGGCATTAACTGAAAACAAACTTTATACATTATATATATGACTGACTTTATTAATTATTTTAACTAAAACATCACTGAATAAATCACAATCACATTGCTGCATACTGTCACATTAGTATCCCGACTATAATCTCTAAACGGAAGTAAGTAAGAAGAAGAAGTAAAAACATTTGGCAGATCAGTAGCCTATACTTTCTGGTATGAATATAAAATTATACTATTAAACACTCCTCCTCGATTAATATTTTTGAAACTTACAATAACAAATAAACAAAAATAATTAATCGCTTTTACGAAATAAATCAAAAAAAAAATAATAATACACTTCACTTAGCTCTAAATAATGAACAATCCTAAAAAAAGTAGCCCCTAATGATTTGAGTAGCCTTGTGATTTAAAAATCAATAAAAAGAAATAATTGCACATTTCTTTTAAATAAAAACAGATAAGTCCTAGGCCTAACTAAACCTTTTTGTTTTACACTTATTCTGACTGCTCAAAATAACAACAAACTTAAAGACAACAATTTCTTTAACATTTTAGTTTTTTTTTTAATAAGGGCCTAGGCCTAAATGATTAACTTCTATTGGGTTGGACCCAAATAAACAAACTCTAGGCCTACATGTAGCAAGGAAAAACAAATTTTATACCTTAGCATTCATGACTGAATTTCTTAACTGAACAAATCTCTCTTTACTTAAGGCTTTTGTAAACATATCAGCAAGATTGTCAAATGTACTTACATATTGAACATCAATTACTCCCTTTTGACAAAGATCTTTAATAAAATGAGCTTTTATGTCTATGTGTTTTCCTCGCTTGGAGTTTTGAAAGGTTTTCACAAGTGACACTGCACTATTATTATCAACTTTTAGACAGGCCATTGATTTTGTATCACCACTTTCACCAAACACTGACAGAATGCCGATCAGGTTCACCAATTCTTGAGCACCTGCAGACGCTGCGTAGTACTCTGCTTCCATCGTAGATAGCGCAACGCAAGATTGCTTTTTCGAGAACCAGGCGACAGGATTTCCTCCGTGTAGTGCAACAAAGCCGCTAGTGCTTTTTCTTGATTCGATGTCTCCTCCCCAGTCTGCATCAGAGTATCCATGTAGTTGTCCATCTCCTTTGTAGAAATTCAGTCCGATAGTTTTTGTACCATTTAAATAGCGCAAAACTCGCTTAGCTGCTCTCCAACTTAGATTCGTTGCCTTGTCAAGAACACGACTTAGCAAAGAGACAGCGTATGAAATATCTGGCCTAGTAGTTACTGCTAAGTACATCAGACTGCACACAAGACTTCTGTAAGGTACATCATTATTAAGCTCATCATCCAAGAGTTGAAAACCTTTTTCTAGAGGAGTTGATACAGGGCGGCTACAACTCAGTCCATGATCATTCAGTAATCGTTCAATTATTTTAGTTTGATTGACCTTGATACAATCATCAGTTCGTGAAATTTCCATACCAAGGAAGCATTTTGCATCCCCTAGATCTTTGACTTTAAATTCTTCATGCAGGTAAGAAATCAAATGTTCAATTTGTTCATTATTTCCTGTGATAATTGCATCATCTACGAACAACAGCAAATATATGTCTTTTGCACTATACAAACAAAAGTCATAATTGGATCTTAAAAGTCCATATTTTTCGAAAGACTCATTGATCGTGTCATTCCAACACTTAGGCGATACTCTTAGTCCATAAAGTGCACGTTTTAGTTTATATACTTCACTGTCTCCTTTTAAACCTTCAGGTCTTTTAACATAAATCTCTTCTGTTAGCGTTCCGTTCAAAAATTCTGCTGGTACATCAATTTGTTTTAACGGCCAATCATTGTTCACTGCTTGAGATAATAGAATTCTTAGTGTTGAAGTTCTACAAACAGGCGCATATGTCAGTTCATTAAACATTGTTGGCTGCTGAAATCCCTTTGCGACTAATCGTGCCTTCTTTGACCCGTCCCCTTTGACAGTAAATACCCACTTAAGGTCAATAGCTTTTTCACCAGGAGGTAAAATAGCAGGATCAAAGGTGCCAAGTTCTTCGTGAGACTTCAATTCCGTATCGATAGCCTTTCTCCAATCTTCAATTTTTGTAGCTTCTTGAAAAGTTGTAGGTTGAACACTTGTCAGTAGACAATATGCATTGTAAACATCGTAGTCTTGCAAATATACAGGTTTCTTCTTATCACGAGTCGGCCTCATCATTTCAGTTTGAGGGCTAGGGTTTTTTGATGGAGATCGATCTTGGTTTTGTGAACATTGCAATTCCGCAGTAGAAAATTCTTCTTCTTCATTATGAAGCTCTGGGACTTCTTTTGATTCTTCACATATTTGCAGCTTGTTGAGTTTTATAGGGCTTTTGTGGTCTTCTCTTTTGGTATTCTCCGACGATTGATTAAAAATCATTTTATTCGGCTGAAAGTGCATTTCTTCTTCATTAAACTTGACATCTCTGGACATTACTACTCTTCTCTCTTCTGGAGACCATATACGATATCCACCACCACAATACCCAATCATATAACACCAACTTTGGCACGAGGATCTAGCTTGTTACCTTTAGGTATACAAGTATACCACACACGGCATCCAAAGATTCTTAGTTTATTCAGGTTTTGTTTACCATACCATAAGATACTGGGAGTTTTATTACTTTCTAATGTAGATGAAGGACACCGATTTAATTCATATGTTGAACACCTTAAAGCTTCACCCCATAGCTCTTTTGGCACAGCTGACTTCGCAAGTTTAGTACGAACCATATTAAGCAAGGTTCTATTCATACGTTCAGACTTTCCGTTACTTTGTGGGCTGTAAGGCAATGTATATTCTAGCCTAATCCCATTGGATTGAGCAAATGCTTTAAATGATTTTGAGGTTACCTCACCTCCATTGTCTACTCTAATTCTTTGCACTTTAACCCCATGCTGTGTTTCAACTAGCTTGACATAGTTGATTAGGTGGTCTTCAGCTTCACTTTTAAATTTTAAAAGGTTCACTACGGTGAAATGTGTGTAGTCGTCTATAATTACTTGGAAATACTTATAACCATCGTGGGTTTCTGGATTCACAGGACCACAAACGTCCGAATGTATCAATTGTCCGATATGGGTTGTTGCATTTTGATTTTTCTTGAATGGTAATCTTGTAGCCTTGCCTTCGATACAAGAAGAACATATATCTTCGGACTAGGGAAGTCCAAGCTTCTTCAATCCTTTGCGGTTGAGATGGCCTAGTCTTCGATGCCACAGGTTTTCATCTGTTTTCATCGCAAAACAATCTTCTGTTTTGTTTGTTAGTTCAAAGTAAAGAATGTATAGGCCTCTATCGTTAGCACAGTATATCTTGATGTTATCTTTACTGAGTAACATCTTATCTTTGTCGATGACAACTCGAAAACCTTTTTCGGTTAATTTACTTATTGCTAAAAGGTTGTGATTGAGGTTAGGTACAATCAATGCCTCAACACTTACATTTCTACCATCACAAATTACATTTAATGTACCTAATTTATTGCTGGACATTACTTGGCCATTTGCAACATGTATATTAACATTATGTGGTAACAATTTGATGTCAGTCATGTATGGCTCTAATTCTTGCTTAACTAAGTGATTACTTGCTCCTGAGTCCAGAATAAAAACATTTTCTTTACCTTGTGCTTTTGTGATTTCCGCTTCATCCTTCAAGGCTATGAATGATATTTCGCCTTTTGAAGTCAAGCCTACATTAGCTTTTTCGTTAGACCTGTATCCGTAATTCCGGTTACTTCTGTATGGTCTTCGGCCTCTCTGAAATCGTCCATTGTTAGGCCTACTGCCTCTTGATCTACCATTGCTAAAATTCCCACGCCTACATTGAGATGCATAATGACCCTTATCACCACATGTGTAACAACCAGATGCTGACGAATTGAATGAAACTTCATTATCTTCTACGCTACATCCTGCAGAGCCTTTGTTATTTCTTATTTTTGTTTCTTCGTCCAATATAAACGTGACTTTACAAAGTCTAACTTTAAATCAGGCTGAGTCTCTAGAGCTGTGACTACAGTTTCATACTCTTTCGGTAATGAAAGCAGTAAATGACAAACTCTATCACTTTCATTAATTTTTGAACCATATTCCTCCAACTCTCTAGAGATAGTATCAAATTTTAGAAAGTGATCTTCTAGGCTATCCCTTTTGTTACATTTAAGAGATATTAGCCTACGCCAAAGAGTCAATTTTGAAAAGGAACTTGCTCTTACAAATACATTTTGTAGTGCTTGAATCATACCTTTGGCTGTTTTGGCATCTTTAATGAGATCCAAATGCTTATCTGCTACGCCTTGGATGATCAGGGCCTTAGCCTTTGCATCGTTAATGAGGAATTCTTTCTTCTTCGTTTCATCCACTGGTGGGTCTTCAGTGACTACATTCAATAACTGTTCTTTTTCAAGCAGGGCATTTATTCGAAATTTCCAGTTATTAAAATTGGAGCCTGCTAAAATAGGCACTGTTACAGTCACATTGCTTGAAGCCATTAGACTTGAGTTTTATCCACTTAAATCTAATTAATCGACTGGGCCCATAACCAATGATGGATATTATTAGTGGGCATTAACTGAAAACAAACTTTATACATTATATATATGACTGACTTTATTAATTATTTTAACTAAAACATCACTGTCAATGATCCTGATGAGAATCGTAGAAGTCAACCCATAAGCATCCAAGCTTTTAGATGGCGGAAAATTCTTTACTATATTTTTAATTTCTTGTGGGCTAACCATCTTCCAGGATTAGGTTGTCAACAGTTTGTACATAAGAGGCTGCTAGTTGATTGGCATCAGGAATACTCTTAACAATATCACAAACAGCACTGATAAAATAGTCATTTACCTGCTCTGGGGTGGCTGGACAATCCACCACAGTGACTTTCCTGTGTGAATTAATAAGTTTCCATGCTGCTTTACATGGGTTTTGGGCATTTTCGATAAACTCAATATTGTAAGCTTTCTTTGCAGCATCAACTTTAGACCTATAGAGTCTCTTAGTTCTGATCACGAAATTCAGGAATTTCCTTACTTAAGTCATTTAAAAGAAGTATATAAGATCTTAATCTACTAAGCTCCTCTGTGTACTATATATATATATATATATATATATATATATATATATATATATATATATATATATATATATATATATATATATATATATTTTAAATCAAGATTTTATTAAAATATAAAATGTATACAAAAATTTTATATTTTTATTTCATACAAAAGACATTTTAAATTTTAGAAGTTTAAAATTTCAGCCACAAATTTATATACTACAATACACCCAGCACTTAATATGCAAGCGGTTTCAAGTTCAAGCAGGATTGATTGGCATACCTGAAAAGCTTTTATCCTGTCTACAACCGTTGTTTGCAGGGTATTTGTTTTTGCTGCTTGTCTCCTTCGTTCTGCTAGGGCAGTACTGTCAGTGCCAGTGTCAAAAATCCGGACTTCGTTTGTCAGTGTGCGACACGCCCCACCCCCGGTTCATTCATCAGGTGTATTAGGAGTCGGATCTAACGTTTATTTTAACTGATTTCATGTTAATGTGAAGCAATATTTAGTTTGTATTTTATAAACTTAAATAGCATGAATGAAGCCATGTATTTTTTCATGTTTAAATGGTTAGCTAGGTGATGAACGAGTTTGTTATTGCATCGGTGTTTTTGTGCTTTTAAATTTTACGACACCTCATTATACATTGTTAGAAATGGCAGAAGACGAAATTCTGTTCGACGATGTGTATGAACTCTGCGAAATAATCGGAAAGTAAGTCCAAATAATAAATAATAACTAGTCTAGGCCTAGTTTGTATATCACACAAAACTGTAACCTTTGACCTCTTAAATGTAAACCCAATTGATTATTAGGATCTAGGTTTGCCTAATATCAAAAGAAATGTATATTCAGGCCTGAGTTAAAATAGAGTCATTAAATATTTATTATTAATAAGAAGCATATTGTTTAGGCTAGGCATAATTACGGTATTCCTGTGAAGTCTAGGGCCTATGATCTGCTGACTAGGCTAAGACCAGTTAGCCTGTGAAGTTAGAGGAAGCATTTGAGAGACTAATTTATTGCTTAGCTTCAACTGACTTATACATAGATTTTAAATAGTTTACCTAGTGATTACAAAAAAATTACAAAAACATGTTAATTTTACAAATTAGGCCTAATTACAAAAAAATATTAATATTTTTAAATAAAAATATTTTTATATTCTTTAGTCGAATGCATCTTTTATATCTACATTAATTTAGGCTAACATCCTTATACAAATAGTTGCCTTCTATTGTAGCCGTGGGCTTAGCATTTAGAATTAAGTCCCAAAAACTTGTGGAGTTAATTCATTAAAACATTTTCCATCTGCAATAAATACGTACCTAATTACCGTAGGTAGGCCTACCAATTTATGAGGTGTTGATTTTGATAGGCCTTTAGGCTATAATTGTATAGATGTTTAAGTTAATTAATAGATTTTAAAGATTGAATATCAGTAGTGTAATGTTAAAGTAAAAGGCCTTGCCATTGAAGAATTAGAGAGTTTTTGCACACATGGAAAATGAATACGGTAAATTCTAAAAACTATTTAAATAATTGCAGATTTAGGTACTTTTGCTGCTTGAAAGTACAAAAGCTTGTTGAAAAGTGATCAATAGCCTAGTAAGTCAACCATTAGAAACCATTCGTACAGTTGAACTATCCTGTGTAACGTATTATAGGCCTATGTAAATTTTCTAATTTAAAAATAGCATTTAGTGTTTATTGTAAGATTTACCGCATGTTGCAAAAACTCTCTATTAATAACCAAATAAAAATTTTAGAGTTCTAGAGGCTACCGTCACATAACTTTAAAATTAGTTCTCCTATAGGCCTAGGGTAAATTTATTCAAAATTATTTTTACCAATCTTTTTTGTTATCGTCGTCTTTTTTTTGTTTGACTGTTAGAAATGTAAGACCTTAAAGTTCGCTATTAACTGTAGAAAAAATGGAGGGTCAAGTCCTCTGCTAAATACACATATAAAATATTTATGATATTGGCGAAACTTCGTTATCCATCTCCACCGTTATTATCGATGTGGAAATTTCGATATTGCGATAATATTGCTCTTATATCGATGATACAATTACACGATACGATTACAATTTTATCACCTGATTTAGTTTCTCGTTCTAATACAATGAAATAAACCTTTTGACAATGAAACAAATACCGTATAGCCTATATTCAAACAAGTAAATGAAAATAACAACAACAGAAAAAGTAAAAATTGTAGCTAATGTAACCTGTAACAAACAACAACACAAAATAAACTAACCAAGTAGTCCAGGCTCTGAACAGGTTGAGCATGCACTGAAAGTCTAACAAAATTAGACTTTGGATTATTGTTGAGGACATTTAGTAGATGTAAAAAACCGTGTTGCCACATTTCCAGAATGGGCACAACCTGGGCTTAACACGGGGGACGTCCTCTAGAGGAAGTCGTAGAGGAAACTGTATTGGCCAATGTCATGTTGTATATCATTTTAAAGGTCTTTGAATGTAGATTCGAATGCCACAAACCCGATCTCTAAAGGTCGAATATAACGCGAGTTATTGTGTTTTGAAATTTCGGTAAAATCCTTTCATGCAAAATTTGACCGCCTGCCATATCTGACTCTCGATCGTTCATTTAAGGTCGGATTTGTGGCATTGCTTTCTGTTAAACATGATCCTAAAGCTTACATTAAATATTTCACTAAAAATTTCATGGGTTGTCCCAAATCGGGCTGAAAATCATAATGTAATCATAATATTTTGGACAGCATGTGAAGACGGCAAATGAAGACTTAAAATAAAACATTGAACTTAATTTTCAGGATCTTTATAAAGAGGAGATAGATAGAATGTAAATAGATTTAAAAACAATGTCGCCAACTCGACCTCAAATGAACGTTTGAGCCAGAAATGGCAGACAGTTAAATTTTGCATGAAAGGATTTTACCGAAATTTCAAAATGCAATAACTTGCGTTATACTCTATCTTTAGAGATCGGGTTTGTGGCATTTGAATCTACATTCAAAGACCTTTAAAATGATGTTTGAAACATGACATAGGCCAATACAGTTCCCTCTACGACTTCCTCTAGGGGGTATCCCCCGTGTTGAGCCCACTCTGGAAATGTGGCAACATCGATTTTTTACATCTACTAAATGTTCTCAACAATAATCAAAAGTCAAATTTTGTTAGACTTTTAGTGCATGCTCAACCTGTTTAGAGCCTGGACTAAAGTTTGTTGTGTAGCTGTATCTAAATTCAAATTGTGAGAAGAAGCAGACTTCATTAGATCTAAAATGGCGTCACACAAATGCTGCCAAATACAAATCAGAAAGCTTTTTTTTTGCTGTTGTATTGAGGGAATATGCATTTTAAATGTTTCCAAACACCATTGATTTTGTTGTTATAAACATCGCTGTCAATTAAAGTGATGGAGGTTTACGATTACACTGTTAGGTTACATTATTATTATGATAGGCCTACATATCTTTTCTCAGTATCGTTGTTGATTCGATTGTTTTCATCGCTCAATTTCAATCGCAATATCGAAATTTCCACATCGATAATAATGGTGGAAACGGATAACGAAGTTTCGCCATGATATTTAGGCTTCTAGTTGTTATAATTTGAACTTGTAACCTAACTTATGATGCCAAAAGAAGTGTCATGGCTGATAGATTTAAGATTAAAATATGGGACATTTAGGATAGGCTGCAAGAACATCACACTGAAAAAAGCTGTAGAATCACTAATTCTATGGAATTTAGGATTGCTTCTGATTTGACCACGAGAGGTAAATGTAATTCAGTAGAGTCCCACTAATTCAAACCCGTTAATCCGAAAATCCGCTTAGGCTAATCTGAACACGCCCAGCTGGAAAAGTACCAACTAAAGAGGAAAATCAAGAAAACATGGTCTTTTTTGTTAAAAACACAATTATTAACTTATGGTAATTGTTACAAAAAAAGTTAGTTGGATCACATTTGATTATAATGTTATTATATTATGGTATCTATGTTGATTGAATCAACTGCAAAACAAAAACAAAGTATAAACTAGCAAAGACTTTGAATATTGGACTTTGTTAAGGTTGATCTGTTGTCAGCTGGTGTATACATCACAGTGCATAAGCTTAAACACAAATTAAACAAGGGTTGGTTAATTTGTGGCAGTAAAAATTCAAGAAATTCTAATATATCAGTGCCAAGTTCATGAAGCTAACATAATTGAACTCCGCGATTGTGGCGTACTCCAAAACACTGATTTTCAAAACATCGCAAAGTCTGATTAATGACTCATATTTGGAATGTGGGAAAGGGAGAGATGACGGGTATGGGGTGGAGGAATCTATTTTTGTATAAGTTATAAACTGTCTTCAAGTCAGTGGTCGAAGAACAATGGACTTCCGTCCGACCATGCACTTGTTCACGGAACGGTAATTATGCAGTTTAGGTGCCACCTCTTAAAAATGGATTTTGCTTTGGTGTTACCTGTAAGCTTTAATTTTCTTAAATAATTTCTGTAGGGGCCTGGGCTGTTTTATATCAATTCCCTATCAATTCAAGCGTTTCTTTTTTAATAACCAACCATTATTTCAATTTTTCAATTTTATTGTCCACGGTTTATTTATTACACAAAGAAACAAATGAAAAACTGTTACTTTAATTTTCAGACTGAAATTGTTGCTTCAAGGCACATTACACCGAGCATCACAATTGTGTGTGGGCGCGTTTTGGCGTGCCGTGCCATGCAGTGCATGACAGCCATAGCACATGGGCCGCTTTACACGCTGGTCTTGTCATAGCTTTAAGTATAAAAAACACATAGCAGCGTGGGGCCTTGTGCGGCCGCATCTATCGCACACCCCTAAAGACGGCACTTTGTCAATGTATGAAAAAATAGATAATGGCAGTCGATATTGACCAGACACACCGATCATCATCAAGCTATCCTCTTTATTGATTTTTTTTTACAATAATCAACTGATCATTTTTTTTACTTGCTAGCATGATAACGGTACGTGTTGTTTGCAATAAGAAGTGAAAAATAAATATGTTTATAACACTCAAAAATATATTTACATTTATACTGCAAGAATGCAGTATAAATGAATACAGATGGAAAGTATATGAAAAAATTAAAAAGCCAACCAATTTAGACAGGACGTACATTATTCTCTCTTTGGATCTATTGATGATCGGTGTGCCTTTTCAAAATCGATTGCCATTTTCCATCTTTTCATACATTCACAGTCTGATTTATTTCCAGTATGGAATTGGTATAAAAGTGTATCATGGTCCCAGTCTTAGGTCTTACTGTGACTACTACCGTAATAGGAGTATTCCCTATAGGGAAATTCTCTAAAAAAAAACTTATCAACCGGTAACTTTTAGAATTGTTTGCTAACATTGAAAGATTTAAAGGGTGGTGCAATCATAATTTTAATATAATTTGTCAAAGAGTAATATAATTTATTATAGGCCTGATGTGTTCAATTATTAATTTGTATGATGTGATCTATTATTAATGAATGAATCTCTCTGTCCAGGGGACCATTCAGTTTGGTACGAAGATGTATTCACCGGCAGACTGGACACCAGTTTGCTGTGAAAATCGTTGATGTAGCAAAATTTACTTCGAGTCCAGGTCTTAGCACATCAGGTGAGTGAAGGAACGATTGTTGAGCTATGAATTTGATTAAACAAACGATTAGCCCATATATTATAAATTACAAAATTGTGTAAATTAATCCATAATTTTATAAATATTATAAAAGTGCATGCGAGGCTGATATGAAAACGCCAAACCGACTAAAAATATAATTTGTAAAGCTTAAACAATTCTCTACAAACTTCACTCTCACAGTTTTATGTATAGATGACAAACAAGAAAGCTAGCTCTAGTTGAATATTAAAAAAATATATAAGTAAAGAACTACATAAAATATTTATGTTTGTGTCGGTTTTTTTCACAAAACTAAATGGTTCTTATTAACAAGTACTTTGATTTCTCTTTTTGTTACAAAACTGTAGTTAATCCTCCAGAGGTCACTTAAAATTTCAAACGCTGTCCCTCGCTCAAGGAGGTTTCCTCCGTTTTTGTAATAAATGCACAAAATGTATTCCAAATACGGTACTTTTATTGTTTGACATAAAAACAGAAATTGATTATAAAATAGATTTCACGCTATATCCTTGCAAAACAGAGTAAGAATGGCATAGTTAATTTAACAATGTAATTATCATAACTATTATGGATTATACAAAACATGTTTCACTTTTTTTACTTAAAACTTAGTATTTTTTTAATAACAGTTTTGTAAAATAGTATAAAAATAGTAAAAATAACGTTGTGGAGTACAAATAAAAAATCTTTTGTTTGAAACTCAACTATCAGAATGTATAAAAATTACTATGAGGTTTCCCTGCATAAACCATAAATTAAATATTATAACAATGACACTACAATCAATTTAAATAGTTATAAATGGAAAAATAAAAATTTACTTTAAATAAAAACAAATCTAAAATGGCAACTGTAGCCTACATAATTAAAAATACCCAAATAAAAAACGATCGCACACGGCTCTTTCTCGGTGTTCACAAAACACGCAAGATCGTTCATGGAGGAATCATCCAGCACCCCAGGACAGCGCTTGCCAAACTGACACTGCTCGGTAGAGGTGGGCCGGAGTCACTGGAACTGTCTCGTTGGAACTGTTTCACGCCCGGAACCGCGACAGTACCGCTCAGGAAAGACAGTTCCATGGCGCTGTTAATATCTGGCAGTACCATAAAGGACAGACAGTTCTGTGGCACTGTTAATCTCTGGCAGTACCATAAAGGACAAACAGTTCCGTGGCGCTGTTAATCTCTGGGAGTACCGATAGGATAGGAGCTGAGAGTTTCCTATGCGTTCGGCCTGCCCGCCAGTACAGGGCAGACTGACAGTTCCAGCCTGTCTTTTACTAACAGAAGCGTCAAGGCACTGTTTAGATAATAAACTCAACTACAGTAAAATCAAACAGTCTTCAAGCATTCCTAACCCATAGGGTGATTGATCTAGTAATTCAGTAATAAAGTTTGAAAGTACCGTAACTTTTTTATTAACATAGTGAATTATTCACTGAACAATAACAAACAGAATAATTCACTGTTTATCCAAAGGTTACTTTAAAAATATGTTAACCATGCTGTAGTTATACTTGTAGTACGATACTGTATCCATAGTCGATGTTATTATTTTTAATTTATTCAAAAGTTAAAGGCCTATATAAAAATAGATTTTTGTCCGTACAAACAGTGCTTGTTTTATAGTATAAGAAAAGAAGTAAGATAGTAACATCTAATTAATGTTATGCATCTCAATGTTCAATATCAATCAACACGCATAATAGCCTATTAGACAGTACCAGGGCCGGCCGGGATGGACGGTACTGTAGTACCAAAGCAGTCGACGCGGAACCGTTTGGAACTGCAGCTGCCTCACGGTACTGTCACTGCCACTGTCTCTGTCTCGTCGTTTCACCTCCGATAGCCAGTGCCGGCCGCCCCGCCAGCCGGCAGTTGCAGTACCAATGCAGCCTGTGGAACTGTTTGGAACTGTAACTGTCTCGCGAAACTGTTCCACAGCCGGAACTGTCTAGTTGCAGCCGGTTCCGGCCCCGGTACTGTTTGGCACACCTCTACTACTCGGTGAAAGCGGGATAAGGGTAGATCAAATTCAGCGGGTGAGTGGGGGGGAGGGGTGGGTGACAGCTGCACAAAAGTACAGTGCTGTCAACCCCAAGATAAATATTTACCACAACAAAAAATATTGACCTGGAGGATTCCTCTGCTAAGCATCCTCTCGAGTCTCGAGGGTTAATTTTCTGACATACTGCAACATTAACTTTAAAGCGGCATAGGGCGGAAAGGTCATGGGACAATTTCTGAGACTTGCGGGAAAATGCACTCCTTATCATTGTTATCATCAACAGTAAAATACCCCCGTCGCAGCAGACCTGCGTACTCAGCGAATTTCCAACGGAATTTCGGATTATTTACTTTCCCCATAAAAACACCATAAGATCGAGTATGTAGGTTTGCTGCCATTGGGTGTTGTTAGTTTTAGTTAATCAATAATTGGTAGGCCTAAATGTAAACACAAAATTGTATCCAGCTCTGGCAATTTTTATTTTCCCCATAAACTCTATGGGCGTAAGTATGTAGGTTTGCCGCCATAAGGGTTTTGGAAGCAAGTATAAGTTAACCTTATCTAGATAATGTACATACCAAATTTGATTAAGTTATGTCTATAAATAAGCAAGTTATAGGATTTTCTTGATTTCCCATAAGAATAACATGGAAAACACATTTTTGGATTTCCCCGTTATCAGTTATGATAAGATAAAAATTCAAAATACCAAATTGTTTGTTTTTTTAAGCTCTTTTAAATGGTGTAAGTTAAAAAATGATGAATTTGAAAAATTAAGGTCCAAAAATGCCAATACCCATTTTTGACCCCTTTGAAACCCCTTAAAACCCCGTTACCATAACCCGACAATGCTGGTTCGCAAACTCATGAAAATAGACCTGAGGGGCCCATTTCATAATAATCTAATAGTTACAAGTTACAAGTTGTAACTTGTAAATTCCATAAGATTTGCATTAGGCGATCAGCTGATTTACTAATAATATTAGTTTGTAGTTTATTATTAAATGGGCCCCTGGTCTTACACCTTCATACCAAATTTCATCAAAATCGGACGTCCCCTTCAAAAGTTATCAGTACCACGGACACACACACATATATATATATGAAAATGAACAAACGGTGTTTTTGGCTTCTGGGGACCTCAAGATGAAAAAGTAACATGGTCCCGTGCATAGGTCTTACCATGGCTCTAATGTAATAGCGTATTCCCTATAGGGAAATTCGCTAAAAAATTTAGCTCCTCCTGAACTACTTCCGTCTTAAACCTAATTTTGACAAGGCTATATAGTTTTGTAGCCCATTACTTATAACTTATTCTTATATAAACGTGGGCCACAAAAAATGCTTTGGTAAATTAGTTTTCAGGCCTTACCCATTATAATTTATATATTTTGGAACATAAGTAGATATTCTTCTTTTTTCTTACATTTCTTCTGGCCCCTTGGTTTTTTCAAGGCCTTTCTATAAAACTACCAACTTATATTCCTATAAAGTTCATCCATAACATTATTTGACAAGTTTTATCCTATTTCGTTCAAGTTTTCTTTTGTCATGTGTATCTTTCCAAAAAATAATGTGATAGTGTAGTAATTAAAATATTTTCCTAGGGGAAAAGTATTGGTGACTACATACACAAATTGGCTGTTGCAAGAATGTATTCATCCCAATCTTTAAATATCATTTAACAACCTGGGTAACAATTTTCACAGATAAAATACTTTCTTCTAAATTTGTTTGTGAATAAGCCTTATTGCTCAGTAAGGATAACTTATTTAGTACGGTTCATTTTAAATTAAAAGTTAATATATATTTCTATAGTACATAAAAACTCAAACATGAATGTTTCAAGGCATACTGGCTGTTTTGCAATATGGAGCTCTATGGAAGATGGCTAATCTCTCCTTATTTAAAATTAAAATTAGTAGATAAAGAAGTAAAGACAAATACCGTAACAAAACAAGTGAGATGTGGCTGTTAATATTAAATTTAAATGATAAATTTGTCACATTTACATGCAGTAATAGGCAAAGCCTAAAATATTCAAGAACTGTAAAAAACATTTCAATTAAAATCAGCCCTCAACAATTGGAAACAAAAACTGTAACAATTAGAAAGTCTTATAAAAAACTACAATAAAACACACTCATTTTATCACGGTTGCAGCTACTTGAGTAGGATTACCAAATTTTGATTTGTTAAAAATGTATTGACTTTAAAAACAATATTTAGAATTAACTAGAAACTTGTACTCGCTACAGTCCAGCAAAGTATTAATGTTTTAGTATTATTGTATGTATCAATTTCGCATAAATGGCTTGGGAACAAGGCTGGCTTCAGGATGGAGAAGAGGTTCACAAAAATGATGGTAACCTCACCAAATGTCATTAAAAAGACAATATGTGGTTGTAGAAAATAATGATCTGAAAGCCATTCAATTTAGTTTGTAAAATTGAGTGCGAGCTCTAATTGTCTAGTTTTATGAAAATAACTATCTGCTAATTGTCGGTATGAATTAACTGTTTAAATTTTTGTGACTGATGTTATCTAAAGTGGATTTTGCTGGATTGTTACAGACCTGAAGAGGGAAGCGACAATATGTCACATGCTGAAGCACCCTCACATCGTAGAGCTGTTGGAAACCTACAGCTCCGAGGGCATGCTCTACATGGTGTTCGAATAGTAAGTAATAGGCTGCTCGTAGACTGTCTGTCATATAGGGAAGCGACAATATGTCACATGCTGAAGCACCCTCACATCGTAGAGCTGTTGGGAACCCACAGCTCCGAGGGCATGCTCTACATGGTGTTCGAATAGTAAGTAATAGGCTGCTCGTAGACTCATATAGGAAAGCGACAATATGTCACATGCTGAAGCACCCTCACATCGTAGAGCTGTTGGGAACCCACAGCTCCGAGGGCATGCTCTACATGGTGTTAGAATAGTTAGTAATAGGCTGCTCTTAGACTGGTCTGTCATATAGGGAAGCGACAATATGTCACATGCTGAAGCACCCTCACATTGTAGAGCTGTTGGGAACCCACAGCTCCGAGGGCATGCTCTACATGGTGTTCGAATAGTTAGTAATAGGCTGCTCTTAGACTGTATGTTGTAAATGGAAGCAACAATATGTCACATGCTGAAGCACCCTCACATCGTGGTGATGCTGGAAACCTACAGCTGCGAGGGCATGCTCTACTTTAAGTTATAGTCTGCTTGTAGACTGTCTGTTGTTTACAGATATTAATATACTTTCTTATGTAATATTTTGCAGGGTTTATCCAAACTCTCCAAGTTATTTCTATGTTATGTGTTGGTTTATTGATGTGAACACCAATAAGAAGTTCCATATGATTATTAGTCTCATACATTTGTTTCACTAATCAGGAATAAGTATTATATATAGACAAGATCCTTAGATACTTAATGAGGCTTTGACGTAAAAGCAGTATCTGTAGTGAATATGTTTTTTAAATTTTACTTTTAAAATATTCATGAAACTTAATCATTTTAATCTCTACTCCCTGAACACCAAATATTGTAAACTGTTAAAAATTGGTTTTATTGTACGGTACTCAAATAAAACTATCCAAAGGTGTCAAGTAAACGTTTTTCATGCAGTGTGTAGTAACTGCATTGACAAAATCTTTTTGATACCTACAGAAAGTTTTATGTGTGTATAACTCTCATAAATTTAACACGATGTTATTATGATTGAACACTTTTTTTAACTGAGAGTACTGTGTCCTGTGATTTTGGTACTGCCATCTTCATCACTGCCCTACCTTTGTAATAAAACTATGATTATGTTAAATAAAGGTTTTTAATTACTAGTAGGCTTGCTTATATTTTGTTATAGGCCTAAGTGTAAAGTGTAATTAATGGGCCTCTAAGTTATGTGAACTTTCTTGTTTGAAGTCTCATGTTTTAGAGTTTTGCTCGCATATGAAGAATTATTTTATTTTAGGACAGAAAAAATTAGTTTTACAAACTGCTCACCTAAACATAGTAAGCATATCAGCAAACATAGGGACATTAAATAATTGTACTGTAATTTTGAAGGTGTATTTGACCATGCGAAAATGTTTTTCTCAATTTAATTAACTTTAAATATTTTTATTTTCAGCATGGATGGATCGGACATTTGCTTTGAGATTGTCAGACGAGCAATGGCAGGATTCGTTTACAGTGAGGCTGTAGCCAGGTAATGTGTTTGTTCCATTCTTACTTGTACTTAAATAAATAACCCTAAAATTGATATAGGCCTTTAAGTATATTCTACAGTGTATAAAGTGTACTCGCTAAGAAAAGGTTTGAAATTTAAAATTCTGCATCGGACCAGTAGCAGTTGGACAGTGGCTTGTAATCCTAAAACAAAAGATATTTTCAAATAAGCAAACTTTGCAGTAGAATAAAAATATTGTGTGAAGGATCAATTTTCGTACTTGTTTACAACAATAAAAGTAGAAATTAATTACTTAGTTTGTTTTGCCAGTTCTCAGTGGTTGTTGAGTAAGCAGTTTTGCAAGCAGTTCAGCTGATGAATCATTAAAGTTTTAACCTTGTTAACTAAGTCATTCCTCCCCCGGTGGCTCAACATCGATGACCGTTTTATCAGCACAATATCTCTTGAAGTGGGTTATTGTCGATGAGATGGGGTTTTCAAATCTTTTGTTAAATGCTTTTATATCAAACTCTTTTTGTAACACTCTTTCAGACATACAATTTGAAATATTAGTCTCAGGAGTAATTGTTTTTCAAAAACATTTTACTATCAATTTTTTTTGTTTTATTGAGAGTAATAATGTTTGTATAATGAATAATAATTATTGCCCTTAGTGATAAACATATTTTAGAGTTAATGTTATGATTATAAATTAATGGTGGTGTCTTAGGTTACCGTAAGGGTTTGGTTGGCATTATAAAAATAGGGTTTCCGTAAGAGTGTTATTATTAAAGGAAACAATCCATTTTATAGTATTTTTTATTTTACAGCAGAAACTACTTCATTTAAAGCTTTTTAAATGACACAATTAAAAAAAAGTTTTTTTTAATGACACAATAGGCAGCGGCCTTAGCTCAGTGGTAGAGCTCTGGGTTATCATCCAGCGGGCCCGGGTTCAATTCCCGGCTCGGGGACAAAAAGATCGTTCGGCCGCTCCCGTGGTTCAGAAGTCACGTTAAGCCGTTGGTCCACCTGCATAGAAAACAAAAAAGTGCAGGCATTTCAGGCGAGGAGAACTATCAGTTAATTGCTGATCTCCCTCCACTAAAAGCCATACGATAATTATTATTGAATGACACAATAAATCTTTAAAATCTGTGAGAGGAGTTTTTGTTCTTTATATTTGAATTTGTTGATAAGCTGAAGATGGCTTTAGACATTAAGCCAAAAGATACTTATTTCTAAAGTTTTATTTTTTATTTAGTGATGAGTAACCAATTAAAATAAGTAATGATAGGAGTTTTCGTCTCAATAAAAAAATCAATTTGGCTCATTTACTGTGGGAAAATTGATAAATTTAGTAATTGAAGTTTTTTCAAAGCCTTCAAATGCCATTCAGAATATGTCCCAGTTCTGATGACTTAAAAACAATTAAGTTTATGATCCTATTTTAGATCTATGCAAGATAATCTTTCGGGTAAAATTAGCTGCGTTTATCCCTAGACGAAAACTCATGATGAAATTTTCAGCTAAGCCACAAAGGATTGAATGTTTTCATAAAAATACCGTACTTTAGGAAAAACATCCACTTTTGAAAACTTAAAAATTTTCAGTTTTTGGTTAAAATTTGAAATCCCACTCAAGTCTTCTCTTGAATTTAATTTGTTTTGAACAATTATTTTACTATTCTAAGCAACAATTTCTTACTACGTGTGGGCTTAAGCCATAGTAGCTGAATGTAGATTTGAAGGATTAAACTGTATTCGTCCTTGTTAACACAGCCACTACATGAGGCAGATCCTCGAGGCCCTCAGATATTGCCATGAGAATGACATCATCCACCGAGACATCAAGCCTCACTGCGTGCTGTTGGCGAGCAAAGAGAACTCGGCTCCCGTCAAGCTCGGAGGGTTCGGCGTGGCTATTCAACTGCAGGACGGGAAAGTCGTCAATGGAGGTAGTTGTAATATCTTGACTTGCTTAGTGGCTTTATCTTCTCAATTGTCAGTCAACGTAATAATGTTGATTCTTGTTATGGAAAAAGCGAGCTATCGCGTGATATGCTTGGTGAGGAATAGCCTGAAATCATTGAAATAACAGTAATAGTTTGCCAGATAATTATAGGACAATTATAGGAAATATTGTTTGTTTGAAGATAGAGATCTCAAATTTGGAACCCAAATTCTAAGTATACAAAGATGTCAATTTAGATAGGAGGCCATCCTAAATTTTCCATGTACAGGGGTTTTTGTGCTTTTAGAGGGATTTTAAGATTTTTCGCCATCAATTTTTTTCAAGCTCAATTTTAGGTTAAACCTCTTATAAGAGCTCAAATTAAAAAAAATAGTATTCTCAAAGATGACAATTAAATCAAATTCTTAATTTTCTACTCTGAAATCCTTTCAAATTGAGCAGTAATATCGATTTGTATTATAACTCTTGCAAGCCTCTCAAATTAAGCCTCATTTATTTAAGAAAAATCAAACCTTTTTAGGCGATTTAAAAGTCATACAATTTTGCAATGTTAATTGATAACTAAACATACTATATTCAGGAAACATAATATATTCTACTATTTCTTGGAAATATTGGCTAAAATTCAAAATATAAAAAATCTTTAAAAATATAATCACCTCTTTTAAACTGTAAATTATAGGTCTGTGAAATTAATTGATAGTACTTTTTAAAATCTGTTGATAATTATGGACCAACTTATCTAATGTGAAGGCTAAATTCTGTATCCTATTTTAGATAGAATTTATCTTTCATTCGTGATAATTTTATCGCCTGGCCTTTTTATGTCAAACCAGTTTTGATTTTATATAATAGTTTAGTAATAATATTTTTAAATTAATGTATAATTGAAGACAGTTACAAAGTTGTTTGGTTGTAATATTTTAATTTTATTTTTGTATTTTTGTCCACCAGTAACTGTGGAAATAAAATTCCATCAATATATTAGATGACATAATGTAATTTCATATAATTTTAGTTGTAAAGGTCAGTTCATTCTGGTTGAAATGTCAGGACGTTGACATTACCCTCTTCTGTATGTTTCCCTAGTGTTTTGTTTATCAAAAGTACAGTGTTCCTCTGCACTATACTTTAGTTTTTATTTAGGATACTAAAAAGAAAACTTTTGATTCAACTTAATCATGAACATTTCATGCATAATGTTTTGACCTAAAACATTATGCAGGTTTAAATTAGTAAAAACAAAGAAAAATAGCAATTAATTTATTTTAACTATGTTAAAAGTAAGCACTAGTTGTATTTGTATTCTATTAATAAAATTTTAATTAGCTGAACAAGTTTACAAAAATATTTTCTGGTTTCCTCCCCATAAATGTGAAACATAATCCTTTGGTTGGTTTGAAATTAAATTATTTAGAAATCTTAGTTAATTTAATTATACATGTAGTCCTTGAAATTTAGGCACCATGCCCTTTTAACTTTTTGTTAGTCTCAATTCAGAAATTGTAAAGGATAGATGGGATAAATGGACAAAGCCAGTTATACATTTTAGGTCCTCTCGGAGAAAAAAAATCATGGGATATCTAAACATATTAATTTTATGATCGATTTTTAAGGTTTTTACTATAACAAAAGAATACGGTAATATAGTTTGTGCCAAAATTTTAAGTTAATTTCTTTAATGATTTCATTTCTTCAATGAAAAGATCATACAAAGTATCATCTGATTAAGGACGTAAAGGCCCTGAAATCCTAGAATTGAAAAACAGCCTGGAATGTACTTATCAAAACTTCATCCGTTTTGGTAAAATTTTTAATGTAAGAAAAGATCATACAAAATTATCATATGGAGTTTTGTAAAGAAAATGATGGAAGGAATTGGGTTTTGTATACACACAGTTTAGATACTGTGTCACATTTCTATTGACACTTTTTTTGAACCAAGGGTTAAACATTGAGTTTTTTAATAACATTATTTTGATGGCCGAGTTTGCATAGACACATTTTAAAATTTGAAAACATGTAGAATAAGCTTTTACGGATCGTTAATATAAATATAATAACATTGTTTTATATGCAGTCCACAACAAAAATTTTTGTTGGATGTTTTTTTTTTATTATTTCTTTATATTGTTAAGTTACATTCACCTACTTTTTCACTAAGTGTTCCCATTTTGTTTTCACTCTTAAATGTTCTTTTCCCGTATGCTCTTCTTTTGAGTGTTTATTGTTGTATTTGTTTTGGACAGAGAGTTTTATTTCAATGTCACGGCCGAACTTAAGTCCTCAGGGTCAGCTTTATCTGAATTCCGACCGAGAGGGTAAGGTTTTCCGCTCTGTGTGAAGGTTTTCAGTGTTTGTTTACTATCTTAACACAAAAGGTTGTGTTCAAAACTGGTTGATGCAAATGAAAAATTATAAACCTGTTAAAAAAATATTGTAAAATTACAGCTGATTAAAAATACAGTCTTAATTTATATGTTTCAAGCTCATGTAAATTAACACATCACACTCAAACCTAAGGCCTGTTACACATTGAAGTGGCGCATCTGCTACGCGGCGGCACGCTGCAAGCGATTGCTACACCACATGAAAACCAACCAATGCTTTTAAACGGGAGATCACACACTACATTAGCATAGGCATGGTGGGGATGGTGCTACTGTAGTGTGTAAGTTTCCATTTAAAAGCATTGGTTAGTTTTCGCATGTCATAGCAGTTGCGTGCAGCGTGTCGCCACGTAGCAGATGCGTGACTTAAGTGCGTGACGGGCCTAAATTAGAGATATGTTATACTAGTACTTATAAGGTTGAATGATTCCAATCAAATACTATTTAAAACTTGACTCTAAAATAAAAAATAAAAAAAACACGGAAATTTAATAAAGTTCTTTGTGCTGATCCATGAGATATTACTTTCAACGTTAACACAGTTAAATACCTCTGGATGTAAATTTTAATGTGGGCTTGTAAAATCGGTTGAAATATTTATAAGTCAGAATTTCAAATGTAGCAAAAAAATACTAAATCTCAAAGAAAGACCAAACACTTTCTGGTATAATTGAATACCAACACATAGACTTATATCAATTACCAACATTTTTATACATTGACTATCTTTTTTGTGTAATTATGAACGAAATTGTTCCTGTTTTATTTTTAATCCATCATTTTAAAATTTGTCCTGAACAAAATATTTTATATTTATTTTTGTAACTTAAATCGAGACATAATGTGTTTTAATTCAAATTTAATATTTATCTACACATAAGTCAGAATTTCAACTGTGTAGCAAAAAAATACTAAATCTCAAAGAAAGACCAAACACTTTCTGGTATAATAGAATACCAACACATAGACTTAAATCAATTACCAACATTTTTATACATTGACTATCTTTTTTGTGTAATTATGAACAAAATTGTTCCTGTTTTATTTTTAATCCATCATTTTAAAATTTGTCCTGAACAAAATATTTTATATTTATTTTTGTAACTTAAATCGAGACATAATGTGTTTTAATTCAAATTTAATATTTATCAACACATAAATATAATTTATCTCTCAAAAAGATTTGGACAACCAGTTTTGAGCTAGCCGAAACCACTTGAAGCCATGAGTTTTTGCCTCTCGTAATCTCACGTTATTTGTTTCTCTTTTTAGCACCTAACTGTATTTCATTCGATCACCTACCAGATTTGGAGAAAATAGAGGCAGCAGACAGTAATGGTACTTCACTAACTTATTTCACTCTTTCCCTTCTGCTTCGCATGGTTAGATGTTAGATGTTCACAATTTTGTTAATGTTCATTTTCTTAAAATTTAGATGGCCTTGAAATTTAGTTACGCTTATAGAAAAAAATCAATATGGCTCGTCCTCTTGCACAGGTGTTGTAGTTGTATTTAGAAAATTTAATTGTTTTATCAAATATTTTAGTTTATTTTGAATACACTGGGTGTAGTTGTGGTTATTTCTTATTTTACAGATTAATCAAGACCAACTACATTATCATTACAGAAATGTTGGTATAAGGTTCTAAAAACACTTTAACTACTACTGAAAATATATCACCATAAAACCCAAGCTATGCCACAAGAATAACAGTCTTAACATATTAAAACTTAACATCTTCACATCTTAACATCTACTGTCTTAACATCTTGAAGTCTCACAAACATATTGGGATAATTTAAATGTTACAGTTGTGTGGTAATTTTTTAAAATTAATGATTCTTCAATTCTTTTTGGTAGGCCTTATATGTGAATAATTCATCTTACAATATGGTTTAAAGTATTTTTATGTTCAAACTTAGAACTTAGAACACAGTTGGTTTTTATAGTTTTATATTCAACACATTTCTAAGAAGTTCATCGAAGTACAGTAGGGGGTTTTAAAATATCAAACATAAACCATGATGAATCTAATTCTATTACCTGTTGGCGAAGAACATTTTTGTTTTCATAGTTATTAAAAAATGCAATATTCACCACTCCGTTACTTTCTGAAATGGCACACTTGAAACAAATCCAACTTGTAAATTTTATAATTAATTTTAGAGTTTGAAGTCAAAGTCTGAGCCATGCCCTTCAGAAAAGAGTATAATTCCATAAGAAACAAGTTTTAACTTCAACTTCGGTTGAATTTTTCGAGTATAAGTAATCTGCATTAATGAATTCATTGCATTAGTATTGCGAATAACAGGGTTTCTACGGTCAGGAGAAGTCAGGGAATGTCGGGGAAAGTCAGGGAATTGAAATCTGGTTAGGGAAAGTCAGGTAAACAGAGTTTTAGCCAGGGAAAGTCAGGAAACCCAGAGATAAAGCTTATTTTACTATGACACAATTCCATAAATCAAAGACAAGAAAATAAATGTATTGACTATGAGTTTGTAAGTGATAAGATTTACTATTTTTGTTCTTAACTAAAACTCATACAAATTTATTGCATTATTCTTCATCTGGCCCCTAAATTGATGCCAAGAAACAATTTTAAAATATTCTGAATTTTTTATGAGTACTGGTTCAAATATTCTTAATATACTTAGTAAATAGATTAAAATATTCCTAATTTTTTAGGGAGTCAAGGTTTGGAAATTTCAAATACCAGCATATGTAGTATTAATAACTTAAAGGTCTATTTAATAGAAACATTGCAGTGAAACCGAATTCGGTTATCTGCATCAGTTAAAAAATCGTGGCTGTTTTTATGGTCGAAATCCCATTTTAATCCTCTTGTCCTTTGACATAATTGACTTTTGATAAAAAATGCTTAGTGAAATCTGGTAAGCTTTACAGTGGTATAGTACAAGACCAGCGTCATTGAAAACTAAAATTTAAAAACAACATTTTTCAAAATGTTAAAATTGTTGAATACTGACATAACTTAGCGCATTATACAGCTCTTATTTTTTAAATCTTATTTGTATTAAAGCTCTTGTTTTTTGTGCAATTTTGTAATTTATCTAATTAGGATTTTTTTGTAGTGATTAATATTTTCTCATATGACTTACGTATTATAAGGCTATACAGTATGTGTTCAGTATGTGTATGTGATGGTCGGGTTGTCATCGTTCATATGACCCGATGGTACTACAAGAATTAAAGAATTGCCTTAGCCTTCCATACAATCATTTGCACCACAATTACTAATTAACATGCAAGTCATTCATTAAAATAGAGTTTTTTTTTTCAAAAATTTTATATTAAATAGGCTTTTTAAGCAATGTATAATTAATATGTTTTTATTTTAAATTTAAATTATTCAAATCTGTGACCTCCAGATTTTGAAACCCCCTTTTTTATTCAATATTAAAATTACTTAAAAGCCATAACTTAGCAAGGCGTATACAGAAAAAAAGACCAGATGTGTGCATAGCCAGCTGGTGTGACGTAGTTGGGCTCACCGCTAGCGCCCCGAGCGGCCGTGAAACACATTAAACTCGTGTTGTTTACTTTTGTGTTTACAAATAAACATTTGTCAATTAAATAGTTTGTTTTCTTAACCGCAATGTCAGATTGTTCCATATCTGGTTGCAAAAATAAATCCGGACAGTGATACACAAATTAATTAAGTTTTCCCTGTTAAAACGGAATATTGCAAAAAATCGGTCGAAAAATGGATGTTGGTATAAAAATTGAGGAATGTTTCAATGAAAGCCACGGCTCGTTCATTCAAAAATAAGCTAGAAAAACACGTTTTGATGAAATGCTGTTCTCAAAAGAAAGTTTTAAAGGCACTTATTAGATGAAAAACTTATAGTCTATAAGAATGTATAATATATCATTCACGTCTTTTAGTGGAGATAGAACAGCAATTAACGGATAGTTCTCCTCACCTGAAAGGCCTGCAATTTTTTGTTTTCTATGCAGGTGGACCAACTTCCTAACGTAACTTCAGAACCATGGAGAATAAATTAACTGAATTAAAAACTTTCCGATGGTGAATGCGGGTTAGAAAAGCCTCATAAAAATGAAAAAATCGTTATTACATACCTTTATTTTAGAAAATGTTTGAGTATTTATTCATGAAATTGGCCTATAAAGATTCTCAATTTATCCATAAAAATCCTAAAATTATTGTAGAAGAAACTTCATTGGTATAGAGGTAACAAAAAAGATCAAATAGTTTTACCTATGGTATGTTGAAATACCTCCGTCACAGCAGACCTGCGTACTCAGCAAATTTCCAATGTAATTTCAGATTATTTACTTTCTCCATAAAAACACCATAGGATCTACTATGTAGGTTTGCTGCCATTGGGTGTTGTTAGAAAATCTAAGTTAATCAATAATTGGAGAATGTAAACACAAAATTGTAACAAACTCTGGCAATTTTATATTTTTCCCATAAGCCCCATGGGGTAAGTATGTAGGTTTGCCGCCATATGGGTTTTGTAAGCAAGTATAAGTTAAACCTTATATAGATAATGTATATACCAAATTTGATTAAGTTATGTCAATAAATAAGCAAGATAGCCTATAGGGTTTTCTTGATTTCCCATAAAAATAACATGGAAAACACATTTTTGAATTTTCCTTGTAACCAGTTATGCTATGATAAAATTTCAAAATACCAAATTGTTTGTTTTTTTAGCTCTTTTAAATGGTTTCACTCAGTTAAAATTGATGAATTTTAAAAATTAAGGCCAAAAAATGCCAAAAACCCATTTTTGACCCCTTGAAACCCCATATAACCCCGTTCCCATGACCCAACAATGCTGGTTCGCGAACTCATGAAATGACCTGGTCTTACACCTCTATACCAAATTTCATCAAAACCGGAGGTCCCCTTCAAAAGCTATCAGTACTACGGACACATAGATATATCTATCTATATATATATATATATATACATATATATGAAAATGAACAAATGGTGTTTTTGGCTTCTGGGGACCTCAAAATGAAAAAGTAAAGTGGTCCCGGACTTAGGTCTTACCATGGCTACTACCGTAATAGCGTATTCCCTATAGGGAAATTCGCTAAAATGAGATAAATTTAGTGAGTTTTCACTTGGTATAAAGAAGGGATCTTATCATGACTATTGCAGAGTAGTCATAGCCAGGCATCGTGATAATTTTTGGTTTTAAGATAATTTTATAAAAACATTATTCGTTAAAGTTCGTATACAGCATACTTAAATAAAAAATAAGTACTCTATTTTAGTGTAAATTATAATGCAAATTACTTTTTGTAAGTGTGAGTAAACTGAAGATTACTGCACATGCATGGGTCTATTTCACTATGCCCATTTATAAATACAGTAGAACCTCGATAGTTCGACACTTTGTGGACTTAGAGAGTGTCGAACTATCGAAATGTCGAACTATAGGGAGTATATGGGAAATTTTAACACTGGGAGTATAAAAATCCTAATTTGAATTTAGCAAACACTAAATTTTAGTGAAACCATAACCTAATTGAACTTTAACATAAACAACATTCAAATCATTGGCCAATTTGTTTACATTTTCACCTTTGTCAGGCTCCAACATGGACACTATCGGTCATTATTAACATGTTAAGTTGTCATGAACCATGTCGAACTATCAGGAGTGTCGAACTATCGAGAGTCGAATTATCGAGGTTCTACTGTATATAGAAAAACCTTCTTCAAGTTGAATCTAAAAATCAAGGTCATCAGATCATATTTACGTGATATTTAGGGGGTTTAAATGAGTTTTTAAGTCATAAAAGACATTTGATATCGGCAGAGCAGCGAGAGGAGATGGGGTGCACGCGGGGTTTGCTTTTTCACGGTAATCAATCAAAATATGCTAGATTTTCTGACTTCTTGTAGACCTTTTCAAGCATTAGAGTGGACAATGGCGCAAAAAGAGAGAAAAAATAATATTTTATAAATTTTCCTAAAGCCATATAGTTGATGTCATAAATTTGATTATTGTTAGTCTTTTAATATAGAGGGAAAATGATTATTTATTGTATTGTGCTAAATATTTATTAAACCAATATTTAAGGATACAAGCTCAATTTAAATTTATTTATCCTGTTAACTAAATTAGACCATTTGTGAAAACCTTAAAATTTAATTTGCATGCTGTCTAAAAGAGTTTATAATATATTTAGGTTGAAATAATAAAATGTCTTCCAACACTACTCAATATATTTACACTTATACTGTAACTGTTTACTAGACGGTAAATATACATAAAAGATCTTATATTTTTACCAACTTGTAAACAATTACAGTATAAGTCTAAATATATCGAGTAGTATTGGAAGACGTTTTATTATTTCAACCTGAATATCAATACCAGCACATATAATGCTAATCAAGAAGTTATAATATATGTATAAAATAATTTAAGAGTTTACAAATAAAGAAATATTGAATGTAGTATGTTTCGTTTCTAGTACTTATATATTTTATTCTGTAGATTTTGCATAACTTTGTGTAACTGTAAACTAAGTAAATAATTTTACATCATATGTTAGTACAACATGAAAATAAAATCAGCCAATGTTCAGTACATTGGCTTGCCACTCGCGGCGCTAGCGGTGAGCCCAGCTATGCCACACCAGCTGGCTATGCACACACCTGTTCTTATTTCTTTATACGCCTTGATAACTTATGTTATGGTCTTTTTTTTAAGGATTTTAAGAAAAATTTTGGATCTGTAATTGATTGATGACCCTTACATAAGAAACCGTGTGTATTTAATTAGCGATTTTCGTGTATTAAATATATTAGGTAGCCTATTCAAGGTATTGTTTATCAAGTTTCTTTTAATGTAATTATATGTAATTATATTCTTATATTTTAATGTAATGTAATAATGTAACATATATGTGTATAAAATGTATATAATGTATACATATATATGTTGGAATAATGTAACATATATGGCATTCCTAGTTTTAAAAAAACCAAAAAAAAACATATTTTTCTCTAATTTTTATTACCTTAAATTTATTTTACTAAATTTTTATAAACATTTATGCTGGAAATATATTTCTAAATATTAATTACACATTTTTGTGCGCACAAGCTTAGTTATTCGAGCATAAATTCTGAGTTGTGGTTGGAAAATTTGTCAGGGAACATAGTCAGAATGGTCAGAGAAAAGTCAGGGAAATGGAAAATTGAAATTCTGTAGGTACCCTGCAATAGTTTTGATTGAATTAAATCCAAATAAACTAAATTTGTGTGCTGGGTGTCCACAAAGTCTTGTCTTGATGAAGAAACCGAATAGTTTGAGAACAAATTATAGTAGGATAATGTTTTATTTACATTTTAACAAGTGACATCTTAATTTTTTTTACAGCTGTGTGCAAACTTAATACACCTCTTTGTGTGTGCCTCGGATCACTTTAAAATCTTTTAGCTAACTTTTTAGTTTGTTCCAGATTTGCTTAACTTTTTCTAAGGGGCACAGACTGCCTCTTTCACAAAAATGTGCATATGACCTTTTGATACTTTTTACAATATGTGCACGTCTTCAAAATATTCATCTGAAAGTCTCTTTGGGCAGTGTCAGGGGAGTGGGTTTCGTTGATCTATAGGACATACTGTCACTTCTCATGCTGACTCACCATTCCTGATTTGTTTTTGTATTTCATTGTAAGTAAACTGCAATGTTGTAAATTAGCTGAGTTTTGGAGTTACGAACTTAATGAAATAAAAACTAGATTTAATTCACCTGAAAACAAGAAATGCATGATACACGCCACATGGTTTAATGGTTTCTGTACAGCAAATCTAGTTAATCAGGGCAAGGCTTTATGGACACCAGGTATTATCTTTACTTAAAGATATAGATGCTGAAGATCTATACTTATTTAATACGCTAAGGGTTTTTTTGTCTTGAGAACTCCTCCTACAATTTTCAACCGATTTTCAAGTTTTTGGTGTCGTTGGATAGGGCTTGGTCTGTAGTTGTTTCCGCCAAAAACTGATAAGAATCTAATGGAAAATAAAGGCGTTATCCACCATTGAAATCTCAAAATTCCCCATTTAAATAACATTGGGATTGAATAAAGCATTTTAAACATCTGTTAATAATCAGCTGTAAATACGTGTAGTTTTGGTGATTGCAGATATTCACAATATTGGATTGGTCGGACGTCAATGATTTAGAGATAAAATTAACATTTGTATTGTATTGAAATAAATTGCTCGATTTCGAGCAACACGTTTACTAGTTGTAATAAATATGACATTCTTTATTACCTAAGTTTTCTTAATTTATAGTTACATTTGTCTGTATTTTTTAGCATAATATCAATCTGCACTTTATATTTTTTTTACAAACAACAAATAATGGGTTTGGCATGATATTTATTATGATTTAAACTTTAAACTCTTTTGCTTGTTGTGGACTGGCAATATATAGATTATAGTGATGATGTCATATACGTAGTAATATATATATAGCCTATAATTTATAGCCTATATATTAATGCTTAAGAATAAATTTTGCTATGAAATTAAAAAGATCTGTCTTAGCAGATGAAAGAATGCATTGTCACAAAAATAAATACCAAGTAATACTAACTGAACAAAAATTACTTAATACTATTACTGAAAACCAGGTCTCACAGGCATTTGGCAAAAGAAATAAATTTAACACATTGTGTGCAAACGAGCCCGATCTGGCCCGGCACTTGGTGCCTGTAGGATGCGTCTGGTACTCTTGGGCACCGTTCAAGCACTCTAGGTAATGCCTTTTGTATATCTTCTTCCCCCCCCCCCCCCCCGCAACTGGTTGTACACTTCTGTTGCAAAGTGCCGTGTGGAGGGAGAGGACCCCTATTGTACTCGTTTTGTGTCAGTTTGGCACTGTTTTCTGCAATTTTCTTCGGAGTAGTGACAGTCCTTGTGTATCGCTATAAAGTTACTATCACTTCCCAAACTATATTTGTTTATCTTAACAAATAAAAAAAATAAAGGGGGGGACGGATTTTTTTACACCCTTTATAAACAAAGTGTGTTATGTTTGTTACTGTATTTGTTTGTACTCTACAACGTTTTTTCATATTATTTAACCCAATGAATTTATTACACTGAAAAACTTATTCAATAGTTTTGATAGGAGGCAACAATAGAAACTTGAGAAATATAGATTTTTCTTTTGTAAATAAAAATTATCACTGCAAGCAATCATTGACAGTTGCCATTTTTTGCCAGAAAATTTGGTCCCTTTTATTTTGGCAGCTTAATTGAAAACAGGGCTGATCTTTCTGCAGGCTGCCTCCTCGTTCTGTGACAATGCGACTCTATCCCCCAGTGTTCTGCTTTGGAGACTCGGCCTAAAAGGCCTATTGTTCAAAACATCAGATGAAGGCTCTTAGCGAAGCCTATCAGTTAGTTCATGCCCTTATTTCTTACTTGTGTTGGCATTAATAAAGCTTTTACCTATGAATTTGAACCTTCTCTCGTTGACTGCTGTAAGGAACCTAGCTATAAGTGTTCTTCTCCGTTGCACAGAATCAACGAAAATTGGATTGACTGAGTCTGATTGTTTTGAGACATTTTTTCAGTGGCCCAGGGCCAGTAAGCATCCCCATCAGTAAGCTGATGTCCCTTTTATTTTGGCCTAGTAGCATTTTCACGCATTTCTAAAGGGATCAATCAGTTTCTGGCCTTTCTCGTATGTTAAGACTTTAGTTTGTTGTATACAAAGTGGGACACCACAGAAGGGTTCTGGCTGGCACTTTAAGGTCATCTGAACCCTTCCTTGCCAATTCATTGGCATTTTCATTGCCTTCGTGCCCCGAGTGTCCAAGTATCCAACCTCATTGCACACAGTTGTATTCCGCCAGAGCATTTAGTGTCCTACAACCTTGTACTGGAGAATCAACACATCAACATATCAGCATATAAGCATACTTTTGGAAATTTATGTGGTGTGTTCAGTATTGTTGGTCACGTCAAGAAAAGGAACGGTTAATAAAATAGTTACATTAGGTTCCCTTGCATTATCGGTTATATTGTAGGGGGCTTATGATGATACATAAAATGATTTTTTGTTTTAGGCATTTAGCATACTCTGAGGTTACCCAGTATTTGTTATGCTGCAGGCTTTTTGTTCTAGTTTGTGATGCGTTAGGCTGTGACAAGCTAGACAGTATAAGGTCGGGCTGTCTTAGAATAGGTTGCATCATTTTAGATTTTATTTTGTGTTTGGTTAGGTTTGGTTGCATCATGTTATTGTGGTTGCACCAGATGAGACCGTATTTTATTGTGTGCACCAGTTTATCAGGTTATGATCTTGTCATGTGATGTCATAGGGCGCATCGGCACGCCGCACTACATGTCTCCGGAAGTGGTGGAGCGGCAGCAGTACGGCAAGCCGGTGGACATCTGGTCGGCCGGGGTGCTGCTGCACGTGCTGCTCTCTGGCACACTGCCCTTCCTCGGCACCCGCGACCGCCTCTACCAGACCATCTGCAAGGGGAAGCTGCACGTGAGTATCTTGAAATATACAGTAGAAGCCCTCAAATCCGGCCACCTTGGGATCGGACCACCGGCCGAATTTCAAAATAGATTAAACAGGTTAAACAGAGACCTGTATTATATGTGTGTTCCAACAATGAACTATTAGGATGTATTTAACAATGAAGGGTGTCATACTTACCCAATCAATGTTATGTATCAACTTGTAACCATCATGGTTTGTACCCTCCCATACGTTGTAGCGCTGTAATGACGATCGGAAACGGACAACTGAACGCTAGCGATGAACCTGTGTTTAACAGAAAATAATACTGTCTTCTGTCAATGAAGGCATCAACGTATAAATGGGACCCTATAAGGGACAGAATCTGTCTAGTGGCCTAACTTCCGTCTTACATCGACAGTCGGGCCATGAAACACCCAACAAAACAATAACGATAAAAAATAGAACACTAACACAAAGTTTTAGAAGACATCCAAAACCGAATAATCTGGAAATTGTCAGTTGAACTGATATATTTTAGTGATATAACGGGACAAGTTGACTCTTGCCTATTTTTCCATACGAAACGCCCAGGGCTGAACATTTTATTTCCGGAATACTGCGGCCAGATTATCCGGTAGCCCAACTGTCCAAGGCCGAACTAGAAGGCTTCTACTGTACCTTAAAAATCACCTACAATTATTTTTCCAAGTATTTGTATGCTCAAGGAGTGTTGTTAAAAAATTTCATAAAAGCTTTTTATGAAAGTGGTACAAACCCTTTTTCACGCATTAGGTATTATGGGAATCAGACTCTTGATTTATTTTATGAAAATCTAAATTAATAATAATCAAGTAGATGCTCAAGGGACACGGCTGGGAAGCTGTTTGAGAAGCTGATCCGTTCCCGCCTGACTTCTGCCGTGGAAGCTGCCGGGGACTTATGCCCCCGTCAGTACGGCTTCAGAAAGGGACGGTCAACGATCGACGCTGTCACCGAAGTTCAGAGAGCTGTGGAGAGAGCCGCGAGCCACAACCATTTCTCCCGCCGAGTAGTGCTTCTTGTTACGCTTGATGTCAAGAATGCCTTCAACTCGGCGAGGTGGGTTGATATGTTGGATGCGCTTCGCAACACCTTTCGTATTCCTGCATATCTGTTGCGGCTCGTCGAGGATTATCTACGCTCTCGAAGCCTGATTTATGACACGAGGGACGGAACGCGGACGATGGAAGTCACTTCTGGTGCCGCACAAGGTTCAATACTCGGCCCGGATCTCTGGAACGTTGCCTATGACAGCCTCCTGAGGTCCGAGATGCCTGAGGAAACCACTTTGGTTGGGTACGCCGATGACGTCGCAGCTCTCATTGCTGCACGCAACGTTGAGCTGGCCCAACTGAAGTTGAACCGAGTTATGCGGGTGGTCAACAACTGGATGTCCGATCACGGTCTCTCACTTGCTCTCAGTAAGACGGAGATCGTGATTCTTACGAAGAAGAGGATCGACACCGTCGTCCCGTTTCGAGTGGGAAGGGAGGTGGTCACATCAACTCGTGCCGCCAAATACCTCGGGGTTATGGTGGACACCAAGTTAAGCTGGAGGGATCAGATCTTCCGTACGGCGGACAAGGCCGCTAAGGTAGTGACTTACCTTAGTAGGCTGATGGCCAATGTCGGGGGTCCCCGATCCAGCAGAAGACGTCTGTTGATGTCCGCGGTCCAGTCCGTGCTTCTTTACGGGGCAGAGGTGTGGGCAGGCGCTCTAGATAAGGAGTGCTACAGGTTGCGACTCGCCCGGGTTCAGCGTCAAGCTGCGCTCCGGGTGTGTTCCGCCTACCGGACAGTGTCCGAGCCTGCCGTCCTGGTGGTCGCCGGAGTCATCCCTGTCAAGCTCTTGGCAGGGGAGAGGAAAGCGATTTATCAGAGACAAGGCGAGATCGGCAAGGACACGGCAAGAACAGAAGAGCGCTCCCGAACCTACCAGCAGTGGCAACACAGCTGGGAGCACGACACCCGAGGACGATGGACTGCGCGACTTATCAAGCAGGTCCAACCATGGGTGGAACGGCGGCATGGGGAGGTGGACTACTACCTGACCCAATTTTTGACAGGTCACGGCTATTTTCGGTCGTACCTGAACCGTATGGGAAAGACCGGTTCACCGGACTGCATTTATTGCCCGGGTGTTCCCGACGATGCGGAACACACATTCTTCCGCTGTCCCCGTTGGGAAGGGCCCCGCCTGGAGGCCACACAAATCTTTGGTGCATTTTCGGTGGACTCGGTCTGCCAAAAGATTTTGGAGGATGAGGGCAACTGGGATTGTTTGTCACAGTTCGTCCGGGGCATCCTCCTGGAAAAGAAAACCGATCTGGACCGTGAAGTGGCCCAGATCCCTTGATCGAGCGGCTGGATAAGGAGCGAGCCCCACGGGCGTAAGCCAAATTTAGGCCTAGCCTGACGTAATGTGACAAACAATTCCAGGTTAGATTCCTAAAGAGTAGAGGAGGTTTTTTAGTGGGTAAACTCGTTTTTAGGGGAGCCCCACACTACAGGCTGGCCACCTGTGTGCGTAATGCATTTTTCCGCCTCTCCCTCAAAAAAAAAAAAAAAAAAAAAAAAAAAGAGTGGGCCATCTGAATTAATTACCCATATTCATGAAATAGGTTTAAATTGAAGACAAAGGTTTAAGTTGTAAAACTAATGTTAATTTTCACTTATGTTGAAGAAAAAAAAAAAACATTAAATTCATTATTACTTTGTTTGGATCATAACATAAAATTTTACTAATTTTATTATTTAGCCGCCATATTGGAAATAATTTTATTTATGCTTAGGCCTACAAATAATAATTTTGATGAGTAAAATTTTCTTAAAATATCTTTTTAAGACATTTTTATTTTTGAGTGTCTTGCTGATTGATTTCAGAGATACACATGCAATAAAATGATATTCTATTGCCTCTATCTCAGTAACCAATAGTTTTAGAGAAAAATGCCAGAGAAAATGGAGGTCTTAAAATTATGAATAATTGAAAAGTGTAAGAATAATGGGGAGTTTGTTTTTAAAATTTATAAGTTGGCCACCATTTTGTAGAAATGGCAGGAACAATTTTGTTTATTCACCACTATTAAATGAATAAAAAGTCCATGGTAGTTACTATTTAACTTTTTGGCACACTTATATTATTCACCCAGAATTTAGTATAAAAATGATACAAAGATAAAATATCTCCGTATACTAAGGTGAATTTTTTGTATAAGCATAAAATACATTTAAAGTAATCCTATTCAATAAAAAAAGTATGTAAACAATATTTTTATTTAAAGAATGATTGTTAATTTCTCAAATCGTGGAGGAAACCTCCATTGGTGGTTAAGAAACTATTAAAATGGTACTTATAATATATAATGGCCATTTTATTATATGAGGGGTTTCTACCTCTCAATAATAGTATATAAAATAACAGATTTTTTTTGTTCCGATAATAACAATTATTTCAACTTGGTTTGCTTAGAATGTTAGTTTATTTTTCTCTTTGTTACTTGTGACACTTTTCTTCTACCATGTACAATAAGTACATTTGATAAATATATTTGATTATAATGACTTTAACTACTGTATCTGATTGTTTTTGTTTTTTGTTTCAGCTCAACGCACCCCTGTGGGAGTGCATAAGCGAAAACGCCAAAGACTTAGTTAGGAGAATGTTATCAATAGATCCTAATAAAAGGATAACCATTCAAGAAGTTTTAAATCATAAATGGCTCAGGGTATGTTGGTTTACTTTTGTTTTTGCTTATGTGTGTTTATTTTTAATTTTATGTGTCTTTCATTTGTGCATTAGTTATTTTAGCTTAACATTATCGCATTTTGACTATTTGTACAGCTAAACACTAATTGTATAATGTTAGTTTGCCCGTTTTTATGCCTAATACCAAATCAAATGGAATTGGCATTTGCTTCTATTGGTAAACTAGTCCTTTTGTTGCTGTAGTTGCATGAGTTAGTTAATTCTAACTTAACTTACCTCAGTGTTTTCCACATACAAATAGTGTTTTTCTTGGCCTGTTCTGTGTATTTATTAACATAAATCATTAAAACAACAGAGTGGTAAAATAAATTGGAGATTTTCGATGATTGAGCCAAAACATGTCTTATGTCCTAAATAAAGCTTTAGATCAATTAAAATTAAACTTAAAAAAGTTAAATTCAAGTAGTTTTTTAGTATGTTAGACAGTTGGGAGTGTTTATTGAATTGGGAATTATAACATTATTTTTTTATGAACATGATTCTAACAATAATATTGTGGATCTTAAAGCGCAATTATTATTTTCTTAAACTATGGTTTAAAGTTTCTGAACGGCATTAGGTATGTCTGAAGTTTTAGAATAACTTTCTGTGGAAACACATTAAACTTTCTTTGTATATTTTTACTGGTCTACAAATACCCAAGTGGTTTTTGTAAATAAGTAGTGAAACACAACTCACTTAAACTCTTCATATGGGTCAGTATTAATTTTTTTATTAGATAATTATTTCCTGGAATTTAGCACCTTGCTTGTGAGACAACCTGTAATTTAGTCATCAACACATAAAACTCTTAAAATCATTTGCAGTAGACTTCTGTTTATTGGCAATAAATAATTAGTGGATGCACTTTTCCCGATGATCGATTTTGATGTTATCAATAAAATATAACATATAAGCTTAAAATGGGGAAAAAAACTATTGCTAAATGAGAAAATCGATTGCTAACAAGAAAAACAATCATTAATGAGAAATAAAAACAAATAATCGGAAGCTGCATGAAGCCATGACTGTTAAGTTCAAACTAGACAAGGCCCATCACGCCATTAATTCTGATCCTAATCATTCCCAATCATCTACTCCTTTTATTCCCCTACCTTATTACCTTCCCTTACCTTACTCTATCCTAATTATTCCTCTCCCATTTTTTATTTGTTTATTTCTTATATATTGCTTCTCAATAAAGTTTTTTCCACCCTGTATTCATAATTTAATTTTATTTCAATCTTCTGTTTTATTTTTTTATGTTTTTATTTAAATACATTTTTTATTGTTCCTTAATTATCTTCCAATGAATAAAGTAATGCAAGGTCAAAATTGAAAATAAAATTTTATAAATGTCGCAATCAAAAATTTGAAGATGAGTGCATTAATGAAAATATAAAACGATATATGAATATAAACAATAAATGAAGGTTATTCCAGAAATGAATAGTGTTAACATGAAAGGTTGAAGGTTGGTGGAACTCTTTGTTACGGTATCATAAACAATCCGATTTTATACTAATAACTCAAAAGAACTTAAATATTATTAATTTATATTACCGTAATAATTCCTTTGATATTGATTTCACATTAGAACATTTTCCCTATTTACTTGTTATCAATTTTTCAAGGTTTGCCAGATCCTGAAACATCTGGATGGTCCTCTATAATCAAAGGAGAATCTATTTTTCACTATTAGTTTAATATCCCGCATAAAGTTTTGGTCCTTCGAGTTGGATTTAAATTTCAGTCCCATGGGTATTTCCCTCATGTTCTTTTCCCATCCTTAACTTATGTCCATTTATATCACAATAGCTTTAACCTTTGTCAAACCCATTAATTATGTCATACTTTTATTATACCACACATTATTTTATGTACCTCTTCTTATGTTTTACGTGTCTGGCATTTGTCTAGCTCATACTGTAGCGAACCCCAAACTGGTCCGTCTACCACTTTTGGGAGCGTAGCTAATTAACTTAATAGTAAACAGTGATAATGTGGGTTTCTACTTAATAACAGATACACGTGTTTGAGCGGACCTTTCTTTTAATCAAAACAAAACCCTATCTATACGAAATACAAAACATAAACTGGACTCTAATAATTTCTTATACAAAATGTCTTCTCAAACAAAAACAAAACAATAGTATTCTCTCATAAAACATTTACTCTGGACGGCAAACTCGCTCTGGAGGTAGTGCAATCTGATCAACTGAGACTTTAATTTACACTCAAACAAACCTATTCTCAAACTACAATAAAACTTAAAAGACTCAACCCCAAAAAAGAACTTCAACTAACTCTTTAACTCGAAAAGCCCCAAAGAATTTCTAACAGGGCCTAATTTCCCAAAATCAACCAAATACGATTACTCACCTACGACCGCCCCGGGTCCAGGCACCGCACTCCCCAACTACAAGGAAGTTGACCTATATATTAGATCGCACCTCGCCTCTGACCTTCAGTTCGATGAACCCAGTGTTTTACCTCCAAAGCGCCTTGCCATCCAGCGGGACCTTGACTCTAGTCATGACCGCTGCGGCCTCCTACTAAAGTACACAATGTTCATAGTCTTTTATCTAATAAAAAATCCCTAAATACATCTCTCCTTCACAATACACCATACTCTTAATTCTCATTACCCATAAAATTCAAGACTTAATTATGGCACCACCTAGAACAGCAGAATTTCGCATAGAAACCTACAACGCTTAACAACTGTTGCTAAGGCATGACTAATTTCCATTAAGAAATCAGTAGTAAACTAAATTGAACATACTACTCCTTTAATTAAAATACAGGATAAGATCTTGTCTGCTTATTGCACAAAAGTAAATACTAAGAAAAATGATTTTGAAGATAACTTACAATGTATTTTTAGTGTTAGTTCTAATCTAACCATTGATATAGATCCACTAATCTCTGATCAGAATGAATTACACAAACTTTACATTCATATTTATAGCCATATTGAGTCCTTGGTCTCAGTGAATGATTCTTCAACTGATCGTGAGGAACTTAGTGAAGTTTCTAACAAATTCACATTGATTGATTGGACAAGTCAGGTTTCCAAAAAATATCTTGCCCAAATTCAATGGTGTTTTAGCCACTGACAATCCGGAACGAACACAATGTAAGCTGAACTGAGGGTCGTTGTTTACATGTGTTACATGAACAGACATGTTCAATCCTGTTGATTTTGGCCATGAGAAACATCAGTGGCGCACACTGATGACTCATTTCCAAGAGGTCGTCTGGACCATCTTGTGTCTGAACCAGAGGAGTTTTAACAAGAGGGCTGTATTACAGCAATGTATCTTGAGGATCAGATTAAAATATTTTTATATAGAATATATAAATATTCACCCTATGGATAAAGTGGCTGTGAAATTAGCCATAGGGATACTTATTTTCCTAAAACTATTTAAAAAACCTAAACTCCTAGCAGAGAATTTATATTGGTTATTCTAATCATGGCTACTTTTAATCATGGCTATTCCAAATCTTTGGGATTTTTTTTTGCGGATTCTATATGGGTTTTCTATTTTTAACCTATCGAGTAAAAATAAGCTGCAGGAGGATTAAATGTGAGTTACAGTATTATTCATATTGTGTTGGTTTGTTTTCAGATAAATTTCTTGAAAGATTTAAAATTTATCCTTGTGTTATGGAATAAAACTGTTACTGTCAAATGGACAAATTTCCCGAGGTAAAACAATAACCGACTAGAGCATTAATTATCAGTTCACACGGGAAATCACGGTTAGCACAGTTTGCCATACGCTCGGTGCAGACGGTGCAATGTCAAAGAGCAAGTATATTAACTTTGTATCATTACCATGTTGTTTTTCTTACTCTTTGACACTACGTCATCTACGACCATGGCCGGACTCATGAGTATGCCTCCTACATCCATTTTCAGCCAATGCCCCCCGTTAGGGACTTACAGACACTTTAGGACATACATACATTTTTACTGTCACCTTCACCTTAAAGAACTAACCATATTACAATGGTAATGATGTGTCTTAATATCAAACGTATCAATACTTTTATGAGCTGTATATTCTTTAATTTAAGCCAGGAATCACAACAAAAAGTATCAGTATAAGTGCAGCTCAGAATGAAAAGGCAGTATCTAAAGGCAACTGCCAACCCAATAATAATGTTGGTTTTGACAAAAGCTACAAAAAACAGTTGGAACGACTAAAGTAAATTATTTGGCAAAGCTAGACTAGAGCTAAAGAAATGGCAACAGCGCTGTGCTTAATGACTTGTAAATCATAAAATCAAAATTAATTAAAAAAATTTTACATCCCAGAAAGTTGCCTGCCCAACATTTTCATATTAGAGCCGAACCTGTTTCACTGATTGAAACACCCCAAACAAAAACCAGATTAGTTTGAAAAGTTTCTTGGGACCGCGTCACAGTCGAACACTACCATACAGTTGCAACACTCAAACACGAAAAGTGTGGGGCAAAAGAAGCCAGTGGTCCCTGTTCTCTAGACTCACAACCACTATTTTTTACTGTTTATTCTGACGTTGTTGGTAGCTTGGCTGTTTAGGGGAACAGCTCCACCTGACAAGTAGTGATGTGGGAGGTTATTTTAAAATCAAAACCATGTATTTTATCTACTTTAAGGCCAATCCATTCGTAAAATTATTAAAACGACTTCAAAGGAAATCACTAGATGCGAATTTAGGCACTGGGAGCGCTAGTGTGGTTCCCTCATTCAAGCTTTAATATAAACTGTGAATGTCTTTACACCAATTACCCTACATGAAAAATGTGCTACAACATTTTGTGGAGTAAATTGGTATGAAAAGGATAAGCATATTCACAATTCTTTATGTAGTACAGTAAAATTAGGGTTTCATATCGGCAACTGATGTGCATTCACAAAAATTTGATAAGAGCTTCTTTTAAGCACCATAATTAAAGATCCGATGAGTCCCCAAAAAATAAAGTTGTTTTTCACCTATAAAACCACTTTTCAAATTTTTTTTTTTTTTTTTTGTTGATGTGATACATTTTGAAAAAATGTATCTATTTTTATTTTCCACCTGCATTTCTTAATATAATGTTGTGGCACCGCCACCGATAATTTTTGGATTGGAAGTAGTTCATTTTGACCGGTCGCCAATTTTTGGTTGCCATCTTGGATCCACCACATTGGATGAAAGTTATTTTTTTCTAATGTAAAGATAGTATTGTGACACATCATTTCAAAGTAGATTTTTACGCTAATTACAATGCCGCAATCCGTTTTTCATCTTGGTTCGTAAGAGGTTCCAGATACACTCAAATAAAAATTCATCGGGTGGACCGATGCTTCTAGGTGTCGAATGAGGCGACACACCATGTGGATTACAAATAAAAATTCATCCCTATAAATTTCTTACATGGATATTTTGAACTTAAAATTTATTTTGCATTATTTTTCTTTTATATCTAGTTATAATTGTGGAATGCTGTTCATTGTGACCTTAAAATACTCAGTAATATTTTGGCATTAATTTTAGCGATTCTTCATTTTATTTGGAGTATACTGAGACAAGTTATATCCTTCTATTTAATAGAAACTTCAATTTTTTTTTTAATTCGCTTTTAGTTAAAGTTTAATATCTCAAGTTCTAAATAAGACTCAAAGTTAATTCTGGTCTTAAAACAAATAGTACATCATTGTCTTCAATTTGAGTTATTGACCATTGAAATTCGTTGGATTTTAAGTGGCTTATAACTGTCTAATCAACATAAAATTTATTTGTTCCTGAAATTTGTCTTCAGTTAAAGACGTACAACTCAAGTTGTAAATGAGATTCAAGGTTCGTCTTGGTCTTAAATTACACGGTACATTATTGGCTTTAATTCTATATATTGATTGTTAAAATTGGATACGTTTAAGATGTGATATTATACACTTTTCAATAAAAAATATTTCCATTTCTGAAATTTAGCTAAAGTTTAAAATTTACAAACCGTTTCAAACCGAACCAATTCAAACGAACAAAAACTCTCAAGAAGCCCAATGATCCACTGAGTGATCTGATATCTAAATTAACAACATATCTCAATTAGAACTGGATATATTAGGAAAAATAAAAAATAAATCAATTAAAAATTTGAAATGTCCATAAGAAATGTATGGAGAAGAATTTTAATTTCCAACTATCTTTGAAACGGAAAACTATTTTCAAAAACGGATTGCGGCATTGTAATCAGCGAAAAAATCTACTCTGAAATGATGTGTCACAACACTGTCTTTACATTAGAAAAAAAACTACTTGTATCAAATTTGGCGGATCGAAGATGGCGGCCAAAAAATAAAGACTGTTAAAAATAAATAATTTATCACTTAACAATTATTGGCATTGGTCCCACAACTTAATATTAAATAAATTAAGTAGAGTATTTTTTCACGTAAAAAAATTAAAAAAAGTAAGCTTTTTTCAAAATTTATCCCATTACAAAAGAGCCGCCATTTTGAAAATTAATTTTATCGGTGTAAAACAACTTTATTTTTTGGGGACTCATCAAATCTCTTTTTCTAGAGCTTAAAAGAAGGTCTCCTGAAAATTTCATGGATGCACATCAGTTGCCGATCAAAAGGTTGTTTTTGGCCTTTTTACTGTACTAACATGAATACACTTGAAATCAGAAAGATGGTTCTAAAAAAATTTCTGTTATTAAAATAATCAAAATATTTTCAATTTTTAGTAAATTGCCAAAGTGCTGCCCCTAAAATTTTGCTGAAATAGGCAGCGGCCTTTTCAGCCCATTTAGAAATTCAGCCCTCTCCACGGCGGTGTAGGCCTACTGCAAAAAGTTTTTCTGTTTAAATGGTGCCTGATAGTTTTTGCTAAATTAAATAAAATTGTATAAATTTTAATTAAATGAATAATAAAAAAATATATACAAGTTATTTCTTTTTCTTTTTCCTTCTTTTAAAAGAGTCTTGTTAGTAACAAAAAAATAAACTCAGTTTTAATAAATAAAAAATATTAATTGTACCCAGTTTTATTTAAAACAAATTTAATTAAATCCTAATTTATTAACCATTGAACGTTTTAGTACAAATTAGTACAGTCACCTCCAAGAAAAGCTGGGCAAACTAATACAGTTGTGTTGTTTATATAAGAAAAGAAAAAAGTTTGTACATTGTAGTGAGTAAGTTTTAAATGCTAAATAAACTTAGGTTATATAATAGTTATAACTAATTTACTGTATTATTCCTATTGTTATTCTTGATAGTGATCTCTTTTCTTGCTGTGACTTTACTAATTTTTATATATCATTTAGATTAAGTTTAGTTGTATTAAATATTATATTATAATAAAGAATTTATTCCTCACATGATATTTTTATCTTTTGTATGCATCCTTAAATTTAGTTTCCTTCCGGTCATCTTGTTGGCATTACAAAGGTAAAATTATGAAAAGACAATTTTAACTGTGATGACAGTTAACAGAAAGACATTTTAACATGATTTCATTAAATTTATTAGTGAATATAACTGAAACCTTCTTATGAAGCTTTTATCTCCAAAACTCTTATAACTATATAACTGAGTAAATCTTCAATATTTATCATTCTTTAAGAGGCGGTTAAAGGAACAGAGCCTGCGCAGTCAAAAATGTAACTAACCCTGTTGGAACTACAGGAATACATTCCACATTGTTGCACACCATTCCGAGATCTCGCGGGTCAAAAATTCATTGTGGAGTGCTTCACCTTCTCCCATTTTTCACCTTCATTTAAAGTCCAATAAAAGTGAGAGAGATTTTAAATAAAGATAAAGTCTGGGGCTATTTGATTTGTTTTTTGTTTTTTTTTTTTTATATTTTGAATCTATGCTAAGCAATAATGGTTCAAGGTAGATCAATTTTAGACCATCATAGCTTAATATGGATTCAAAATATTTAAGAATTCAAAAGCTAAAAAAGTAGCCCAAGTCTTGATCTTTTATCAAAAACTTCTCTCAGTTTTATCAGACTTCAAATAAAGGCAAAAAATGGGAGCAGGTGAAACACTGCATTAAGCAAGTCATAAAAAATGGATCAGTTGAAGACAGCTGATTTTGTTTCAAATAGCAAAAACAAGATGTTTTAATATGAAAAAGTAGTGATTTTTGTTATTTAATTGGTCAAATAAATTGATTTTCTTTTTAATGAAATGAAATCAAATGGTTTTTCCGTCACACAAAGTTTACTTACTTGTGATCTTAATCATTATCGATCTAAAAAAGTTTAGTTTATAATATAGGTTTTTGAACTTCAGGCATTCCTATTGAATATTGAGCCTCAGATTTTGGTCATAGATTTGATCTCGCAAGGGTCATGTTATACCCTAGTGCAGTGTTTCCCAACCTTTTGGTACCAGCATACCACCTGAGGCTTTTCAATTTTTTGGCGTACCATACAAACTCATACATACACCCCTTCCCCTCCACGCCTTTACAAATACAGCCGGAGAGAGCCTAGGTTATTGTTTTCCTTTTAATATATTTCATTTTACGCCCCTAGTTATAGTAATCCGAGAAAAAATTAAACTCACATCTAAAACAATTAATTTAATATGTTCTATTTTAATAAGAAAAAAACATAAATTGGAATGAACATTTCATTTTGAAGCTATACAAATATTACTATGGTTATTAATTAACGTAATAGTATAAGTAGGCTAGGCCTATATTATGTTTTACACTTTGAAAGTAAAAATTGCTATATAGCTGCAGGCTTTATAAACAAATTTTCATAGGGCCTACAATACAATTGAAACAAATTGTTTCAAATACAACGAAAAAAGGTGACTTTCCATTTCTACAAAAGTAACTAAAACAATCAAAATAAAAAATTACTAAACCTAGAATAATAAATAATATTACCAGCCAAAGAGGTTGTTAATGGGAACTTTGCTGTTTTTTCTTGCTCAGGAAATAATCCTTTCAGAGGACTGATTAATAAAGAGGACTAATTTTACACATGCACAAATAACAGTCACGACACAAACTATTTTGACTTGACTGGATTTTTTATTTACTGAATGAATACCTACATCAACTGCCACCGAGGTTGTTTAACTTTGTTGGAATACACAAAATGTGTTCCAGAGTTACCAAGTGATGAACTTCATATTCTCCAATAATTTTCCCTTGTGTTTCATTGTTTCTGCAGAGTATGTCTTGTAACTTCAAATGGTACAAGGTAAATACAGACCTTAAAATAGGCCCAATTCAAGGGTTCAGACGGGTACTGAACACAAATCACTATTCATTAGTATAGGTATTATTAAAGGGAGTTTTAACTTAAAATAATTTAATTTGTTACGTTGGTACGAAATTGCTTTAGTAAGGAAGAGGTAAAGCTACCTATTAGAGTCTCTCAAATTATGAGTAAGAGCGTTGTAACGCAGAACTGAGCTGACCAAAATGGCTGAGGTTATCACGTAGTTCAAAGGTGCTCTTTTATTTTTTGTGTATTTTTTTCCTTTGTCCCTCGCGTACCACCTCAAATGCCCTCGCGTACAACCAGTGGTACGGGTACCACCGGTTGAGAAACACTGCCCTAGTGACAAAGTATACTCATTAAGGTCGTGCAGCTGCATGCTTACTTTAGTACACAGTACACCGATACATGCTTAAACTGTCATGCTACACATGCTCTTTGTAATATGTGAAGCGCGGGTGACCTGTCCTTGACGTGCAGGTGTTTTAAAATTTTCTGTTGTTCAATCATCCTAGGAAAAGTATACTGAATAAATCTTAAATTTTTGGCTTTTATTTACCGTTTGTTGGTCTTTATAATGGTATCATTTCAAAATCAACTAAATTTAACTCTACTCAAAGAAAAAAATAAATTTTATATATTTTTATTACATTTTTGTCAGATTTTAAAGATGAATCAATCAATCCCATACGCAAAATGAATTTCAGCTCTCGACATAATAGGTTTTTTGTGAGAATGTCACAAAAATACGCAGGCTTCAGTATGTCTAATCTCCATAGCCCTAAAAGTAGCTGTCCAAAATAAAAATAATAATTGTACATCACTGACTCATTCTATCCTGTTTAATACTTAAACAACATAAAATGTGGTTTAAGGCAAACGAATTGGAAAAAAAATTTGCATTCACAAACTGAAAATGTTTTACTTTTAATTTTTCTAACTAAAATTCCAAAAATTTATTTAAGTTTTTTATTAAACCTACAAATTCTTGTTTTGAAACTGTTTTTGTTGCATAATGAAAATCAAGAATGAAATTTTCAATTTCCAAGCCCATGGGATTAAAAATTATTTCTATGCTACAAGATATTTTACTCTGAATTTGCGAGAGCTTAGTTTTGATATGAGAAAGTTCTCTAGAGACCTTTAACAGTTAGGAAAGTTTTTTTATGAGATAGATCTTCAGAATCCTAACAATTCTGAAAGTTCCTTTGAAAGTATCTGAATTAATAAATCAATTATTTAAAATAAAATATTCTATTTGGTTTGAGTCACTTACTTTAATCAGTTGCTCAGTCCTACAGTTAAGAACTTTCTAACTTCTTAGAACTACCTAGCGTGCAAATAATCGTAAGTATTTGTTGTGCATGCTTATTACTTTCCTTACTTTTTTATGATTGCTGTGTATTTACCTTGTGTATTGTTTCATTTTTCCTCAGTGGTATTTGAATATAAATCTTTCTTCACCATATTCCCTTAAATACAATTAGTGCATGCTTGTCGGCCAAGTGTCTCTTTCGTCACAGTATCATAAACCCTCTTCAATATTATACACAACTTAAGTTTTTGATTAATCTAGGCGTTGTTTGTAAATCCTTTGTAAATCGTGTAATTATCTTGTAATTATATCTGTCTATGGGTATTCTGTACAATTAAATTGCTTGTGGCGAATAACATCTTATATAATACACTGATACCAAATCCTCCCATTCACATGAAAGTTCATAGTTATCTCATGTCTGTAAACACAGTAGGTTATTGCTGAAAAATGTTCAGTAGATGTTCCTCGTATGGTTATAAAATAACAAAGACATAAGAAGAAAAAAAAACAAAAAAAATTAAGAATATTCATGTCTACAAGTGTGAGAGAAATAAATTCTCTGAAAAGTGGTCTTACATAGTAAATGTAATTTCACGAATAAAGCAGATGTCCCATAATGTTATCAGCGCCTTGGGGTGGGTTTTTAGCACGTAGTGTAACATAGCCAGCAGTAAGTCTTAAAAATATCTGTAGTGAACTGAATTTCACAACTCATTACATTAAAAGTTGTAATAATAAAGAGGTTGTGAGTAAACATCTTGTATACAATAGTTGTAGACCTTAATCTTTATTTATTTTTTTCATTTACAAGCGAACTGTCATTTTATAGCTAAAAAGTATCAAGGTAATACTAGGTAAACAAAAATATATAAATTTACTAGGAAACATACCTTGTTCTTATTGAAATCACACTTTGATATTACTAGAGACTACACCCTATCATTTGATATGGACTTTCTGGACCAAACTAGTTAACCTTCCTGACCTGGTGATCATTTACAGTTGACTCCCTCTAATCCGGACACCTCGGGACAGAGCCCTTTTACAGATAAAATTCTTTTTGGACCAACCAACGATTTTTCAGTTATATAAATTCCAACCTTTCATAATGTTTATATATTAATAAATCACATTTTAAGATAAAAGTATTATGGGGTTTTGCTACTATGGTGTCCAAATTCTGGAAAGTCAGGGATAGTCAGGGAAATAAATTCTGAAGAGGGAAAGTCAGGGCAATGGGCAAAAAGTCTGGAAAGTCAGGGAAATCCACCCTAATGATGGATTTGAGCGGATTTTTTAATGCTTCAGTCTTCCGTAATCCCGAATATTGGAGCATTTTTCAGGACTTTTCACAAATATACAACAGTTAAATTTATTGCCGTACATTTGTGCTTGGAATATTTTTAATCTTTGTAAGGTTCACTAGTTGTAAGCTGTGCAATGGCTGCTTAAAAGAGACAATTTAATAAATTGTGGCTTGATGCCAAAATATTTTCTGAAATCAGTGAATGGCGAGACTTGGTAGTTAATTATGCAACTTGTGCTTATTGTAAAGTGTATCATTCCAGCTCAGTAACATGGGTAAGCAAGCTGTAATATCACATTCTGAAGGACCTAATCATTTGTATACACGCCGGCTGAAAATTCCCTGCCAGTGATATCCGTTTTCTAAGGAAAAGTGTTAGTGCCAACGTCATTAAAAAATGTATATCATGAAATTTGAATAGAGAAATTTGTTCTGAATACCATACTTTGGAATTATTTTTTTTTGGAATCTGTTAATACTTTTTCAGTTATTTATGTGATTTATATTACCTTGGCAGTAGTATTTTTTTGTGTATTTAGTATTATAATTTTCAGTGGAGTCCGTGAGTCAGGGAAATCAATGGTAAATGGTCAGTGAAAGTCAAGGCAATTAATGACAGATATTTTGTGGACACCCTGTATAGCTTGTAGAACCTCATTTTTGTGACATTGATAAAAACAAACTAGACATCAGAATATAGGAAATAACACAAAATTATAAAGCACCATAAATAAAATCTTTATAGATTCATTTTTTGAAGAAATGGGCTAAAATTTGGTATTGGTTAAATGACTATGCAGTTCCTGTAACTGCAATTTCACCTGACAAAGAAACTCGTAATAATAGACTATAACTCACATTTTAAATTACTGAAACACTCAACCATATACAGTACACTAACTAGTGAAATCACATACACTTTTGTAGCTGAAATGACGATGTGGAACAAACACAATAGTAAGCTGAACTAAGGTTCTTTGATTACATGTAGGCCAGAAATAAAATAGACATGTTCAATCCTGTTGATTTTGGTTGTGAGAAAACCGGCACACGCTAAATGACTCATTTCCAAGAAGTCGTATGGAGCATCCGGCGCCCAGACCATGGTACTGTATATATAAATACCAGACCATTGGAGTCCGAAAGAGAGGGAGTCGACTGTACCTTTCTTTTATAAGATTAACAGTACCTGGGGCCGAGGATTTGTTCGGCAAACTTAAAGAATTCTTCATACTCAAAGTAATATTAATCAGACTGTAAAATGCCAAGCCCAAAAGGCTTTTTCTTCAAAGATGAGCTTTTTTGCTTTGCTCACTCGCCTTTCAGGATGTTTTAATGTAGCACTAAGTGTGCTGCACCTTGATGCACTCTTTTGTGAGTTTTTTGAAAATGTTACCTGAGGAGTTTACCTTTACAGTTAACAGATATTTTAATAATTTTAGGTAATTCTTCTGTTATTAAGTTTAGTTGCAATTCTACAAATTGCTCAGTTGTTTATCCGTTTCCTTTAATTATTTAACTAAATAGTCATAATCACTTGTATAAAGTACTATTTAATAACGGGTAAATTATTTTTATTACACAATAATTCAAGTTATCCAGGTTATCAAGTCTTTTCGGCGAACCCAGAACGGGGATGTCCTCCTCGAACTGGGTAAGTCGAGTGACAAGATCAGTTTTGCCGCTTCCCTCAAGACTGCACTTGGGGACAAAGGCTCCATCAAGGCCCTAGAACCGAAGTGTTCGGTCGAGATTCGGGACCTTGATGCCCTCTCCACCGAAGATGAGGTGACCCATGGTGACCAGATGGTGACCAGGTGAGGTGACCAGATGGCACTCCCGGAGATACCGGCTGACGGAGTGAGGGTATGGCTGACAAAGCCAAACCGAAGTCAACTCCGGATGGCTGTCGCTGAGATGGGCGAAAATCACGCTAATAAGCTGCTTAGCCTTCAGCACCTTAGAGTCGGTTGGGTCAGTTGCAGGCTCAAACGGAGGGTGGTAGTTTCGAGATGCTTCCGCTGTCTCGGTTTCGGCCACTCCTCCCAAAACTGTAAAGGGCCCGACAGGAGTGCCAACTGCTTCCAGTGTGGAAGCCAGGGCCACAAAGGCAAGGAATGTTCCTCGAGCCCCTCCTGCTTCCTCTGCAAGGATTCAGGCTCCAGTGCCCTCGGTCACTTACCCGGGTCTGGTCAGTGCGGTGCCTTCAGAGCCGCACTTGAACAGGCAAAAGGCAGCGGCCGGTAATTCGCATCCTCCAGGCCAACCTTCACAGATCCTGGGGAGCTGATAACCTTCTAGATCAGCTCGCCCTAGAACTTGGTGCTGACGCGCTCCTTATCAGCGAACAGTATCGGGACAGAGACCCAAACATTTGGATCTCCGACAGCCTCGGTACTGCTGCATTTTGGGCGCGTAATACACAGGATGTCTTGGTGCGGAGTCACGGGCGCGGCCGAGGATTCGTCTGGGTTCGGTGTAGGGACGTGACTATCTTCAGTTGCTACCTCACCCCCAACGAGGCCGTCGAGGACTTCCGCGACAAGATAGATAGTCTAGAGGAGTGCGTTCTCTGCACCACCGGGCATGTCGTCATTGGTGGCGATTTTAACGCCAGGGCCGTCGAGTGGGGAATGCCTTCTACCAGCTCCTGGGGGAAATACATCCTGGATTTCATCGCCAGGGCCGGTCTTGTCGTCCTCAACCAGGGCGAATCACCTACTTTTCGGCGCCCCGGGCAGAGAGGCACGATCCCCGACGTCACCTTTGCGTCTGAGTCGCTCCTTCCGAGGATCTCTGGCTGGAGGGTTGTGGAGGACTACACGGGTAGCGACCACCAATACGTCGTGTTTGACCTGCATGATCAGGCAAATCGTCGAGTTTCTGCATCTCGGGAAGGGCCGGTGGAAACCTTCTGGATAGGAAACCTTCCGATCCTATAGGCCAATCGGGATTGTGGTGGCCGGTGGAACACCAACAAACTGGACGTGGTCAAGTTCACCGAAGTCATCTCTCGGGGAGCGCAGGGGAATCCTGGTGAGGCTGGGGCCGAGGCACTAGTAACATCCATGATGGAACTGATCGTCTCGGCCTGCGACCAGTCTATGCCGCGAAGGAAACCCCGACGCGACAAACAACCCGTTTACTGGTGGACTGAAGAGATTGCGGAACCCAGAAGAACATGTTTAAGAACTAGACGAGCTGCCACAAGAGCGAGAATTCTTGCAGACAGAGTTCGTAAGTCGGAGGCCTTTAAAGCTGCGAGAAAATCTCTCCGCCAGGCGATCAACAGGAGCAAGGCGAATAGCTGGAGGAGACTTCGTGACAACGTTGACTCCGACCCGTGGGGCCTGGGTTACAAACTTGTAACACAGAAACTCGGCGCTCGCTCTCCACCTTCCATCATGGAGGGCGCCACCATGGGGAGGATCGTCGCTGCGATGTTTCCTGAACATCCACAGCGACCGCCGGTTGACTTCGGACGGGTAGAGGACGTTCCACTCTTCACTTTTGAGGAGCTGGAAATCTCCGTTCTCTCCCTGAAGAGTAACAAGGCTCCTGGCCCGGACGGGATTCCCAGTGAGGCTTTAAAGAAAGTATTTTCAATCAACGCTGACTTGTTGTTGAAAATGTACAATGCCTGTTTGGTAGAAGGGGTGTTTCCGGCTCACTGGAAAACAGCCAGGCTTGTACTGATCAGCAAGGGCAAAGGTGATCCCGAGCTGCCGTCGTCCCACAGGCCACTCTGCATGTTGGACACGGCTGGGAAGCTGTTCGAGAAGCTAATCCGTTCCCGCCTGACTTCTGCCGGGGACTTATGCCCCCGTCAGTACGGCTTCAGAAAGGGACAGTCAACGATCGACGCTGTCACCGAAGTTCAGAGAGCTGTGGAGAGAGCCGAGAGCCACAACCATTTCTCCCGCCGAGTAGTGCTTCTTGTTACGCTTGATGTCAAGAATGCCTTCAACTCGGCGAGGTGGGTCGATATGTTGGATGCGCTTCGCAACACCTTTCGTATTCCTGCATATCTGTTGCGGCTCATCGAGGATTATCTACGCTCTCGAAGCCTGATTTATGACACGAGGGACGGAACGCGGACGATGGAAGTCACTTCTGGTGCCGCACAAGGTTCAATACTCGGCCCGGATCTCTGGAACGTTGCCTATGACAGCCTCCTGAGGTCCGAGATGCCTGAGGAAACCACTTCGGTTGGGTACGCCGATGACGTTGCAGCTCTCATTGCTGCACGCAACGTTGGGCTGGCCCAACTGAAGTTGAACCGAGTTATGCGGGTGGTCAACAACTGGATTTCCGATCACGGTCTCTCGCTTGCTCTCAGTAAGACGGAGATTGTGATCCTCACGAAGAAGAGGATCGACACCGTCGTCCCGCTCCGAGTGGGAAGGGAGGTGGTCACATCAACTCGTGCCGCCAAATACCTTGGGGTTATGGTGGACACCAAGTTAAGCTGGAGGGATCAGATCTTCCGTACGGCGGACAAGGCCGCTAAGGTTACCTTAGTAGGCTGATGGCCAATGTTGGGGGTCCCGATCCAGCAGAAGATGTCTGTTGATGTCCGCAATCCAGTCCGTGCTCCTTTACGGGGCAGAGGTGTGGGCAGGCGCTCTAGATAAGGAGTGCTACAGGTTGCGACTCGCCCGGGTTCAGCGTCAAGCTGTGCTCCGAGTGTGTTCCGCCTACCGAACAGTGTCCGAGCCTGCCGTCCTGGTGGTCGCCGGAGTCATCCCTGTCAAGCTCTTGGCAGGGGAGAGGAAAGCGATTTATCAGAGACAAGGCGAGATCGGCAAGGATATGGCAAGAACAGAAGAGCGCTCCCGAACCTTCCAGCAGTGGCAACACAGCTGGGAGCACGACACCCGAGGACGATGGACTGCGCGACTCATCGAGCAGGTCCAACCATGGGTGGAAAGGCGGCATGGCGAGGTGGACTACTACCTGACCCAATTTTTGACAGGTCACGGCTATTTTCGGTCGTACCTGAACCGGATGGGAAAGACCGGTTCACCGGACTGCATTTATTGCCCGGGTGATCCCGACGATGCGGAAAACATATTCTTCCGCTGTCCCCGTTGGGAAGAGCCCCGCCTGGAGGCCACACAAATCTTTGGTGCATTTTATGTGGACTCGGTCTGCCAAAAGATTTTGGAGGATGAGGGCAACTGGGATTGTTTGTCACAGTTCGTCCGGGGCATCCTCCTGGAAAAGAAAACCGATCTGGACCGCGAAGTGGCCCAGATCCCTTGATCGAGCGGCTGGATAAGGAGTGAGCCCCATGGGCGTAAGCCAAATTTAGGCCTAGCCTGACGTAATGTGACAAACAATTCCAGGTTAGAATCCTAAAGAGTAGAGGAGGTTTTTTAGTGGGTAAACCCGTTTTTTTAGGGGAGCCCCACACTACAGGCTGGCCACTTGTGTGCGTAATGCATTTTTCCGCCTCTCCCTCAAAAAAAAAAAAAAAAAAAAAAAAAAAATTACACAATAATTCAGTAATTCAGTGTAGTTACTGGTAACAATGGAGAAACCACGTGTTTGTCCTTGAGCATCTTGTGATTTGACAGTTAGTTGAGTTGGCTGTTTTTAGCAAATCTTTTTTATATTTTAAACTCCTTAAGACTAGGATTTTAATTCAAGATTAAAACTAAATAAGATTTTACCTTGCATAGAAACCTATATATATATTATTTTTATCCCAGAACTAAGTTATTTACTAAGATCGAAAAAAATTGTTCAAGCCGTTTTCGAGATAATTGTGCATACATACATTTAAATATACCTTACCTTATTATTATTAGTATATTAGATTTAAACTTTTAAATCTTTGGAAGGGGCTGATTCTCGTCAATTTTGCAAGAAACAATGACAGGCCCTATCCAATGACACCAAAAACTTTAAAATTGGTTGAAAATATTAGGAAGAGTTCCAAGTTTGAAAATACTAGAAAAAGTTTCAATTTAATAAATACCCCCGTCGCAGCAGACCTGCGTACTCAGCGAATTTCCAATGGAATTTCAGATTGTTTACTTTTCCCATAAAAACACCATAGGATCGAGTATGTAGGTTTGCTGCCATGAGGTGTTGTAAGAAAATCTAAATTAATCAATAATTGGTGTATGTAAACACAAAATTGTATCAAGCTCTGGCAATTTTTTATATTCCCCATAAACCCCATTGGGGGTGAGTATGTAGGTTTGCCGCTACATGGGTTTCTTAAGCAAGTATACTTTAAACCCTATCTAGATAATATACATACCAATTTTGATTAAGTTATGTCAATAAATAAGCAAGACAAAGGGTTTTCTTGATTCCCCATAAGAATAACATGGGAAACAAATTTTTGGATTTTCTCCATAACCAGTTGTGCTAAGATAAAAATTCAAAATACCAAATTGTTTGTTTTTTTAAGCTCTTTTAAATGGTTTCAGTTAAAATTGATGAATTTTGAAAATTGAGACCCGAAGATGCCAAAAACTAATTTTTTACCCATTTGAAACCCCATAAAACCCCATTCCCATAACCCGACAAAGCTGGTTCGCAAACTCATGAAAATAGATCTGGTCTTACACCTTCATACCAAATTTCATCAAAATCGGAGGTCCCCTTCAAAAGTTATCAGAATAACGGACACATAGATAGATAGATCTATATACAGGGTGTCCAGCTTCGACTGTCCGAAACTTTTCCATGTTGTTCAGCAAGCCAAAATAAACAAAAAAGTTGATATAAACATATGTCCTAAAATGCTTCGTTAACCCGCTAGCCGCCATTTTGTTTTTTACACTTAATAATTTTTATTTACATAACGGATAAATGGATTGGGTTCATATTTGGCATGGACCTTTACTACAACAATGGTTATTAAATGAAAAAATATTATTTTTTTCCGTCACATATTTTCAAAATGGCGGTCATTTTAAATTTTTAACCTCAAATATCTCAAAAACGGTAAATTTTATAAAAATTTTACAAGAAACAAAAAAGCTGCAAAATTAAATTATCTAACCAATAATACCAATTTTGTAATGATCTGACAACAATTAATTAAGTTATTGAGATCTTTCTTCTATATTAGCCTAAATTTGCATGCATTACAATGGCAAAATCAATGATTTTATACACAAAAATCTCAATAATTTAATTAATTGTAGTCAGATCATTACAAACTTGGTATCATTGGTTACATAATTTAATTTTGCAGCTTTTTTGTGTCTTGTAGAGTTTTGATAAAAATGCAGTTTTTGAGATATTTGAGGTTAAAAATTTTAAATGACCGCCATTTTGAAAATATGTGACGGAAAAAAATAATATTTTTTCTTTTAATAACCATTGTTGTAGTAAAGGTCCATGCCAAATATGAACCTAATCCATTTATCCGTTATGTAAATAAAAATTATTAAGTGTAAAAAACAAAATGGCGGCTAGCGGGTTAACGAAGCATTTTAGGACATATGTTTATATAAACTTTTTTGTTAATTTTGGCTCGCTGAACAGCATGGAAAAGTTTCGGACAATCGAAGCTGGACACCCTGTATATATACATATATATGAAAACGAACAAACGGTGTTTTTGGCTTCTGGGGACTTCAAAATGAAAAAGTAAAGTGGTCCCGGGCTTAGGTCTTACCATGGCTACTACCGTAATAGCGTATTCCCTATAGGGAAATTCGCTAAAACCCCTTAGTATTTTGGTTTTTCATACAAAATATGTAAACCAAACAGTATTTGTAAACAGAACCTTACCAACCCTAAAATACAGATTCTTTGACATTGTTATGTGGCAAAAAATGTAGTGTATATGTTAGAGTATATATCCTAAACCCCTCTTAGCTACATCTAAACCATGTATTACTCTTTTGATTGCACAACTTGAACAAATTTACGTGAAGATATTGTTTATTTATTAATTACCGGTTTTAAATAAAAGGAGACACGTTTTGTTTGCCACCACAAGCACTTGTATTTAAGTTAACTTTACATGCAAGATATTGTCTACTAGTATTTTCTTTAACCATACCTTTTGCTTATCAGCGCTTACCAAGTAGACAGAGTCAATCAATTCAGCCTCGTTTTCTTCAGCCCGTTGTTGATGTTCGTTGATATTACATAAGGGTTGAATGTGTTGATCTTTGTTTTGCCTTTCTGACAGAAAACGTTTCTTCAAACACATGTTGCTGAAATGGTTTGGCTTCTTACAAAAACTACAAACTTTTCCTAATGAAGGACAGGCCTGGTTATAGTTGTGATTCTTTCCACATTTCCTACATTGGTTTTTGGATGATGCAATGTTTGATGACGTTGGCTTTATCTGGTCAGTGCTACAACAGGGAATCGGGTCGCTTCCTTCGTTTATAATCTTCAAATAGTTTTTGGCAAGCTCAATACTCTTGCATTATTCAATAATTTTTCTAATGAAGAATCGTCTCTTAATTTATGTTCCTTGGTTTCTTTGGAATAAATTCCAAGTGCTATCTGAGCTTCCATTAGTTTAGACTCTTGATCTTTGAAATCACAAATTTTTACATGATGCCTCAAATTAGCTAGAAATTTGTCAAACGATTCTCCTTCAGATTGTCTGCATGAGATAAATTTGAAAACATCCATAATTTCATTCTTTTTTGGCAAACAATAATTTCCAAGTATGTCCATGATAGATTTTACAGTTTCATCAGTGGCATCGGTAACTAAAGAATTGTACAACTGCAAAGCTTCTTTACCCATTAAATTCTTCAATCTTGCCACTTGTACACAATTGGGTTTCTTCAATGTCTCTTTTGCTATAAAGTAGTTTTCTATTTCTTCCTTGAACTGTTTGAAATTTTCAGGCACATTGCCTGTTAATAATAACTTATCTGGTTTATTAAAATCCATCTTTTTAAATTACCGGTTACAAATGAATATAAAGTCACTTAAATATGGCCTGTGCCATGTTTAGTTATTAATTACCGGTTTTATAATAAACATATATAAAGAAAATACTCGTAGATAATATCTTGCATGTAAAGTTAACTTGAATACAAGTGCTTGAGATGGCAAACAAAACATGTCTCCTTTTATTTTTAACCGGTAATTAATAACTAAACAGGTATATTATGTAAACAAACAAAATGTATTAAGTGAATAAAAAAATTATAATGTAAAATATTATATCGTATCTATAACATATGTGTATAAGTTAATTATCATTCCTAGAACCGAGAGACCCCGTTCTTTATATTAATTGTAAACACCAATAAGGTAAGTTTATAAATCAGGTTTAGTACGTAACTTTATCCAATATGTATTTTGTCAGCTTAAACCTTTATGTTTGTAATGATTATTCAACAAAAAGCGATGAAGATGATGATGTGCATATCTTCTGACTGTTATATAACATGACAAGCTAGTGTACCTGGGAAGGGGAAATTGTGCAATCATGCTACAGGCCTAGAAGCCTCAATCGCATGTTTTAGTAGGATTTTACACTTAACGCTGAAAACTTGAATATTTTACCAATTACTCCATTTGGTAATTGGTCTTAGTAGCTAAGACCAATTTGTACATATTGAACTTAATTAAAATAACTGACACTATTCATCTGTAACAATCTGTTCAATGGGGAAGAAAATATTTGATTGTTTGATTAGTTGGTAAACTGTATACCATGATTTCTTACACTTTGACTGGATACTTGTTGCTAACACCCTTGGCTTGTGGATACATTTTTGAGATTCCCACCTGTTGTTTGGGATCGTATTGCCGTGCAACCTTGCAAGATGTTAGGGCTTACTAGTTCAGATATTATTTATGATATGATTGGTTGGGTTTTCTGAGTTGTGCTGTCCGTTTGATTGTTTTTGTTTGTGTTAGTTTTAGTTTTGTTTTTTAGTGGTGTTGGTTTTTTTATGTTTGATTGTTGTGTGGGTTTGTGATTGTTTGGAGTGGTTGTGGGAGGTGTAGTTATGGAGTTGTTTCTTTTGTCAGACGTGGTCTGTGTTTTCTTCTAAGGCTGGTTTTATGCACGGAGCGATACGTAGATTAATCGCGCCGCGCTCGTAGTTCAACTTTGTTAAATGGACCATTTATGCAGCGCGTCTCGCGAAATTGCATGACATGGGTCTATATTATGTCACCGCAGTAAAAATAAACCCACGACAGAAGTTTAAATGCGGCAATAAAATGTTGCGCGCTTCCTCTAAATACATTGAGTCAAATAGAGCAAAATCAATGCACATCGTTTGGCGACACACGGCAAGCTCGAGTGGCAGGTGCAACCCAAAGGACTGTTGGGATGAGGAGGGATGGGTTTGTTGAAATAACGGAAAAAGTTTAAAAAAACTTATCACTGTCTTTCTTTTAATTCATAGAAAAAACCTCCCTCATGCCTTACTCTGTTTATAGAATGCACTGATCAGCGCCATTTTTCTGCTTTCTTTAAAACAAACTACAAAGTAAACAATGTCGCCATGTTTTCAGGTGATAACTCAGCAAAGACTGGAATAAAATCCAGATTTTCCAGGTGCCCCCACCAACTTTTTAGAAACGCGCCACGAAAAACACCTGACTGATTTTGCAAAATTGTTCATATGTGCGTCTAAATCTGGATCCAGATTGTCACAAGACGCAAGTTGCGCCATGCATAAAACTAGCTTAAGCTGAATTGGTTTGAAATTTTGAATTGTTCTCCAAATAATACCTTATTTGGTAATGGCTTTCAGCTTTGGTTTTTTAGCAGGAAATCATACTCTTCTAATGGCAATTGAATGTTGTATGTCTATATGGTTTGGCGAAGGGAGTCAAGCTAGGTAAGGCAGAGTCTTCCTACTTTTCTTTCTAGTTAACTGGTTGATTTTATCCCTTTGAGGGTGGTCTGGTGGTCTGCAGGCCACGAGCCCTAGTACTGTGTGCACTGTCACACTGCTAATGGATTCTTGTGTAGCCCCCATCTCTAGATCAATGAGCTAGACACCGGCAGTGCAATGGTACCATACCCATCCTTGGGTGTGCCCAACACAGCCCTTACCCTGGGGCATGAGAACTATTATTTTTCAACGAAAGGTTTTGATGAAAATGGGGATGTAAATTATTGTTTGTAAAAATAATAGGTAGGAAAAATTGATTGATTAATGATTAAAATAAGCCATCTGTGGGCGGCAAAAAACCAAACAATTTTCAAATCACAATTTGTTTTTAAGAATTTTTACATCTTTTACTTTAGAGGAGTAAGTTTGGTTTTGATCTGGTAAAGGGGAGGGTTTGAGGTAGAGGCATGCAAGTGCCAGCATTGGTTAGATATACTTTTTAGGAACCTATCTGTAAGTCACGGAGTTTGGTATGGTATTTTGCAGTGCGTAATGATTCAAAATCAAACAGACAAGTTTGGATGCCGCTGACTCCACCATCGCTATTGATACTTTTGCAAATGTTTGCAGTTTATTTATTTGAGCAAAAAAATTAACCCCGAGGATAGTCATCAGTAAGACTATCAAATAGTCATCAATTGTGTGCTGCCTAGTTTACAGGCAATTGAAAACGAGCGTCATTGCAGTTTTGGGCCTAAGCGTCAGCCCAGTTTGCTTTAGAAAGGCAAGACTAATAAATTATCTCATTGTCGAGAAAAGTGTAATAAGTGTCATAGTGGATGCAATCAACAATCTTCTACAATTAAGTTTTAGAAACATGAGTTTGAAATTAAAGCATCTATCTCTAATGTTTGGTTCAAATGATTAATGAAGATGGACACTAATAATCATCAGATTTAATTTTGACAGAGGTCAGCCCAAATGCCAATAGCGACGTCATTTGTAGCATTCACTTTCTTCTATTAGTAGTAAGTTCTGTACTAGTAGAGTACAACGACGTAAACCCAACCTTTAATGGATGAATTGATGACTAAAACCATTCAAAAGAGCTTTATAGAACAAACAATTTAGTATTTTGAATTTTTATCTTAACAGGTTACGGAGAAAATCCAAAAATATGTTTTCCATGTTATTTTTATATAACCTTCTAACTGTTCATCTTCGTTGATTGCACCCAAACTGGGACCAGAGAAAACTCCGCATCAGTTCTTAGATGCTATAAAAAATCATGAAACTCCACATTAGAGCCGTAAGCGGCCACCATGACACCAAGATAGTCTGCACTTGCCATCCCGGTTCCTCTCTCCACTTTTACCTCTCGTCCTTCTTCTACTTATTTGTTGAACATTAATTTAACAATATATCAGAGCGTATCTATAATGATAGTTTTATTAAATGTGTTATAACTCACACTGTATTTGAAAAATATTGAGATTCCGGTTCATGAAGGCCAAAATTCATTGTGACAAACGAGTGATGTTATTTGTTGTTGAACTTAATATACCATACTAATTAGTTGTGTGGGTTCTTCATAGTTTATAGGCTAAAGTTCTTTTTTTGTCTATTACATCACACAGTTTTTACAATGTCCTACATTTTTTTCTATAAGACATTAACTGTATTGAACTTTGGACTAATATGTTTATCACAGTTTAAATATGCCACTTAACTTCCTCTCACAAATATTTTACATCATTACACATATTTTTTTAACTACTTACGTGGTATTTATGTGTAAAAAATTACTGATACATTATGTTATCTGCATTTTATTATGTCTGAAGGGATGAGTGATAGCGTTTGAGTTAAAAATTTGGAACAAACCACATGACTGACCATCGGATAAAAATACAGCCCCTTCGAGGGTCCCCCGAAAAGTTCTAATCCATTAAGAAAAATGTCCAGACCATCGGTGTTGCTGAACCCCCTGCCCTGAGCTGAGGGGGTTGGTGAGAGAGTTAGCTAGGAAAAAAGGAAAAGAGATACAGGGGTAAAAACAGGGCTGTGGAGGGACATGTGCTCACTGCGAAACCACTCTGATGCAGGGTTTCATTGTGGCATTAATAATGCTTCGATAGTTTTTGGCGATGGACAGATTTTGTTGTGGAGTTTCATGGTCGCCAACCAAACAGGGCCCTTTCCCTAATCCCCATCCCCCAAGCCTGAGTAATCACACTATCAAGTGTAGTGTGCATTACAGTCTTCCCAGAATGTTAAGAGGTCCCATACTCAGTAATGAAATCAAGATAATCACCGGTTAACCTGAGTGCACAGCCCAATTTCAACAGGAAGGTCGTAAAGCGGTTATTTGGTTCAAAAGTAAGTTTTAGCCATCTGCTGGTTCATTTTACTCACACCATCAAAAGTGGTGTTGTGCCCTGTTCCACTTCAATTTGTTAGTTAATAACAAATTGCTCACAACAAGATTCTCACCTAGCAAAGAGCTTACATTTATCACTATAGCAATAGATTTGGTATTATTTTGCTTAGGCTTTCCAACCATCAGGAAATCACCTCCATAATGTTTAGTGCCACAGTTCTGTTCATAACATCTGCACCAACAGTTTTCTCTCCTTGGATCTTCTCCTGCAAGATTTACATCTTTATGTCAAACAAAGAAAATGGAAAGTCTTTCCTGCACTTCAATGACCATATGTTGTCCGTGCAGGATAGAGACAAAGGCGCGTCCAAGATTCACCTGGTTGACACTGTAGAAGAGATGAAGAAGTACAACGCACGGAGGCGGCTGAAGGGCGCGGTCATGGCGGCCGTGGCGTCTCCAAAGTGGGCCTCCGATCCCGGCGACCCGGACCACTTCTCCGACTATGGTGACGATGAGATCTCCTCCGCAGGTATGTTTACAGTCATTACAGCTGACCAGACAAGAGCTATCTAAGGATGATTAATAATACTTACGAGGTGGCCCGTGCGCAAATTGCGCAATTTTATGATTCTGTATGAGTGAAACTCACATATAGTACGTGAATGTTGATTAAGAAATGACAGAGATCTATTTTTGTTTACTATCTGGCTTTTAAAATTCATCTGAAGGTAATCAGCTGTTAAATTAAAATTCACATTAAAGAACTTGCAATAAAAGTTGGTCAACATTTTAAAGCGCCCTCTAGAAATAAATCAAAGGCGAGGGGGGCAAAGCCCGAAACGATATGACCTTTTTAATAACGATTCGTCACTGCGGTATATTTTAAGCTTTAAAATGACACCTCAATCTTAAAAATTTGTTCAGTAGGTCGAGAGAAAAAGGGACGTAACAGACAAAACCCTTATAGAAATAAGAAGATAGATTAGCGGCATTCAATATTTCTAGTGTGATTGTTACAATTTTAACAATTAGGAAAATGCCAATTCAGATACCACATGGTCTTAAGTTGAAGATAATAAATTACGTGAGTGGAACATGGGTTCCCCTTGTTTTTAGTAGTACAGGATTTTATTTGATTGTTTTGTAGACTCATAAAAAAAACTTTTTTTAGCTTATATGTTTTGTTAAAATAATAAAAAAAATATATCTCACTCATAAAAATTTATATTTTTAGCATGAATAGTCAGGTTTACATCTGTGAATGTAAGCAAATGTGTAGCAAAAAATATATCAGGTTAGAAATGGAAAAAAACTGTGTTATTCATAAACAAATAAAAACACATACAAAAAACCATGAATGTTTGCTTGTGAGGGATCCACAATTCTACCAGCTGTGATATCTAGCCACTGCACTCTCATCACATGTGTCTAGCATGTGTGATACATCCTCATTCCCAGATAGGCCTACATCCTCATTCTGGTTGCAGCTTTGAGATTGTGAACATAAAATGTATATTAGAGATTCATCAATGTATTAGTTATGAACTTACATTTTATAAAGTTTCCAACAATATTATTTATCATGTTGCAGCAGTCAACATGATCCTGGACTCCCTCGACGACATCCACTGCCTTCAAGAACCTCCACTCGACGACCGGGATTTTCTGCAGTCCGTCTTAGAAGATAGGCAGTTACACGCTCTTCTAGAGGTAAGCACACTTCAATCTTTGATGGCTGTAAAGTACTTCATGTTATTTGACTGATGATAATCAGAAGAATTTATTTTTATTATGATACAGAGGATCAGTCTTGGTGTTCCAAATAGTAAAATAAGTGAAACAATTTTAACATTTGAGGTATAAAAATTTTGTCTCAGTTTTTAGTTTTGCAATAAGGTTTTATAATTCTGATATTTGTATTGAAGAAGGACAAAGGTAGCTCGCAAAGTTTTTTTTTGTCCACAAGATTAACATGGGAAATAATTTTTTTATTTAATTAAAAATTAAAACTGATGTTTTTAGTAATACTTATGAACATGCGTTAAACTCAAATTAGAAGAAATCGAACTAGGCCTACTAAAATGTCATCCCAATGTGATTTATGAGGCGCATGGCCTGCATTGGTACCCCTAGTTCTTAATAATACTGTACTAAAGGTTAACTCACAGTAGGGATATATCTACAACATCAATAAATTATTTGTCCCCTTTTTTAATTTTATCATAAAAAAATTCAGTTCAAAATAAAAAGAAAATTATGAAAATGAGAAAATGTAAGGTTTGTTGCTATCACTAACATTGAAGTTTAACCAAAGGGATTTCATAATAATGAAGTTAATAATGAACTAAGTTTAATGAAGGAACAGTTTAAATAATGAAGTTCATAAGTTTGTTTTCTTAAGCCTGTTATTTTAGTCAATTGTTATTTTGTTTTTAATCTTACTTTTGTACTTTGAAATTTACTCACATTTTTTACTCAGTTATACTAAATGAAAAGGTACTTTGTTGTGTTTGAGGCAGGAAGTTATTTCTAAAACAATAAGCTTCAAGTTATTACAAAATGAGAATAATTACTCTTTGGTACAAATTAAGTGTATTTTAAATCATAAAAACATTAAAAAATGTTTATTGCATTTTTTAGAAGCTCGGTTTTATTGTAAACCATAACTTCAATGGTAAACTATTTAAGTGGATACCATTTCCCATTGTGTTGGGAAAATGCAAATCTCAATAATTCAAGAGACTTGTCTCAGTTCGTCCAACTTGTTGAAGTATTCAGCCTGGGTCTATGGACAAGTTATCATCCTGAGAAAAAAAAAGCTGATCCACACTTCACCACATGTTTTATTCCATAAAAATTATTGTAATATTCATTTTAAGGTTAATAAACAATTTTACTTTTTTCCTCATAAAAGAGAGAAAAAACCCTTTTATATAGGCCCAATAAATTTATAGTTGTTCGTTAAATTAAAAAAATGCTTGGAAATTATAACTATAATAGAACCTGACTCAGAACCGCCTGACACAAATGATGAATAAAAACCTAGTTTCAATTAGAAACGCTAATATTTTCTCAATACTACGTACTGAATGTATCACAAGTCCTCAAGTTTCCATTTGTAAATGTCACACTTTACATTAAGAGTACAAAATAGAATGAACAGATGCTATTCAATAAGAAGCATCCTGCGATAAGCTCTAAATATCAAAAACCTCTCCCAACCCTCTTCTGTCAACGATCCTGAAATATCTATGACCTTTCAGCCTTGTGCGAGATATTAGATCCCTTGCTATCATAACTTATTCTCAAATCCTTAACATTATGAATTTTAACTTGGAGTCCACATTTATTAATGCGCATATATGTCTTTTTTATGTTTTAAATTATTTTTATTACTTTTACATTGAAGTTCAATCGATTTTATGTAAGCGTTAACAAGTGAATAAATTAATTAAATAATAAAGGTATTACTGAAAACCCCTTGAATGTTTAGCCACTCTTTAAGATTAATAAGTATAATTTTAATATCCAATTTCTTTCTACAAGTGGTTAAACTCTTCTGGACTGATATATAATTAATAACTTTACTCCATCAGGGAATAGAAAAAAGAAACGGGATGATTTATCCTCAATACTAATCTCTAATAATGTATCCTCAGTTCCTATTCAATAAAACTAATTAATACTAATTTTTAATATTTCTTATTTTATACCTGACTGATAGACTTGTCGTAGCAGTTTTATTGTCCACCTATATGTGATTGTATACAGTGTGTCCATGTCTTAAACAACTGTCTTTAATTGTTTTTTATTTTAACTGTTGGACACAGGCTTTAATTGTTGTGCCATACCTCCTCGTTCTCATTTCAATTGAAATCAATTTCCCTCCATCAATTTTGAATGAAATCGCCTTTACGGACAGTTTTTTTTGGTCTTATAATGATCGCATTATAATTTTTTTCTTCCCATGATATTCTCTTTGATTAGAATAATTCTTTAAGGTTTTCATCATTATGGCTATCGAGTTATATTTATAAGGTTTGTTGATTCAATTTTATTTCAATTTTTAAGAAAATCAGTTTTAATAATTCAGTTTTTACTTGCAGTTTATTACTTATAGTTTAATACCTAACCTAACATTATTCACAGGGTTTTTCACCTGTTAGAAATCTCATTTATCAGAATTACTCCCAATTCCCCCCCCCCCCCCCCTCCCTTCAAAGACAGTAAATTAAAAAATTATCCAGATTCGGTGAGAAATGTTTAACAATTAACGAGAACATCTATAAAATAATAGAATACTACAGCTGAAGTACTAAATAACAGAATGGTTTAGTAATGCTTGGTAATTTGATTTTGTGATATGTTGATTGCCCTCTTGATTTGATTAACTCCCGACTAATCGGTTTTAGTGTAATCATTCATAATAGGATTATGACTGTTTGCCGCGGCTACTGTTTTATTTGGTTAAATTGACCTAGATGTGTATTTCTCATTGACTTTAATGAAGTAAGTAAGATGCGATGGTAATAAAATTATGGATTAAAAAACTAGAAAGGTTATGGGATAAAAATAATCAAATATATTCCCACTATGAAAATACTAACTGTTGGCCTATCAGAACTGAACCACCTGGAGCAATAAACAGTTTTTAAAAAGATGTGAATATTGATATAAAAGTTTGACTTTCTTTTAAGGTTTACAAAAGAACCAAACATATTGTTTTCATAATCCATGGGATGAGAGAAATCTATTGACTGATGAAGTATCTATTTGAACTGGTGAAAAAAGTGGATAGCTGTTTTCATGTATGTTTGTTCCACTACACCTCACTATTTTAATATCAGTTTTCCAATAAGCCTATAGTGGAGCCTGTGACATTTCAAAATCACACAGAGAAACGAAATGTTATCGCATGTAATCATTGCCATTATAGCTGGTTAGAATGCGGACAGAATTAACAGAATTTAGCAATGTTTTAATTTGCAACAAAACATAAATAATCTACAGTAAAGGATTGTATCTTTAAGTTTGAAAGGCTTTACAGAAATTGATTTACGTAAGATTAATAGATTTTTCTGCATTCGGAGTAACCTATTACAGTAAAAACCTCGAACAGATTTATAATAGTTTTTTATTTGAGATTATAAAGAGGCGAAAATATCACTTATTTAAACTGTTGTATAGACGTGCCTCTTGATTAGTGCTTATGTTAAATTTGATAAAAAACCTCTAATTTCAATTAAATTTAGTGTAATGATTTAGGGCTTTTCTTTAAACCAGTATGATCAAATAATTCCAACCAGCATTATCAGGGGTTTTATTGGGTTAAGAGATTTGCCTCACCGGAGCTTTCAGGGTTCCTGACAGCTTGTGCCAGGAGCCTATCCCAAGGACGCCGATATCATATGCATTTGTGCACTGACACCTACTCCCGGTTGCCTCGGTGAATCGGACGGGATTTGAACCCGCCCCAGGCGCTATTTTCTGGCCGGAAAGGTAACGCCTTAACCAACTGATCCACCGAGACTGGTTCATTTTAGACCAGTATTTCACTTAGTGCCATTTGCACAAATAATTTGCAAACCGAATTAAATACAATCTAGTTTAAATCATTCCAAAGCACCTGGAGGTGTGAGTTTAAACTGACTTTTAGGTTACGCTTAGGTTTGAACTGAAAACCAGGTTTAAACTAAAATGGTCCTTATACTATTATATAAGTGTGATAATGCCTTGTAAAAGAAAAATAAAACATACTTGACATTTGAGCTGAGCCAACTAAAGTGGTTGCCGTTGAGAGCCAACAAGAATCCCTGTTGGAAAATCTCCATTATTGTTTTGGAAAAAATTTGCATTTCAATTTTTCTCATATTTTTGCACTAGGGGTGCCTATGCAGCAAAATGGGCTGCAATATCAAAATTTTGTTGACATTTCATTTGTTTCTATTGCTTCTATTTCAGTTTTAACATGCGTTCTCGACCATTACACTCTTTAAATTTTCAATTCAATCAAAATTGTTAGCCATGTTATTTAATGTAATGGACAAAGACGAACTTTAAGGGCTGCCTTAGCCCTTCAGAATAGAAATATCTCAAATATAAACTTGACTATCCATCAGCAAAATGAGATCAATTTAATAAGACCTAAAAAAATATTAAAATTTGTCAGTATCTTAGTAAAACCTGGCATGTGTCTTTATCTAGAGTAAATTGCACAAAAATATTCCGATGGAAGTTGATGGATTGTTCCCAAATCCATCCAGAAACATTTTGTATTACACATGGTAAACATAACCATAACTGACAACATTGCATTGAGGGAGGGGGTTAGGGATGGGCCCAGCTACTAATATTTCCATCAGACTAGTTTTTACGTAAGTTGGAATTTTTTTGTATTTGCGTAAAACACCTCCTGGCATCTATGAACCCAGCCTTATGTATTCTTATAAGGAAATAATAAGCTATCAAACTTATTATTTCTTTTATCCAGTTAAAAAAAGTGTTTTATTCCCTTTCTATATCGAGTAATTTAAATATCGATATTTAAATTTTAAATATCGAGTAAGAAAAAACCCAAATTCAAGGTAAATGAAACCAAACTTAATTTCAAATTCACTGACCTGCATGGTTTTTCATGTTGTTATCAGAGGTTTTTAACAATATTTCCTACATTCCATTACATTGTAATTTATAATACAAAACTTGTTCACGTTTAAACATAGATTCATAGATTTATAAGGTTTTTTCTGACTAGTAAATTTTATCAAATAAATGATAGAACCGTATGATACCTTGATAGTCCTTTTTTATGATTCATGAAGTTCACGTTTCCTGCATTGATGAATGTGAATCATTAATGTATGATGTCCTGGCATAGTCACTCTGGTCTTGTTGGACATAATAATTATTGTACTTCCATACTTAAATGTAACACAATGAAAAAAACAAGAATAATTTTTATTAAAATATTTTACAAGTGACTTTCTTTAAATGTGATTTGAATTTCATATGGCGTAGTAACTACAAAATACATGATTGAAATTGTTTTTAATGTCAGTGAATAAATGTTACGCCATTAATAAATAACATTGCTTGGCTCTTTGAACTGTGCTATTTATGGTAAATTTGACTTTTCTTGTATTTAAATTTACATTCCACATTCTGAGTTATAGTTCAAGGTACATTACCTTAGTTATACTAAAAAAGTATTTGTCAGTGGAATTAATGATTGTTTAAAATTATGATAAAATACAAATGAACTGAGAATTTTATTAATTAGGTACTTAATGCCAAGAAAATAAACATGTTTGAATATTACGATAAGCTAACAATTTTCACCCAGAAAATAATTTTTAATGCATTTTAACCAATATTAATGATCTCAACAATTCTCACTAATTTTCTACTGAAATCCCTTTTTGACACAAGAATGACTAAGTACTTTTTGACCTCATGTGAGAAAACATTTGACTCAGATACAAATGCTATTTGAGATTTATATTCAATTTAAATTCCTATGCAAGACACTGAAACTATCTGGCATATTTAAAAAAGCCATACATTAATGTCTCATTAGAGTTTTCCAAACTTTAAATAACACTCTTTTCAAGGCTTGTTTAAATTCTTCATGAAAACCATGAATTTTCCTTTTCATTTGTCATAAATTTTAATACATAGAAATTTTATTTGTTAATCTCTAAGTTCAGCAGTTTTCCCAATAATTTTTCTGCTAAAAACTTTTTTGTCAAAAGAACTTAGGAGTTTATAATGTACTAAAAGAGTTAATAATGGTTAATTACTGTAATGAGTTTTATTTTTTAACAAGAGAATTGTTGGTTTACACAACTAAAATAGTTTCATCCATCTGTAATACGTTTAATGCTAGCAGTTAATAAAGTCATGCTACTGACACACCACAACTTTTTTTTTTTTGTTGCGGCCAGAAGTAATTTTATTGATTATTGGCAAACCTGATGCATATTTTGAGAGACACACAGCTTGTGACCAATGTAACAGGACATTTACCCAGTATAAACCAATTTGTGTGAGTTATGGGTGGCTTTTCCTCCTTCTCAGCCTACTTCCCCCTCCCCCTCTCTCCTTCCGCTCATCCTCTTTAGGTTTCAACATCTGGCAGGCTGGCAAAAACTGTTAATCAGCATCACTTTATATTAATTTTCTTTACAAATATAAATACAAATATAGTGAGAGGGCATCTATTCAAAATTATTAGTCAAGAATAGTTCATAAATTTGGTAGAAAAGGCTTACTCACCCAATATTAAATATTTTCCTCCAATGTTAATTATATCTTATTATTTGTTCTGTAAAATCCTTACATTGAATACAAAGTGGTTTTTTGTTAATTTTGACTAGTTCAATAATTTAATCACATTACAAACCATTTAATTTTAATTTAATCAACATTGTAATTGTTTTATTTTCAATAATATTGAATATACGGGTTTCAGCAGTAAAAACTGTCTTTTAAAGTTAAATAAAATTTTGAACATAAATTTTAAATTATTTGACTCTAGAATTTTAACGAAATAGTGTGATACTGTACTCAGAATTGATGAACTTTAAATTGCAATGCGTCCATGAATTTTAAATTGCAATGTGCCATGTGCCATGTAAATTGTGTGTTCCATGTACCTCCAAGTTGCAAACTGGAAAACAAGACAGGGTGGCTTGGCATGGCTAAATTAAACTTTTGGAGGGTGGAAACAATTTAATGTATCCCAACACAATTAATTTTAGTATTATTGGTTATTTATCTATATTTGTTTTATTATTATTTTTTTTAATAAAAAAAATGTTGAACGGTTACCAATTATGTCATTTGCAACAATTCCAAAGATTTTTTATTTGAAAAAAACTAATAATTAATTTTTATGTAACATTAAATATAAGAACATTTCAATAATATTGCAGTAGGCATTGTAGAAATGCCAACTTGTTAACAGTATAATAAAAACGAATAAGAACAGTTTATGACGAACATTATTTAATCTTCCAAAACCCAAAGTTAACACTGTATTTTCCATTGATCTTTCTCTATTGATCACAATCCATTAATTGTGTTTATTGCTGTCCTTCAAATGTCTTCATAATCATAATGTATAGCCACATTTTTCCCGACCAATAGAAACATAAAACTTGGTAAATAAAAGTGCTCAAATATGTATTAAACTTGTAGTACACCGTAAACTCGGTGGAACTGTTAATTACGGTGCTTGTGGATAATTATTGCCTGAATGCATTAAAACGTGGTTTTAATTACCCACCACAAGATCCAGTGGCCAGACTAACTACAAATTGCTTTAGTACTTTTTCCTGTTGACATTATTTTCTTATCCCTTAAATAAATGTTTAATTTTATCTTTTTTCTTAGGTCTTGTTTACTAAAATAATTTAAAATGGCAACTCAAACAGGTTTTTTTCGGAGCTTTGTTGATATATGTATTTTTCATAAAAAATTTAAACTTTTAACATGAGTTTACATGTTTATTTAGGAGTAAAAGTCATTACATTGGAAAAATTTATTCTAAAATACTGTTGCTAAAACATTTTAAAATTACAATAACAAGTTTTTTTTTTTTAAATCTTTTTGAGTGAAAACTATTTGTAAGTAAAAGGATTTAAGACAAAGTGTTCTCTATTAAATGAGTTAAAGAGTTTTTGATAATAATCCTTTTTGTGATAAATTTTTTAGGCCATTAAGGATCTTTAGTTTAAAATCTCAACTAATCAGTGCCCTTTCCCATCTATATATTTATTCAATTTAAAATCTAATTGAACAACTTTTTCTTTGCAATACTAAATAACAGTTTTTCTACTTACTTTTAGTATCATAAATAATTGAAATAACATATAGGCTACTAAAAAAAAAAAAAAAAAAAAAAAAACTCTTTCAATTGATGTATATTTTAATAAATTTACTCTTCATTACTGTATAACTAAAACATTCAAGCTATCTACTACTGTTGGCCATGTACTATGTTTTGCTTGTTGCAAATCTATAAAGTCAGAAATAAAATAAAAATTCAATGCATCCTTTTTAAACACAGTACCAGGGGGACCGAGCTTAAGCTCGGTAATATTATTACTTTTGTTCTCACACAAAGCTTGTTCGCTCCGCTCACTCGCCCTCTTCCATTTTAAAGACGAGCTCTTTCGCTTCGCTCACTCACCAAGCCAAAAGGTGCTGCAGTTTGGTATAATTGTCTTAAACTACCGGTGGTTTATATCTGCAGTTATCAGCTGATTTTTGTTCAATTAATAAAATATCCATAAGGATAACATGGAAACATTGAAGGGCTCTAGCGCGGAAACCGGATTTTTCCCAGCTATGGGACCAACTCCAATCGATTTCTGGTTGCCAAAACCCTCATATTCAATCAAAAAATCAAAAATCCTTGGAGCGAAAAAAAACTTTGCCCGGACAAACGGAGCTTGTTTTAGAATATAAGATGAGTTTATTTTAAATTGCATGTATTTATTGGCAAACACTGTTTTCAAGGGAAGCCATTTGAAATTCTACCCGTGTGATATTTGGAATTCACACACTTTGACAACCAGTGCTGCCAATCCCACGTACGCAGCAAACCTTTAGACGGTGATAATTAATCCTCTGTCCCAAACCAACCACTACCTTCTGGCTAGAAAATTACAGAATATTTATACTAAAGCCATAATAAATATCGGTGGGATTTTTTTATTATTTGCGTAGTGTTTCAATGTGTGTTGTGAGTTACTGTGATGTGGAAAAATAAATGTAGTTGTTTTATGGCTTAGGTGGAAATAAAAAGTGAAAGTTTTAAAGTTTATTTCATGTTTGAACTTAATTGAAAGAATGTATTTATTCATAAATCAGTTCCATAGTTATTTGCCAAGAACTTTCAAAAGCTCGAGAATTGCCAAACACTTTTTTTAGTTTAGTTATTAAATATTGAATTTTGTATGTGGAAAACCCTGATAGCCCTTGTGGAATATTTTAGATTGTAACTATTTTATCTGTGTATTGACATTGTTTTCAAATGCAATACAGCATGATCATTATAACATTATTTATTATTAATAATGTTTTAGATGAAAATGTTGTTATAAAAAAACCTACATGGAAGTAATGTTCTCCTGTTACAGATCAATAAAAATAATAAATCTTCTATAAAATAATAAAATAAACAAATTATTGACCCAAACAACTTGGAAACATTTTAGTATCATTGATAAATTTTCTATTTACTATTTCAGCTCTTCCGTTATTTTGAACAAAACAGTTCATGCATCCACTTTTGTAAGGGCAATTCACAGGGAATGAACTCTCATAAAATATACATATGAAGTTTGATTGGTTGTAAGCTTTGGCTGTTAAATGTTAAATTTATTATAAAAAAGAGAAAGTTAAAATTGTTTTCCTACCTGTTAGAATTTAATATTTTAAAAAGCAAATATTGAGAACCAACTAATAGAGAGCTCAGTGGTGTTTATTGTTTTGAAAACCATTAAATAAAGTACTGTAAATATTTCTGATTAGAACTTATTATAATCATAAAAATTGTGGTAGCTTCTGAGAATCCTTCAACCGCATTTAAATGTTTGCTGGTTTTAAACACATATCGAAAATATACCAAACTATTCAAAGTAAAATTCTGCCTTTTTTATTGTTTCTTTCAAAAATTAAAAATGTATCTAGTATATCTTTATTAAGGATACAATTATGAATCATTTATACTCACCTTAAAATACGCACCACAGAGTACGTCGGTGTTTCAAATAAAAGTATTGAAGTAGGAAGTAGTAGGTATCCTAGGATGTTAGGATTCACTTTTTTACATTCTTTAAGCTGAAATACTTCATCGATTTTACATTTTAGGAATACCGCATTGTACTTTTTAGTGTGTGTGTTTGATGTGGGTGGTTTTCCCCTTTTTAGTGAAGTAAAATAATATACTTATACTGGCTATCATGAAACACTATGCTATATACTTCCCCTCTCACAGCCTAAAACTCCACTTTTAAATCTAGAAGATCTCCCTAGAACAAATTACTCAATAAAATATGTTGAATCATTGACATTTCAATTATTATGATATTGCTTTTATTATGGTATTTTTTTATCACATTATTTACGATTCCTTTTTTATGCTATGAAAAAATTTGCAGTTCCGCATAACAAGGAGGATAGGGTGATGGGGTGTTCAGAGATCTATGCGATTACAATTAACCTAAAAAATCACAAATGTAAAGAGGAAGGAACCATTCATTTTTACTGTGCCATCAATATAATTTTATAAATAATTTCTCAATAATCCAACTATGGAGTCAGTTAAGGTAAAAAGAGGTTTTAAGTAATGATATTGTTATAACAATTTTCCAAATTTAAAAAAGTTATCAAGATTGTATATTTTATTTCTTAAGATGTTGACTGTTCATTATAATTTTCCAATGTAGCTATTGGGGTCCGCGAACCCTAACCACACACTGATGGGAGGGGTAGGCCAGAGCGTTAACCCCATCAATAGCAAAACAATGTTGTCGTATTGACACCAATTTATCCTCAGCAGAACTACTTTTCAGTGTACCCTTTTGACAGAATATTTACTGGCCGTCTAATAAATTTTTTGAACAGAAAAAAAACTACTAAATTTAAAAATGGTTCAAATTTATATTTTATATCTTTGCTAAATCCCCTGTCCAGCACTTCATTTAATATCACCATGTGCCGTACACTACACTTTATTAATTTACCCATACACTTCACTGCTGTTCAGCTGCTGAATAAAAAAAAGGAATTTTTTCCACTGTATATTTTCAAAATGGCGGCCATTTTAAAATTTCAAACTAAAATATCTCAAAATCGATAAATTTTATAAAACTTTTACAAGGCACAAAAAAGTCGACAAATTAAATTATCTAACCAATGGTACCAAGTTTGTAAGGATCTGACAACAAATAATGGAGTTATTGCGATTTTTCTCCATCAAAACATTGATTTTGCTGTTAAAATGGCCTTAATTTGCATTGATTTTAATGCAAAATCAATGTTTTCTGTGAGAAAAATTGCAATAACTCCGTTATTTGTTGTCAGCTACTTACAAACTTGGTACCATTTTTAGATAATTTAATTTGTCAACTTTTTTGTGTCTTGTAAAATTTTTATAAAATTTACCGATTTTGAGATATTTTAGTTTGAAATATTAAAATGGCCGCCATTTTAAAAATATACAGGGGAAAAAATTCATTTTTTTCTTGAAGATGTACATTAGTATGATGAAGATTCATACCAAATATGAACTGAATACAACCATCCGTTACGGAAATAAAAATTACTATGTGAAAAAAACAAAATGGCGGCTGTGTGAGTAACTAAAGACTTTCGGACAATTTAAATGTGATATTTTGATATGTTTCTAACCCAGGAACAATGCCCTAAAATATTGGTAGGGAGTTCTGAAACACCCTGTATAGAAGCAAACTTTAAATAACTAATTTTAGAAAGACTTACATAAAAAATAACATGGCATAGTACCTCATTAGCCTAAGTTGCACTGAGGTACTTTCATTACTAATTTATTATAAATCTCGAAGAATTAGTTATAGAAAGTACATTTTTATTAAAAGTTAACGTATAAGCTTTATACACGTTAATATAAGTTTTAATGGAAATTTTCACATCAGGGAATCGCCTCAAAACAGTGCCAGTGTTTTGAGGAATTTCCATCTTGTCTGCAGCAACCACAGAGGTCGCTGGGTAATTTAAATCCTGGCGCATTTCCATGTCCTGGTGTCATTTCTTTTGACGTTTCGTTTTAAATCTCCCTTGCTGTTTTATTGTGTGTTATTTTTTTAAACTTTTTGTAATTTAAAGGACAAAGATAATATTAATACGCACACACAATACAATTTTAAGAGAACTTTTATTATTTAAAAGAGTTTACAAAAAACATAATGTTTCTCCACAAACAAATGAAATAATATGCACAATATTCCCAATGTGAGCATTTGTCAATTTTTTAGATAGATTAAAAAATAAAAAGTCACAAAAATTGTTGGTATAATGGTTAATGTAAGCTCATTTATAATAGAGATCTTGCCCACTAATTGAAATTTGAACAAAAATTCAGTTGATCTGGAGTTGATATATAAAAAATATTTTATAATTGAAACATCTATGTGCTTCCTGTTTCGCTAACAGCTGTTATTACAAAAGCTGTAAAAATCTATATATTAATACGCAAGCATGTTTAATTTCCTCCTTTTTTCTCAGCTCGTGTACATCGTAGGATAAATCCGCGCATACCGTTGGAAAGGTATAGTCTTGTAGATGAGCAGAATCACATTCTAATTCACATCGAACTCCTGGGCTACGCCCCACAGGCTTTCAAAGTTCCAATGTTAATCTTACGGAGAAAGGAGAATTGAATGAATCATTAGACAGCTGTTGTAAAAATAACTGCTAGAAAATTAGGAAGAACAGATGTTTTAGTTCTAAAATGTTTGTAAGCTTCTAGGGGCCAGATAAACTGAAATTTGGATTGAATTTCGATCAGGAGGCGATCTCTAGTAATGATTTAATCACTTAATTACTTATTGTTCTTCCATAAGATTAACATTGAAACTTTGAAAACTTTTAAGACGTAGGCTTAGGGGCTGATATAAATTATGATGGGTTTCTGCTTATTGCTTGTACACTACCTTACTAAGCTATACGCGGGTTATCTGTGGATTTTTTATGATTCACACAAGCTGGTAAAAAAGGAGGACAAGTTTTGTGTTTGACCATTAACGTATAGATTTCTTATACAGCTCATAAGCTGTCAAGGTTTTCTTTAAAAATAGTTGTACTAAAAAATAATCTCCTGGGATTAAAAACTTGAAACTTTATAAGAGAGATTTATTTCTATAGAGTAAATTTAAATAAATGCTTCATATTTTCATGCTCTCCATAATATTTATAATGGACAAATGGTTTTACTAGTAATCTATTCTTTCTAAATATTTACACATCTTCATAGACAACAGCCAGTTTAGAAACCACCAAACATGTGCATTGTTTAACTAGCCTCAAAAAAATTGCAAAGAATTTATTTAAAGATATTCTATCCAGCTTATGCTTTGTTCCTGCCAGAGATTATATTCTTAATTCAGTCACAATACAGAATTTATAAATAGTTCAAACTAACAAGATTGAACTGCCCTTTATTAACAGGTGCTACTTGATTGTATCTGGATTACAAAGTATGCATATTTCTTCAATATTGCTTTGATTGATGTTGGAAATACATACCAGTATCTTGTTTGTCGAGTACCAAATAAACTGAGAGGTGGATTAAGTCATTCCTCAGGCCCAAGTCAATTTATGGTTGCGGTCTTACCTCGCAGACAATTTACTGTGTCTCTGTTAAAATAGTAAGTCTAGTCATTTTCTGAATATATTTTCTCATCTATGGTTTTTCTTAATACAACCATTTTTCAAAATATTGTTGACCTTCAAGGAAAATTTATTAAAATTAAATCTTTCAAAATTAGCTAAATTTCTGTATTTCCTAACATTTTCCTAACATTACACTTAAAAATAAAGCTGCAAAAGTTAAAACTAAATAAATTTATTAATCTATCTATACTTATTTAATATACCAAGGGTTTTTTTGTGTAGAGAACCCCTCCTACAATTTTCAATCGATTTACAAGTTTTTCGTGTCTTTGGATAGGGCTTAGTCTGTAGTTGTTTCTGCCAAAAATTGATGAAAATCGGACTCAAAATAAGGTGCTATTCACAAATTAAATTTGAAAATTTCCCATTAGAATAACATTTAGATTGGGATTAGGTTGAGCATCTTAAACATCTGTTAATGTACAGCTGTAAATACTTGTAATTTTAGGTGATTACTGATAATCCCAATATTGGATAGGTTGGATGTTTTGATTTAGAACTAAATGTAACTTTTGTACTGTGCTCGATTTCGAGCAACAAGTAGACTAGTGAAAAATTATTCCAGAAATTTAATTCATTTGAATGTAATTAAAAAAAAATGCAATAAATATCTTTATTTTCATGTAATTGTTTTGAAAAATCAATGAAAATAGTTTGTTAATGTTATAAATAAGTACAAGATGACCGAGGTTATGCTCGGTAAAGTTATTTTTCTTTTTTAGACAAAACTCGTTTGCTTTGCTCACTCGCCCTCTTCCTTTTTAAGATGAAGTCGTTTGCTTTGCTCACTCGCCAGGCCAAAGGGTGCTGCACTTTGTTATAAATTTGTTGTACCACAGGCTAAATATGTAACACATTGATTTTTCAAGTTGTCAAAGTGACAACTTGCCGTACAGCTGAGACCTTGGAAAGTAGTCATTTCCCAAACTGTCACAGTCAGCTGATTTTACAGACCTGTACGGAAAGTAATGTTTGTAAACATTACTTTCCGTCCAAGGTAAACAAACTTTTCCGTACAGCAACAATCAGCTGGGTTTAAAACAAATTAAATTTTGAATTACAGCTTTGTTTACTTTGTCCAATGGCGAAGAATTTACAAAAATAATCCTCCTTTAAAACTTCCACATTTATTAATATTGCGTCGTGATGAAAAGTATTGTTCACAACTCCTCCGGAAAGCCCATTTCCAGAAATGGGTCACTTTCCGGACTAGTGGTGAAATATACTATCTATCTACTTTTATCAGCTGATTTTTTTCAATTTAGTAGCCACAATATATGTCCATAAATATAACATCGGCGCTTTGAAGGGCTCGAGGAAAAAAACAGGATTTTTTCCAACCATAGAACCAATTCCAATTGATTACTCGTGGCCAAAACCCCCATATTCAACAATAATTCAAAAACCCTTGTACAGAAAAAAATTACCTGCACAAACAGTACTGGTTTTATAGTATATATACATAGTACAATGAGGACTGAGCTCATGTTTGGTAAAATTTTAGTAGCTACAAAAAATTTTCTTAAGAATGAATAAGATAGAAACTTTGAAGGGCTCTAGGATGGAAACCGGATTTTTTCCAGTCATGGACTAACTCCAATTGATTCCTTGTGGCCAAAACCCCCATAAAAAATGTTGTGCTGAAAAATTTGCTTGTACAATCAGTACTTGTTTTAGATTATAGGATAATCAGATGTACTTTTAGTAAAGTCGTCTTATTTGAACAAAATTTAGTTGTTTAATGAGTTAAAATTAATTCTATTTTTAATAATAGCATATTATATGCCAACAGTTTCCTGGCAGTTTATCTTATTTTAAAATTTATTAAATTGTTGTATTGCTTAATTAATTTTGAGTTTAAAGATGACTGAAACCTGAGTCCTTATACCGTGCCTGAATTATATGCAAATTGTCGTTACAGTATCTATTTTTATTAATATTATATTCAAAATCACTCTCAAAAGTAATAATCCAACTGTACATGTCAAATATCTTACTAATCAGAAGGCCTAGTGTTTTCATAAAGTATTTTCAGGGTTTTACAATAGTGCAGAGGTCATGGCACAATGGGGCCGACAGTGCTTTGTGTTGAGACAGAGGGGTTTAGCAGCACTTATTGTATTAGCTGAAAGATAAAGTCCGTTTATTTGTCTCGCCACTCAACTCATCTCATTAATTTTGCAACGGACGGGAAAACGTGTCCACGCATGTATTATGAAACTTACCGAGTGTATTTATTCCTAGTTTAACTCTGATTTGGAAAACTATCTGGCTATTAAAACATATTCTACTTTTTAAACTCTTAATATCCTCTATTACAATAGAATATATTCTATCTCTATTGGCTATTGCTCTGGAATGAAAATTTGATGTCTCTAGAGAGAATGCGATTGTATGAAAGAGTATGTTTTACAACTCTGTAATAGAAGAAAATGAGTCTCTTTTTTAAGTAAACTAATTAAAACAACTTGTTACATGTCTTTATGACAAAATTTTTATAACTAATGTAAAAAATATTAACTTTCAAGTTAATTCAGTTCCTTTTACTGCGAAAGCTTTAAATAGTAGCAATTTTGTCAAACACCTAACATGTCTTTGATTGAATAATATGGTAAGTATAAAACAGTTTTGATGGACTTCTGTTAGTCGATTAATTGAATACGTTGTCCAAACGGATTCACGAAAAAGAGTTACCAAGAATTAATAATAAGGTGTATTTATAAGTTTTAAAAACTCTCATAAATTTGAAAACACTGAGAAGGTTTTTCATACCTGACACCCAACCAAGACCGAACTGGCAGCCAATTAGAGTTTGTATCAAGCAATTAGAGAAACTTCAGTCCCTCTCAATCAGTCATTCCAGATCTGGGGTAGTTGCCTTATATAATAGAAAATACTGCAGAAGTCAGAGGAATTTCTTGTTTCAATTTGATATTTTTAGCATCAAAATTAAAAATAGAATTTTGAGTCTAGATAAATCCTGTGCCAGCAGAACTAAAGTCCAAATAAGGATTTATGGTTAACAATTTACAGCCAATTTGAAGCTGTTGTCTTCTCTTCAAAATTGTGTGGAACCAAAAGTACGTGGGGAAGCCAAAAAAATAATGTGAATAAAAGTTTTAGATGGTAAAAATTTACTGAATTTTAATTTTGACCACTTTATGAAAAAGTTATATAATTACAACTAAATTGTCATATGTTGTTGAGAATTTCATCTGAACCAAAGTTGTTTGTTATATTTAACATCCGAACATCAGCCTAGCATCCACCAGGAGAATTTTTAGTGTATTAAGTAATTGGCCTATTGTGAAGAATTTTTAGTTGTTAGAATTTTTTCTTACCGATGATTCCACATATTTCTATAAGTCACCATGACTGCTTTATATAAAAAGAAAAGTGAAATTTCTTGTATTTACCAAATTTAATACACGATTTATGTATGATGAATCAATGAAAGAATAAAAAAGAAGAGTATCTTTGTTTCTCTACAAAAATAATCAGTCTAAAATAATCCTAAACTATACAGTAATACATGAGTGTCTGTGGCGATGTATTTTCTATAATCTAAAAATCCAGTGGCTTGATTTTGCTTAAAATTTACATTTAAGAGTGTTTTAGCCCAAAAATAAATTTAGAAATACCCTCAGCCTTAGAAAAATTAATATAAATTTAAAATTTAGTTGTAAAATTATAATTTTTAAAATTGGTTTTATGGGTTACAATTTTGGTAATGAAATAACAATGAAAGGTAAACAAAAGTAAGGCCAGCCGCACACCGAAAGGAATGTGACGCGATGCAACAAAACATATTACGACTTCGCGAATAAAGGTAATAATATATTATTAAATGAAATACCTATACACTATTAAACATTTGTTATTGTCTTCGCTGGGGAAGTCCTTAGAGTTTTCGTCTTGTCTTGTCGTGTCGTGTCCGTTTCGGTGTGCGGCTGGCCGAAATGAACATTAATTTTAAGAATTCTTTTCGAAACAGCTGTTAACTGTGAAAAGGTATACTAGTTATTTGTTGGTGAAAAATTAATAGCCTGATTACCATGATCTTATAACAACAGTGTATTAAAACCAACGGGCACAGTCAGTACGGTACTTTACACTAAATATAGCCAGCAAATAATTCGTTTTTAATTTGGCAATATGTTTTCATTATTAAAGCTTGAAAGAGAACAGCGTTATTGCACATTAAAAGTACATCAATTGTTTCCATTAAGGCCTGTCGTGATTGCCACTTCAGTAAATGGATGTGATGTGGTTTATTATTGATCGACTCTGTGCATCCGAGTTTTGCAACATAATTGATTCCTCGGCATTGGATATACCTTATGATATGGGATGGATTTGGGTCAGGATATTCAATTTATGTGAAAGTTATCTACGTCTGTGAGTAGTGAAGCTGATGCGTTGTTGCTACCAGTTATAATCACAGTTATTTAAACTTCACTGAAGATATATTTTTTGTTGATCCTGCGCACACTGTAACCAAAAATAAACATGTTTAAAATCTTCAGAAAGCCTGATATTGTAATTAACTGTTGTAACTGTACTGGTGCTCTAGTGACACCAACACAGCGTTTTTTTCTATTAGTAGTTTTTTTCACTACCATCTATAAATCCTGGAACAACTTTTGCCCTTTTTGTTTTTACATTTCGTTCACAGGAACTATAGAAAAAATGTGCTGAGAAATTCTTAACAGAGATCAGAGAATCAGTGAACAGGCTTACAAAATTCAAAAATTGCCTATTTTTAATAAGTTTTTGTGGAAACAAATAAAGTGTTTCTTCAAAAAGTACTATTTGACAGAAAACATTTGAAACCTGATTTTTATCAAAACAAGCGATTGTGTGCTAGTTTTACTCAAAGCTTTCAAAGAGTAAAAAATATTTCAGCTGAATAGTTCAGGGAAAAATCAAATAGTGCAAACGTTGAAGCCTTTAATTTTTTGTTTCTATTTCCTCCTTTCTATTTCCTCGCTGAACACAAAATTCACAATTTTGTAATAGGTACCGCAAACACAAAATACAGTTGATGAACGTTTTATACATCTGTATTGAATTATCAAACTTGTTAATATTAACAATTTAGATTCATGATTCCTACTTCTGGATTCTGATACAAATTCATAGAATAATAGATTGTTTACCTTTTCAATATCGATATGAAAAGGATAAACAATTTATTGTTGTATAAGATTAATTGTTGTTAATAGGGCAAAATACTAAAAGGCAGTTGTAATAAAATGCCAAACATTATTTTTATTTTTAGACTATTTAATTTAGTGTCAAGAATTAGAAAAAGATGTATCCTTTTATTTTACAAATTCTAATATCAAATTATTAACTCCAATAAAAATTAGCTGTGACTGCTTATTTGACAAAATGTTTAACATTATAAATTAGGTAATTACTCATCAAATAAACTGTGCTGCATTTTTAATTCAAGTATATGCTAATAATGTTTCGTACATGTATAACAAATTTGATGAACCAACTTACAGTACCAACGTAATTAATTACTGTTGTAAAACAAAATATTGTTCATTCCTATATCTGACCCATATAATTTCAAAAACATTAATGTTAAAAACATATATTGTTTATTTATTTCAATAATACTTTTAAATGTAAAAAAATTTATACACCAACATAAATATAGTAATACCTCCCTCCGTCATGTATATATTTTTCCTCACATATTTTGGCTATATCTGTCACATATTTTATAGTACCAGGGAGGCCGAGCTTATGATCGTTAACATTATTAAGTGTCACCTTCCTTTCTCCGACAAATCTCCAAAGCTCGTTTGCTCCGCTCACCGCTCACTCGCCCTCTTCCTTTTTAAGACAATCTCGTACACTTCGCTCACTCACCAGGCAAGTGTGCTGCATTTTGGTATAAATTTATTGAACCACTGTAATGCATTGGTATACATCTACAATTATCAGCTGATTTTTGTTTAATTTAGTATAGCCACAAAAAAATCCCATATGAATAACAGGGGATCTTTGAAGGGCTCTACCACGAAAACCAGATTTTTCCCAGCCATGGGACCAACTCCAATTGATTTCTGAAGGCCAAATAACTGGCCTCCCTTACAATTGATTATTTTGGCCCATAACCAACCAAAAATATAAAAAAATAAATCCTTGGAAGGAAAAAAGTTACCGGTGCAAACAGTACTTTTTTTTAGAGTATAAGCCCACATTATATCCAAAATATAATTTTAAATAATTTTTTAATATTAAAATAATGCTTTATTCTTTAAATAACAAAAATTAACATTTTGAATTATTTTTAATTCTATTTGGAAAAGGGATCAAAAGTATGTTAAACATAGATTAACGCAGGATATTTTCCTAGGCATATATTTATTTTTTCCTCACGACGCGGCAATATTTCGCCGCCGTCGTCGCGGTGACGGTTCGACAGCCCGTCCTGTGTCACCTGGGGCCCGCGACGTTGCATTATTTTTGACGCCGAGCGCCGGGACCGGATTGATCGCAACCCCCGCCCCCTGCCACCCACCCGCCACCCATCACCCTCAGCCACGACGCCCGCACGCGCACGCCCCGGCCGCACTGTCACCGCCGCCGCCACGCACAACAGGTCTTACCCGAAAACTGTCACGTGTGGCGGGCCGATTTTGGGTTTCGGCCCCCGGGGACTCGGTCGAGATTTTGGAAAAGCCCCGCCCCCGCTCCCCGTCCGGACAGTGTCAGAGTGTAGTGTGATGACGTGTGTGAACATGTGTTGCCGGTGCAGTGATTTATGTGGTGTGGTCCACTGTCACTGACGCGGTTTGTCATCTGTAAACAGTTGTGCCATTTGACTTTTTCGTGCATTCAATTATCCATATTTAATATCAGTAGGCTTCAGTATCACTTAAATACTTTGATTTTATATTGTTTACAGTTGAAAACGTTTTAGTAAAATTTATAATTAAGTAAAAAATCAAGTAAATTATTGTTTAAAACAGAAAAAAGACAAAATCTTAAATGTTCGGTTTGACATTTGGTACTTTTATTTTTCTCAACACACTAGTAATGGAAACGTAACAGGTTGTTGACATTTGAAAATTACACCGTAAACAGTTTGTGTCAATCGCAGTCACTTGACCTTTAACCTTTGGGGTTTGTAACAAAGAATGAATAAATCGTTCCGATTCTATAACTGCAGCGTTTTTATTTTAAATATTCAAAAGGGTTGTGTAGATAAAAGTTATAAAGTAATCAGTATAGATTGAAATAAAGTTTTTCAAGGTTTTCTATATTTTGTATTGTTTTCATTTTAGTAACCAACTGGTTTATTATTAAGTTAAAAAAATAAATCCATATTTAGGCCTATTAAGCTCTTTAAATGTATAATAATACAACTTCTTTTCACCGTTGACCTTCGGAATCGTAGGCCTACTTGTCAAAATTCTATATGAATAAATATTATAAAATAGAATAACATTTCACAGTTATATTTCGATAATATAGAAAATAAAGCCTAGTATTTAATATCACAATAAATAAGAAGATCGTTATTTTACACAGAATCTCAAGTAAAATTATTTAAAAACTTATGATTTTGTGTGTTCTATTTTTTTACACGAAAAAAAGAACAGTAAGTTTTGTTCACTATTTTTGACATTTACTTTTCCCATAGTTAACCTTTATTTTCGTCTAAAAGGACGACTACATAGTATCGGGTTGCCGCTCTCCAATTGCAGTATGGTACAGCTGTAACTGTACCACTACAACGGCAGGCTACAGTGCGGTACTGTACAGCTGTAACTGTACCAGTACAGTGGCAGGCTACAGTGCGGTACTGTACAGCTGTAACTGTACCACTACAGCGGTAGGCTACAGTGCGGTACTGTACAGCTGTAACTGTACCACTACAGTGGCAGGCTACAGTGCGGTACTGTACAGCTGTAACTGTACCACTACAGTGGCAGGCTACAGTGCGGTACTGTACAGCTGTAACTGTACCACTACAGTGGCAGGCTACAGTGCGGTACTGTACAGCTGTAACTGTACCACTACAGTGGCAGGCTACAGTGCGGTACTGTACAGCTGTAACTGTACCACTACAGTGGCAGGCTACAGTGCGGTACTGTACAGCTGTAACTGTACCACTACAGTGGCAGGCTACAGTGCGGTACTGTACAGCTGTAACTGTACCAGGGTCTGATAGATGTTCAAATCGGACGTCTCCTAGCTAATTGATGGTCGCTCGTCCGCGTTTCTTGTTTACAAAACGTCAGTCGAGTTACCCACTGCAGGCATTCCCTCACGAAACTTTAAAGCTGCAATGAGTTCGTTATTTCGTTTTTTGCTTTTGTTTCGTTCGCCTGATATAGACTTTAAAAAGTTTTTACCACTTTTATTTTTGAATTTTACATAGATTCCACTAATAATTTTTGATGGTATCATATATGCAAATTGCATAGTCAAACAAATAACTAATTTTAATTTTTTATAGCAATTTTTATTAAAGCAGTTTCTTAATTGCTTTTTTTTCAAACTGTGCCATATAACATATTGAAGCACAATTTTATGCTGTATCGTACTGAATTCATAAATTTTAAACTATTTAGTTACTATTCCAATTAATTTTCATTGTAGCTACTTTATTATTATTTTATAAAATAAAACAAATATTGTGTTAAAGAAATAAGTTATTGATTTAAACTGTTATGTCACATCACATAGTAGAGAACCTACTCTCGCTTCTCTGTGGTCATATATAATAACTAATTTCATAGGCTTTAACTATTGTTCAATTTTTTTGCTGTCATAATAATAACAACTAGTTTTATGAATTTTAATTGTTTGTACTAATTTCATTTCATACAATCTGAATTAATTTCAATTACTAAAACATATAAAGTTAAACAACTAAACAAAAAAAAAATAATAAAAAATAAAAAAAAAAATAAATAAAAAAAAATAAAACAATTGATTCGTTAGAAAGAACACTTTCCCCTTATTTGTAACTCAAAATAATAATTGATGTGCAATATTTAGGGCTATTTTATTCAACAGTTTACAAAAACATCCTAAAGTACGTCCAAGCAAGAAGAGTTTGTTTTACAAACTGCTACACAGTAGTTCATCTAGTTTCTCAGTCCAAATAAACTCCCAATAAAATTTTCTCCTAAGAATGAGAAAACTTATTTTGCACTTTGAAAGTAAGGACTATTTCGGCAGTAAATCCACATATAAACTAATAAAACCAAATCTGAAGTTACAACATTCTCCTTAAAGGGTTTTCTGGGGGTATCACATCATTCAAAGAACTGACTAAAATTCTATTACGTGAATTTCAGAATACACTCAGTTTCTGAGCCATAATTTTTTTTACTTTTTACTTTAAGTAAAAAGAGGGGATGATTTAGAACAAAAACAGTGGCCAAGCCAAATGGGATACCTATGGCAGTAATAAATTGTACAATGGACTCTGTAATTCAAGAATCAAATATGTAAATAAAATATTCGCTATATGTTAGTAGTTTACGTTATTTATTTGTAATAATTGCAACTTGTTTACTATCACTATATATATTATATATAGTGTCATTACTCATGTATATATATACAGCTGGGTAAGGGGAGGGGAGGAGGGGGGAAAAGTACCCCCTCTCTTCCCCTCGACTTACCCAGCTGTTTTTGGCCATTCGTCATCTTATGTGGCGTGACTTATATCTATTTGATGTAACCCATGTGGTAAAATCAATAAACGAATTGAATTGAATATATATATATATATATATATATATATATATATATATATATACATTTAATGCAATAAATTACATTACTAGACCAAGTAAGAAGAATGTTAGATAACTACGGTAATTTAAAATTATATTATTTTAAATCTTCAAAGTATAAGGAGGTTAATGTTCAAAGCATGTAAGCTGTATTTTCATCGTGTTTTTATCTGCAGAGAAGCTTTTCATGCTTTTGTTTCTTTATTCTTTTACAACAGGATTGTCCTTTTCATTATTTTCCATAGTGTTAACAATTTTTATCTGGTTTGCAGGAACCTTTCTCTAATTGAAATGAGTGGAAATCAATATTTATAATGATTACAAACATTTTACTTGAAATTGAAATTGTTATGAAAATTTATGAATAACTTGTGTGTGATGAGAAAGTAATTCCTGAACCAGTTAAAGACAGTTTCATGTATTCAGCTGAGTGAAATGTTGCCTTAAATTCAAGCTAGGTATTGAACTTAGCTCTAAAGGCACAACAGTGAAGGTACACTAGTGGTGTAATAAATGCACTTCGACATCTACATCCCGAGTGTTACAAACAATGGTCATCCACAAACACTTTATTACTGACCTCACAGACTGCAATCCTCATGATGAGACATAGCTTTCCTCTACTGTGATCTAATATGGTGCGTCACTTGTGCCAAAAAGTGCTGCATTCCAATTCATCAGTCGCTGTCGATCTTATAAATGTTGTCGCTTTTTTGGTAAGTCGCTATAGAACTGGAATAAAATACCCTGGCACAGTAGACCTACGTACTCAGTGAATAATTTCCAATGGAGTGTGGGTACCAAGGTGTTCCCTTAGAATACCTTAGGACTGGGTATGAAGGTTTGCTGCAACCGGGTTAACTTTAGCGAACAATGTTTAACTCCAGTAAGAGCCAAGTTTTAGCGAGAGATAATTTAATAAATGAGTCAGATATATAAAGTTTTATTTTATCACACAAAAAAGAGGATATAAACATATTATGGGCGGTTTTTACAATGATTTTATTTCAGCTTGGGGAATGAATGAGAATTGGTTTCCATTGGTTGTTGCTGTATTCTCAAAATACCCCCGTCGCAGCAGACCTGCGTACTCAGCGAATTTCTAATGGAATTTTGGTATATTTTCTATTTCCCCATAAAATCCATGGGGATGAGAATATGTAGGTTTGCCACCATAATATGGGTTTAGTTGGTAAATATAAGTTAAATCCTACCTAGTGATTGTACATACCAAATTTTATAAGGTTATGGTGTTCTGTTTATTTTCCCCATAAACCCCATGGGGGTGAGTTTGTAGGTTTTCTGCGATTGGGTGTTGTTAGTCTTAGTTAAACAATAATTGGTAAATGTAAACACAAAATTGTATCAAGCTCTGGCAATTTTTATTTTCCCCAAAAACCCCATGGGGGTGAGTATGTAGGTTTGCCGCCATATGGGTTTTGTAAGCAAGTATAAGTTAAACCTTATCTAGATAATGTACATACCAAATTTGATTAAGTTATGTCAATAAATAAGCAAGATATAGGTTTTTCTTGATTTCCCATAAGAATAACATGGAAAACACATTTTTTGATTTTCCCCGTAACCAGTTATGCTGAGATAAAAATTTAAAATACCAAATTGTTTGTTTTTTTAAGCTCTTTTAAATGGTTTCAGTTAAAATTGTTGAATTTTAAAAATTAAGGTCAAAAAATGCCAAAAACCCATTTTTAACCCCTTTGAAACCCCATAAAACCCCGTTCCAATGGTCCGATCATTCTGGTTCGCGAACTCAACCTAGTAGTTGCTGGCTTACACCCCTGTACCAAATTTCATCAAAATCGGAGGTTCCGTTCAAAAGTTATCGTGTTTACGGACACATAGATATATATATATATATATACATATATATACATATATATATATATATATATATATATATATATATATATATATATATATACATATATATCAATTTGAACGAACAGTGTTTTTGGCTTCTAGGGACCTCAAAACGAAAAAGTATCATGGTCCCTGGCTTAGGTCTTACCGTGACTACTACCGTAATAGCGTATTCCCTATAGGGAAATTCGCTAAAAATCTCCAGAAGGCTGTATAAAGAAATGTATTCCAGAATGGTTGATTATCATATCAGTCGAATCTGTTTATCTGAATAATGTATTTAATTAAATTTTATAGAAAGTTGGCAAAGCAAAGTTTTGATGCTAAAAGCGGATATTAATTTGCAGCTTAGTCAAAGTTGCAAAGCAGATAAGGCTCTGTGTGACAGTTTGTGTTTCTATTTCCTGCCTAAGTGCACTATCACAAGTACATTTAAATGAAAGCGCTTTGGAGAGCAAGTCGCTTAATTCGTCCCCCCTGATACATATATGTGTATTGTCTATGATCAACTGACTTTTCGATATTTAAAATTCTGTTGCAACATAAGGGGGAATCTTTCATCTGAATCGTCTCGCTTTATAAACATCTTTAAGTAATTGAATAGTTAAACAGAATCCTTACTAGCCACTGACGTTAGAGTTTTGTACCTTGATGAAATTAGTAATGTATATTTTTAAACTATGTTTTATATCTTTAACTGGGATGAATCACATACAAATGGACTTGGGATTTATATCTCTTTTACTTTTTAAATTTTCCTTGTTATTTTATTATACCTTTTAAATAAAATGTAATGGTTTTATTTTAAAGTGTCCTTAAAAAAATTAAGTTTAATTTAAATTTTTTTAAATTTAATTTTTTCCCTAAAAATTAAAAAAAAAATAAGGAGAATGCCAAGACAATGATAAAACAAACTGAGTTGGTTTTGATGATAAAATTTATATGTGAGAGCGACCTGACTTACGAGGGCGTAAACCCAAGATAAACTAGTTCCTGGAAAGGAAATATGGTTCATAATATTCCCTCACCCATTGTTTCCAACAACCATAGAAATTTAACTTAAATTTATTGCGTTTTATTTTCACATTCATAAATTTGTACTGTAAAAAAATTCCTTTTAAATTTTTTTATGTTTTGTGAGCACTTAAAAAAAAATAATGTAAAATAAAGTATGCCTATTGAATCAAATTCATAAAATTGGTAAATATACAAAAATCAGGTGGTGATGTTTGAGATAGAAAGGATCAGTGACAAATAAGGAGAGAAACAACCCAAATTTTAAATCAGTCAGGACACTTTTGCGCTTGGCAGGATTACTCCACTTTAGCGTTGTGATTAATGTTAAACGTCCATCATCAAACTAGCAATGAGTTTTGACGTACTTTTTCCTCAATCTGAGGTAACAATCCTTATCGGGGAAATATCTTTAAAATTACCATTATTTCTTGAGATGCAGCATTACCTTTCTTTTAAATAAATGAATGAAATATTGTACCAAACCATCACTACTATTATTGTTTGATAGGTTGAAGTTGATCTAATTAGTTTTACTATGAAGATGCTGTTAAAATTTAACAAACTGCAAACTGATTTACTATTGCATTTTGAAGTGGACTTTAGCAGTTTCTTTTGATTTTAATTCTTTTGATTCTTTTTTCCTATAAAACAAAATATTAATCTATATATTAATAGGCAAGCATGTTTCGTTTCCTCCTTTTTTCTCAGCTTGTGAGCATCGTAGGAGAAATCCGCGCATACCGTTAGAAAGGTATAGTCGTGTAGATGAGCAGAATCACATTCTAATTCACATCGGACTCCAGGGCTTCGCCCCACAGGCTTTCAAAGTTCCAATGTTAATCTTATGGGGGAAGGAGAATTAATTTAATCATTAGACAGCTGTTGTAAAAACAACTGCTAGAAAAGCAGGAAGAACAGATGTTTAGTTATAAAATGTTTTTAAACTTCATAGGTCCAGATCAACTGAAATTTTGATCGAATTTCGATCAGAAGGCGATCTCTAGTATTTATTATTGATACAAGTTAAAAAGTTAATGTTGATCATAAATACAATCAAAAGCCAAAAGCAGTATGTGATTTAATTATTCTGCAATAAAATCGTTTTTTGTCAAATTACAAATTTTTGAAAAATGCATACAACCATAATAATTGTTCTTTTACCCTGATTCCTCTTTTAGAGGTTGATCAGACTATTATCTATCACATTAATGTTTAAAAAAACTCTACATTCCAGGAGGTAAGGAAATTTCTCCCAATTTGAAGTCTCTGCTTACATTTTAAATGAAAACCTGAATCTACCTAATCTAAAGTGATATCTTATCAATTTCCAAGGTAATAAATTCATCTCTGTCATGAATTAGAAATACATAACTAATTCCTTCTCCTGACCGTGCCAACCATTATTTTGATCCCGGAAATTTTACAGTTTATTCTTCATTAAAAAATTAATATTTCTATAAAATAATAGCAAGTTTCTGTAAGTCTTTTACTTGTTTTTTTAAATGTGAACCTGACTTTGACACATTGCTGTTGTTCAATTGGCTCACTCCGATGAGATCTGGGAACAGTTTCATCGCCCGATGTGTTTGTGTTGTAGCTGTACGACCGGATATCCAGCAAGGTGGTCAGCCCCACGCGAGCGCCGCCGAGCGACGCAGTGCTCAAGTGCCGGGACGCACTCGACGCTCTGCGCGACTTTGAGCAGTCGCTCGCGCCGGGGGAGCTCGAGCTGGAGACCAGCGGTGAGATCGAGGAGCTGCGTGAGCTGCTCACCTCTCCGCATTTCAGGGTGAGTGGCAAGATTTACTTTTCGATAGATTGTGCAGAATAGCTGGTGAATAACTGTCAATTAATAAAAAAATAATAAAAAAAATTTTTTTTTTAGCGGAATCTCTATTAACTGTCATCCTTGAGACGGGGACTATGATAGTTTTGTGAATGGACGTATAACAGACATTTTGCCATAAACCTCCTTTTTTAGAGTAGACTTTTTTCATGGCCAGCTTTCAATTGGTTCCCGCTTTACCGGTATACACTGTAATGAAAATCAATTCCTTTCAGCCGACTATTTACCAATTCCATTTCTCTGAAATGGAGACAAAAATGTTGTTTACATGTCTACTTTCAAATATAGGTAACACTATGTAAATGTTGCAAGTTGTAAATTTTTATTTATATATTTAGGCCTTGGAAAAAGAAGATGTTTCTAAAAGTAGATCGACCAAAAAATCCAGTTATCAGATTGCTTTCTGGTATCAACAGGCCGGTTAAAGTGTAATTTACTGTAGCAACTAGAATTAAACGGTTGTGGAGGAAAACAAACCTCTTACAACTGGATGATACATATTTACACAGTATAACCCCAAAACTCGATGTATTGTGGGCTATGGCTCTGTTGTTGTTGTTATTGGTGGATAAGGAGACACCAGCCAAACCTCTAATCACGTCTGCCTCTAATGAGCACTGTGTGCAAGTCTCCAGAAGGATGGGATATTAGAGGAAGAGAAAGGGTGAGGGACGGGACATTCAGAGGGCCAACTCCCGTGCTCCTGTGACAACTGATTTTCAGGCTCAAACAGGCGGTCCACTCTGCCCTCTAGATAGCCAATCAACCGACTGTCCATTCATGTTCCAGCTAGGGGTTTCCATGCCCAAAGCACCTACTTAGCCCCCCACTGTCTAGAACATGAACGTGAACAGATTATGAAGGAAGGGAAATTGTCATAGTGAACAGCCAAAAGACTACATGTTATGACAACTTTGTTTGCTGTACCCGATGTCAACTTTGCAACTGGACTAACTGTTGGTTTATTAAACAATTTAAACAGAAACCTAGGTTAATGTATTTTCCAAAAATGAATTACTAGAGTGTATTTAAGTATAAGTACGAAGGCGCACTCATCTAATGTATGCTGTATATTAATAGTCATAATTTACTTGCTTGGACGTTGTAGTAGGGCTGAAATGACGATCGGCAATGAGACAAGGTGTACAACTAGTTGCGGAGGAGAAAAGAAGATATATGAAAGGCATTACCGAGCGTGCCCGAACGGGCTCGTACGCATCCTACTAGTGCCGAGTGCCGGGCCCGGTCGGGCACGGCCGCACACAATGTGTTAAATAAATAATAGTTATTTATGCAACAAGTGCGGAAAGTGCCAATTTGCTGCACTCGAGAGAAATGTTTATGCACGAGCCGCAGGCGAGTGCGGAATAATTTCTCTCGAGTGCAGTGAAGGCACTTTTCGCACGAGTTGCATATTAAATTTTTCCTACGACTGCCAAATATTTCTTATATAAGTATAATCGTTTAATATTCATGTTAAAATACCCACTAAGTGAGGTCCCTGTCTCAAGATAGTGATATATATTTATGATAGCCTGTATTATGCACTTCCTACGTTTAGTTAAAATTTCATTACATTTTTCATGCAGAAGATTTAACGCCACTGTTTTAACAGTCTTAGCAAGATCGTCAGGGAATAAGTCACTTAAAACACTAAAGTCACTGCCATAGTTGATGATTGCGCACCTAACTTACACCTGTAGCTCACCTGTAGCTGGTTTGTAGGTTATGTTTATGTTGATTCAATCGAAAACGACCACAACAATAGATCAGATGTTTATATCCAGTGTTGCAAACTTATTTCCTGACTAATCAACGTTTCCTTGCTGGCTAATGCAAATTGTTTTGTGTTCTGATGTTTAAACACTGGAGTGCACAAAGTAAATCTAGCGTGCGCAAAGTAAATCTAGCGTGCGCAAAGTAAATCTAGCGTGCGCAAAGTAAAATTAATACAGCAATCACCTGTTTTGCGACGAGTATCGAGTGTGTAAACAACTGTTTTCACGGACAGTCGTAGGAAAAATAAATTTCCACATTGAACTGTATAAGATAGTCCTGAATGATGTGGGTTTTTTGGTAACCACGCTTTGCTCAAGCCAGTTTGCTCAAGCTCTCTTTCTGTTTTTATGGATATGAAAACTTTTATTCTTTAGTTTTCAAGTGTTTAGTTTAGTTTTATACTTTAAAGCCTTCATAGTGTCCCAGTGTGTTTTTTTACACTGTCCTTATTTGAATGTCAAAATACATTAAAAAATTAGAACTCGGTCTTAAAGGAAAGCTCTAGCCACGTACCTACAAACTAGGTCAAAAAGGGCCTCTTGAGTTAATAACATGGATTATTTTTTTTCATATACACTGCAACTCCCAGCTGAACCAGGGACAGTAGGGTTGTGAGACTGGAGCTCTGCCCCTGCGCTAATTATGTCGCTAATCATCAGTATAAGTGTCTGGGCCCTACGGCACTGTGCCTAATTTTTGTCAACAGCTATTCTCGTTAGACTTGCATTCTAAAGAAAGTGTATTGTTAATGGTTAAAGCTTTTTAGACTGTGGTTCTAGAGGTCATGTTTCTAATTCCTGGAAGTCCAATACATGCATGGTTTTGGACTGCTGTCCCAGAAAGTGTTTGAGAAATCTCCTCAACTAAGTAGTGTAGGTAAGTATGAAATAAATTATGCTGCTGCCCAAACTATAGTAACCATAACTATTTTGAAAATGAGACTGTTACACTGGCTCGTGTGGCCAGAGCTCTACTGCTGAGCTATTATAGTAGAACCAAAACCACATGTTCTCGACACATTGTAGACTAAACTACTGTTGAATTCGTTGAAAGTAGAGTATGCTCCTGTCGTTTACTCGCTCAGACTCCTTGTTTACCCTGAAATTATTCCCACCAAGTAATGTTGGCTCTCAATTATGATTAGATCACCAAAAGAAGTCATCTGAGCAATGGAACTACAGTATAAGCTCTCTTAACCGACCCCTATGGGACCAGTATGGTCGGATAACAAAAAAGGCCGGTTAAAGGGAAAAATATCAAAAGTATATGTTAAAATCAAACAAAAAAGAAAAATATGTAAAAAAAAAATTCACACAGTTATGGTATAAAATTTTTTTGAGCAACAAATTTAGCAAACTGAGTTAAAACGGTAAAAATTTCTGAACAAAATATTGAGAGCCACTGACTAAAACTGATTCGCTACGGAAACGTATGATCACCCTGTGGAAACATGAATGTTTATTTTTAGATCATTACAGTATAGTATTGCAACAGCAGCTCCGCACAGTGAAGTTTGTATAATCCAGGTCGTTTAATCCGATAAGCGGTTGATCCGAGGTCGGTTAAGAGAGCTTTCACTTTTACGTTAAAAGTTGAAAATACCGATTGAAAATTATAATGCCAGCTATGAATGACATTCATAATTTAGAAAAGCGGCTGCGACTGCAACAAAATCACATTTAAAGACCTTGAATTTTGTCTTTTGTTGAAGATCACAACACAAAAATATTCTACAAAATATGGATGAGAAAGACACATATTTGAACATTGTGGGCACTTATTAGGAGGTGGCAAGTTGTTACGAGCAGTCAGTGTTGCTAAGTTGTATGCATACTCAATATTTCCTAGCCAGTATGTACATACACATACAGTATGTATGTATGTATGTATTTACAGTATGTACAGAACACAGAGAGTGGCAGAAATACCTGATGGTTTTCCTAGGGCTAAAGTCTGGAAGTTTGTGGTGTGGAAATGCTCATTCTCAAGGCCACTAGACTCAGTTTTAGTTTCTATGAAACAGTGGTCCAGTGACCCCCATGTGTGTTGAGACGAATTTTTAAGTGTGATTCTGGCGTTGTGTTACAATGCCGTTTGTGCAGATGCCTTGGAGCGCAGAAAACTACTTCCTATGTGTAATAAAATATGTTGTGTGGGACAAGAACTTTAGAAAACCTATGTCAACTCTGAAACAAAAACCTAAAGAAAGTTCAAGGTCAGCCAGAACTGCGGACAAAGTAAAAACAAGTGAGGCAACTTGCCTCAAACAAGCCCCGTGCTAACGGGCATGACTGTTCCAGTTTACTTTGTCGTTAATCATTAAGGTCGTTCTGAGAATGTTTGATCATTAGCATGGTTTTGAGGCTTAATTTTTTAATTTTTAAAATTTTGTATGGTTGAATGTGGAATTGTGCAAAATTCACCACACTATTCGATCTGACATTCCCAGAGCAGTAGCTTGCCTATACAGTGGATGATACAGGCTGTTTAGCATGGGGCTTGCCTCACTCATTGATTTGGTCTTGAGTCCGGGGCTTTCAGAGTTGATACAGTTTCCGAATTTGATTGCCCATACAAATATTGTATTACAGTAAGGAACTAGTTTCCTACATTCAATGTTGTAATGTCTGTAAAAATGGCAATGGCAGAATCACCACTTTTAAAAATCATCTCGAGTACCCTATTAACACATGATGCTCACTAGACCACTGTTTCACGCCAACTAAAATGGGGTCTATTAAAATTAAGTACGATCTCCTCCTGACAGTCCTCCACTGCACGGCATCCAGGCTTTAGGCGCAAAGAAAACCATCTTGTATTTCTGCTGCTTTCTGTATATTTGTTCTTTAATAAAAGTAGTAACATAAATTAAATTAAAAAATTTATTGAATGATTTTTATTCTCTTATACAACTATTAATAAATTGGTCGTATAGCATCATATTTCATTTCAAATAATTACAGCTGTACTGGAACTGCAATGACCTGCTTTTATGTAGGTAGTGACAAAATAATGACAGTAGACTGTGACTATTCTGCCGGATATCAGCCTAAGGTGGTGCTGAATCAGTGGAGGAAGTACACACTGGAGCCGAGTTTACTGCCGCCCATTACTCATAAAAATTATGTGATATCTTGATAGGACGATAAAAAAAGTGACTACTAGTGATGGAACTATGTTAAATGAACTAAAATACTTATTATTATGTATTTTAATATAGTTTATCAATAACGAAGATTGAACGGCAAAAATTGTCCATACTAGTGATGGAATTGCATTAAATGGCTAGATTCCAATTAGTTATTTATAACGGTTGTTCCAGACCATCCATACATCCTTTTTTTAAACTACAGAACAGAATAAATTTTTCACAAAAACAAACAGTACCATTAAAGGTAAACCAGTTGTGATCTATCGATTGATGATAATTTCAATGTATAAGGTTTAACAGAAGTTACTTTTCCAGACTGGAAGTCATTAATTTTATACAAACCCCCACTTATGATGGTATTTTTGGATTCTACACAATTTTAAGACTACTTTAAAATTGATTGCATAGGCCTACCCGTAATCTAGCGGTTGGGAGATAATGACAATTTTGATTTTCCCATTAGAATAACAAGGGGCAAATTTTCACATCCATTATTACTGAAACTTTTACCTTTAACATGACTGTCCAAACATAAAAATATCATAGAACCTCATTTTAACGTTTCGTAAATATCATTTCGTATTAACGTTTCATCATAAGATACCGATTATCACGTAATCAATTTTATTCTTCCACACATTTTAAATAATCTTCGCTATACTGTATCGGTATTCTAAAATTTATGGACAAATAAAGTAGTAATTTATGACAAAACTAATAGTTTATGATTCAAAAGTATTTAAAAGAAGATTCTAAGGCATTTTTATCCTAGGCTGTGACGGCTCGTGCCGCCAGCACTCCATATAGTAGCGATTGTCGAGACACTGGCCACAGTGGCGGTATCCGACATCCTCCTTCTAGTACCTTCTCGAATCGGTCCGCTGAGCGAAAGATATTCCTACGCACGGTCGCTCTCGCCCCATTTCGCCATCATCTTGTGTCTGGACTACATCGCTGCAACGCCATGCTCGGATAAGTAGTATTTCCATAGTGGGGGGTTTCGGTAGGCTAGGGATGAGCGGGGGAATGATAATTAATTAATTAATCTCAAGTACAATTATTATGTAGCCAGTCAATTAAGGCTGTAACTTGTTCTGTAGAGGTAGTCTGGAACCTTAAGGCTCATGTCCTTTCACGACATGGGCCATCAGCCATAGGATGGGTTTTAGATTTCTAGATACAGTTCATTATTAGATATTCACCTTGCAATTAATTTAGTATACGTAGATTATAATTATCTCATCAAAATGGCTTGTTCTGGTCTGTGCTTGGCTGCGATCCGTCCCTGGGTAGTACCCACAGTATGTCCCTCAGATACGTTTCCTAGGTTCAGTCAATAAGCCACGAATTTCCCAGGTATCTCATTTCACGACATTAAAACCTCAATCCTCAACCATCTCCATAGTCACCCTTCAGTTAATCACCTACAACCTAGAGATGACTAGTCAGCCCATTCATGTTGTTGGTCGAGTTCAATAGTCCATCAATTCAGTTTGCCAACAGCTACTCTCTAAGTTTTAGTTCAATACCACCATATTCCGTTTCAAGGTCTTTTTTTGTTTAATGGGAAATTAACAGAGATAATGGATTTTAAAATTTGCCCCATGTTATTCTTTTCGGAAAAAACAAAATTCCCACCGCCATTATCTTCCAAACCGTTAGGATTAGGGATACACATTAAATTGTAAAGTTATCTTAAAATTAAGTGTAGAATCCAAAGATACCATAAAAAGTGGGGGTTTGTATTTAAAATTAATGATTTTCATTCAGGATAGGTTACTTCTGGTACACACGGTACAAATAAATTGCCATCAATCGATAGAGCGCAACGCAGCAAAATTCTGATTGGACAATTTGTTTTTGTGAGAAGTTATTTTAGCAAATTTAAAAGGAGTGTACGGGTAGTATGGGACACCCCATATGAGCAACTGGACTGTGAAAAAACGTCATAAATAGGTATTAGTGTTATCTGAAAAGCACCAGATCACAGGAGGCTCTGGATTGATGATGTGTCGGATTGCAGACTGACTACTGTATTCCTAAAATATAATGATCCTGTCTATTTTCTGTGTGCTGTCTTATGACCCAACTTACATAGCTGAACAAAATTGAAAACTGATTTATGACTGGTCTTACTATAGTTTTATATATTCTAATTTTTATTATGTTGAAAAGAGATTTTAAGCTTAGTAGTTTGTGAGACACAGAAAAGCTTTTCTTTGCTGCACCCAGTATTTTTTTTTTCTTGTGTAGGCTATTCTGGTTTTCCATCTAACCTGTTTTTAGATAGTTTTATTAATTAATAGCCCAATGACGAATAGCAACTGGGACTAGAACCGACCCTGTCAGGAATCAACTGACAATCTCAGGATAGTGAGGTGAGCACTAAAACCACTCAGATATTCAGTCAGTTTATTGTGTATTTATTCTTTTTCTTGATTATTAATAAATATTTTTAAAAAAGATATGGAGTTTTACTACTAAATATTTAAAGTTGCCATAGTCAACAACTTGATATTTGTGATTATTAATTACCCTTTGGTATTGTGATGATCAATTTGACCAGCCCTGCCATTCCATAACTTTTGTTTGGTTTTATCAGTCTTGAGACTTCTGGGAATCAAATTTAGGAAGACTAGTAAAGACACAAAAATAAAAAGTAATACATTTTGAAACTGAAAACTGATACAGAAAGAAAAACTCATGTTTTACTAACAAAGTACAAATTGAGAGAAACTGATTGTAATGAAGCAAAGTTCAGTTCCACTGCATCGTAAATCATCAGAAACATTTATTTTGCTGAACAAGAGCTCCCTGCAATGAAATGTGGGCTACATATTTTTGTGTCATTTGGCCTAAGAAGGGTCGCTAATGTTAATGTGAAGGGAGTCATTAAATTCTATTTCTAATATTTCTAAAAAAAAAAAATGTTAATGCAGATTGCCAGATCCGTATTAAATATTGTTACTATCAAGAGAGTGAGTCAGTGCCGGGTGGGTGTACAAGTGTTAGTCTAGTGTGCTTTTGAATAATAGAGTAATAAGCTAATTGATTTTAGTGAAATTATGCTCCTTTACTATGGAAATAATTAAATAAGTAACCAATATAATTAATAATCTAGACTCATTAACTCAATTAACTGAACAGATTTTCTCAAATTATTGTATCAGGAAAAATTTATGTTAATTTAAAAATCTATCTATGTAAGTGAAAATGAATTAGTTAGTCAAACTCTCATATTTCTCTTTGACACTGGACTAAAATATAATTGTCAAAAATTAATTTTACTCAATAGTGTTGAAAAATAGTGTATATAGCTAGCAGCTATTGGATAAGATATTTCCAAGCAAAAATAAAATAACAAAAGTGCACATTAAGATGAGTGTAGTCATTGACTCTTGAACGCTGAGTTTATAGTACCAGTAAATTACCTATTATGGTGGTAGTCACGGTAAGACCTAAGCCCGGAAAATTTGACTATATACACTAACCTGAATAGACTTCTCATAGCATACGTGTGTTTGAAACCTATTTACGCTGGAGCCATCTTCGGCAGCGTACATGAAGTGCATAACTAGTGCAAATTGTAGTTCTTAAATTGCCCCTTTTTTGCTGAAAAAACTAAATGTCAAAGTAAAAAGTCTTCTTTACGTGTTAAGTCAGATACATTTGATATTTAATTAACTTTGTGCGAGTTTACAAAGCTTCTTCCAGTGACTTGGACAGACTTTGGCCTTGGCAAACATTCGACCCACTTCTCTTTGACGGCTCTTCAAATGTTTTGTCTAGGTTCTTCTTTGTATATATGAACAGAGAATTTATACAATGGTTGTGACATCCACAAGAAATATCTTTGTCTGTAAGGGTTTTCGCCTAAATGATTTTCAAGACTGATGTTATTCCAATGTTTGGGATTAATAGATCATGTCAATAATCAAGTATGGTATATGATTTATTGAGATCTCAAAGGCAGCTTGGACTTATTTTTCCCTCGAACAAACATGCTAGCATAACCAGGGGCGGTCTGGCGGCTCTGGTATCACTTAACTGAAATATGTTCGGGGCCCCCTTAATACCTCAGACAACTCCCTCCCCTGCCCAACCCACAATAATCTGAATTAGTATAATCGTTTAAATGGATTTACAAGCAATTTTTGTTGTTGATCTATAATCTTATTAATCATAACTAGAGATCGCCTCTTGATCAAAATTCGATCAAAATTTCAGTTGATCTGGACCCAAGAAGCTTAAAAACATTTTAGAATTAAAACATCTGTTCTTCCTAATTTTCTAGCATTTGTTTTGCAACAGCTGTCTTATGATTCATTCAATTTTCCATTCTCCATAAGATTAACAGTGTAACTTTGAAAGCTTGTAGGGCGTAGCCCTGGAGTCCGATGTGAATTAGAATGTGATTTGATATATGAAATCACTAGGCCAGGAACGATTAATGAAGGCAGTTGCATAGATAATATATTCACAAGTCTATCTACAGATAAATTCCAAGGTAATGTATTGAAGACACTAAGCTCTGATCATAGTGCCACAATATTAAAGTTTGATCTGGAAATAGAAAGTAAAAATTTACTGAATAAAGACTTTTCAGAATTTAAATATGTTAGAGACATCTCTAATTATAATACAATGGCATTTAAGGAGATGATGTACCATATAAAACAAATTGGTTAGATATATACTCTAATAAAAATTTGGATGAAAAATTTGAAATTTTATATTGTAAAGTCATTGAGACTTTAAATTTAGCTTTTCCTTTTAAGCGTATAAAGATTTGTAATAAAAAAAGAATAAATAAATGGTATACAAAAGATTTAAGGAAATTAAAAGGAGAATGTCTGAAATTATACAAGGAATTTAAAAAGACTGGTTCTAAATGCATTAAAGATGAATATAACAAATTATTAAAAATGTATAAAAAATGTCAAAACAGCAATGATTGAATATAACAGTAACAGCATTGAAATGAATCAAAACAATAGATCAAAAGCTATATGGAATGTGATAAAAAATATTACAGGAGCTGGTACAAGAAAAGTAGACAATATGTCTAATATAAATTTAGATGCGGAAGTTTTTAATAAAACATTCATAAGCAGCGCAAATAATGTAATAAAAAATATACAACACAAAAATTATCAAGATTTTAACCAGTTTTTAGAAGCAAGCAAGAAAAATGAAGGCAGTAAGTTTAAAATTAAACATGTCACTGTTGAAGAAGTTTTCAGTATAATACAAAGTTTAAAGTCTAGCAACTGTCCAGATATTTTTGGTCTTAGTCCCAGAATTTTAAAAGTAATATCTAAAGAAATATGTGAGGTTATGACAATTTTATTCAACAACAGCCTTGATGAACGGAGATTCCCAAAAATCTGCAAGAAAGTAAAAATAATACCAATACACAAAGGTGGGAAGATAGAATATTGTAATTATAGACCAATATCCATAGTGCCACTACTATCAAAAATTATGGAAAAAATAATATACAATCAAATTTATAACTTTTTTGAAGAGGAAAAACTTTTTAATAGAAGTCAGTTTGGATTCAGGAGAGAATTAAATGCAAGTATTGCTGTTAATAAATTTATTAAGAATACGATAAATAAAATTGAAGAGGGAAAAATGGTTTGCTTTCGATCATTTGATGTGTCGAAAGCATTTGACACAGTTGATCACCAAATTTTATTACAAAAATTAAAATATTATGGATTTGCAGAGGATACTTTAGACTTTATAAAGTCATACCTTGAAGACAGAACACAATATGTAAATTTCAATAATGAAAATTCTACAGGAATAGATGTTAAGGTTGGTGTCCCACAGGGATCTTGTCTTGGTCCACTATTTTTTAATATATTTATAAATGACTTACCGTTTAATCTTGAAAATCAAAATTCCTCCTGTTTTTTATATGCAGATGATTTGGGTATTTATATTTCAGGAAACTCAATGAATAACCTAATAGAAAATCTAAATTTCACAACAATGATAGTAGAAAATTGGTGTCAATCAAATCACTTAAGTTTAAATTTGGCAAAAACTAAAAATATTGAAATAAGCTTTTCGAAGAAATTTTTCCTATATAATAATATGGCATCCTTCAAGTTTTTAGGTATAATTATTGATCCACAATTAAATTGGCAAGATCACATATATCATGTTTTAAGAAAAATTTCAAAAGGTATATACATCATTCGCCGTCTTCGAGGGAATGTAAAAGAAGAAATTCTGTTAATGGCATACTATGGCTATTTTCACTCCCACCTCACATTTGGAACTTCTGCTTGGGGAAATGCGCCAATGGCAAAACAAGTTTTCATTAAACAAAAACAGGCCATAAGAATTCTAAGTGGAGTAAATAAAAGACATCATTGTAAACCTTTATTTCGTAAACTTCAAATTTTAACATTACCTGCTATGTATATATATTACAAACGATTTTGAATGTGAAAAAAGAAATTCAGTATTTCTCAAAAAATTCAGACTGTCATTCTCATTTTACAAGAAATAATTCCAAATTAAAAACTGAACTATGTAAATTTTCTAAAAGTCAAAAAAACATTAATCAAATGGAAATCAAAATATTTAATAATTTACCGAAAAGTTTTAGCAATTTACCTGAAAAAAAATTTAAGAAGACAATAGAAGAAATTTTAATTGAAAAATCTCCTTATAAAGCGGAAGAATGTTTAGTGCGAACTTTTTGGACACTATAAGCTTTCTAAATTAATGTAACTTTTACTCATTGCTATGTGGACAATTGTATCACCTATTGCAATAAATATTATTATTATTATTATTATTTTGTTCATCTACAGGTAATGATACCTTTCTAACGGTATGAGCCGATTTGTCCTACGATCCACACGAGCTGAGAAAAAAGGATAAAATAAAACTTGCTTGCGTATTAATATATAGATTTATTAGACATATATTTGGTGAATGATGAAATTTACACTTATAATCTCAGATGGTTTTATACAGGATGTCTTGTAACTCTCTTGACAACGGTATACAGTAGACTCCCTTTTAACCGGTCACCTTTTTAACCGGTCTCCGCTTTAACCGGCCTACCCTGAAACAAAAGTAACATCTTTTTAACTGGCCATTTTTTATCTCAACATCGCTTTAACCGGCCATGTTTCACCGGAAACGTAGTTTTCTTATTTACTGTATCATTCAATTCAATGTTATTTATGTTGATGTTCTCAAACCAATTAAAATGTCATGTCCTGGATGGAAATGAATGCCAATGGATGGAAGTCAATACATTGAAGTCAATGGATGGAAGTGAGCTACTATCAAGTAGACTACAATAAAGAAACAAATTATTATGTTGTGGATTTCATGGGTGTTGGATGTTAGCTGTAAATCAATACAGCAATGCATTTAAAGTTGTTTTCAAGTGATAATTATATTTAGGCCATATCAATTTGTAGGTTGGCGTTCTTAATTAAACATCGGTTTAACCGGCCAATTTATTATCTGGTCGCGGCCTGGTCCCGAGGTGGCTGGTTAAGAGGGAGTCTACTGTATATTGTTATTGATTAGGTGAAGATGAACACATTCCACCATATAGGAACATGGTCTCCTGGGCCTAGTTTCCTGTTTATTTGTCTTTATTGTAAATCAATACAGCAATGCATTTAAAGTTGTTTTCAAGTGATAATTATATTTAGGCCATATCAAATTGTAGGTTGGGTTCTTAAATAAACATCGGTTTAACCGGCCAATTTATTATCTGGTCGCGGCCTGGTCCCGAGGTGGCTGGTTAAGAGGGAGTCTACTGTATAATGTTATTGATTAGGTGAAGATGAACACATTCCACCATAGGAACATGGTCTTCTGGGCCTAGTTTCCTCTTTATTTGTCTTTATCTCTTTATACAAAACAATCTATAACTTCTAAACGGTTTGAGGTACAGAGTATTACATTTTTCAAATTATTTGTCTTATTACGATCTATTTTCGAGGCAAATTATACCTAAATATCATTGACCGTTTCAAAATGGGGGCCATTTCAAATATTTGATACCCAATCCCATGAGAACCATTAGGCCTAACAAAAAAATTGCTAAATACATTAAAGGTAGCTCATTATGTAGATACCTTATTTTTTAATTGAATAAAGAATAACAGTTTTAAAAAATCTCCCTTAAAACTAATTATACTTATGTGATTACCGTATATGATACTACGCAGATTTCATGTGGTCCTTCAGATTGAATCTCTCCTCTTTCTCCTGTGAAAGTGGGGAGCGGTCTATTTGGGGTGGGGTTGTCTCTGTATTTAATAAATTAAACTTTAACTTTTCCAGTGACAAACATTTAGAAATCACTGGTATTTCATTCAATACTAAAAATAAAAAGATTAGCCTAATTGGCATTTACCGTTCTCCAAATGGTAATCTCAATACGTTTTTTGAAAAATTTGAATTTCTTTTACAGCTCCTTACTAAACGCAAAACAAAATTCATTATTATCGGTGATTTTAACATAGATGTATTAAACACTAAAGATAGAGCTGTAAAACAATTTAAAGATTTATTATATTCATTCAGTTTACAATGGTCTATAAACTCTCCCACACGTATAAATAGTAATTCTAAAACTGCAATTGATAATGTAATTACAAATTTAACTGGTCATACAGATATTGATGTTATAAACACAGCTGTCTCTGACCATTTCGGACAGATGGTTACTTTGAACAATTGTTCTCCTGAATTGATACAGTCAACAAAAAAATTAAAACGGATCACCTTACCAGAAAATATTGCAAAGCTAAAAGAATCATTAAAAAATGAATCCTGGCTATCTGTAAATAGTGCAGATTCAGTTGAGGATAAATTTTCCCTCTTCATTTCCATATTTAATTATCATTTGGATAATGCATGTCCTTTAAGGACGTGTGTTGAAAAACCTATTAATAGACCATCAAAATGGATAACAAAAGGAATTTTGGTATCTAGGAAAAACATTAAAATATATGCAAAAATATTCTATAGCACTCAAAATGAACACTTTAAAATATTTTATTATAGGTACAAATCAATTTATAGAAAGGTTATAAAAGCAGCAAAAGCCTATGATATAAACAAAAGAATTGAACAATCTAACAATATTTCTAAAACTGCGTGGAATGTGATAAACGGTTACAAACAAAAAATTAAAACCCCCGTTAGGCTTAAAGTAAATGACAATTATATTTTGGATCCCTTCAGTATAGCCCAACAGTTTAATAGTTTCTTCTCAAACGTAGCTGTTAGCAATGATATCAAACCTGCAGTAATAGAAAGTAAAAGAACTATTACGAACTCCATGTTTTTATGCCCTGTAACAGAAGAGGAATTGATATATGTTATCAAACATTTTACCTCAAAAAAATCTACTGACATCACTGGCTTGTCCATGTGGTTGTTTAAATATTTAAGTATTAGCAAAATTTTAACACAACTCATCAATTTATCATTCGAAAAAGGCATTTTCCCTGACAATTTAAAATTATCAAAAGTCATACCTATATTTAAGAAAGGGGATCCATTAGACATGAATAATTACCGACCGATTGCCCTCCTGCCTATCTTTGGAAAAATCATAGAAAAACTTTTTTTTAATCGACTTACTTCATTTATAGACCATAACAATATTCTTTCAAAAGCTCAGTTTGGATTCAGAGAGGGTTTCAGTACACTTGATGCTATGAATAAATTCCTTGAATTCATTGCCATTGGCCTTGAAAAACGCCATAAAGCAACAAGTGTATTTTTGGACCTAAGTAAAGCATTTGATTGTGTTGATCATGCTTTACTTCTGAATAAACTTGATAAATATGGTATTCGGGGAACTGCCTTTAGTTGGATTAGATCCTACCTCGAAGGAAGAACCCAACAAGTATTAATAGAAAATAAATTGTCAAATAGAGAAAATATAGTTTATGGTGTGCCCCAAGGCTCTATTCTTGGGCCACTATTGTTCATTCTCTATGTCAACGATTTAGATGAATTAATAAATGTTGAACAACTCACACAATATGCCGATGATACAACTCTCAGTTTTACAGCTGATTCAGTTGAAAAAATAGAGAATGTATCATACACACAAGTCAATTGTTGTGTTCAATTTTCAATAGTTTAAACTTAAGAGTAAATTTTTCAAAATCAAACTACATAAATTTCACATTAAGTAATATAGATGAAAGCAAAAATCCTGTAATAATGATAAATGAACATGTTTTAGAGCAAGTTAAATGTGTAAAATTCCTAGGTTTACACTTAGAACAAAATTTAACTTGGGAACACCATATTGACCATGTCTGTAAGAAAATTTCCTCTGGAATATTTCTTCTGCGCAGACTAGCGTCATATTGTAGTATAAAAACTTTAAAAACAGCTTACTATGGTATCATTCAACCACATTTATCATATGGATTACCTCTATGGGGGGCTTGTGCAGATTGTAAATTTTCAAGAGTATTTATTCTACAAAAGAAATCTTTACGAATCTTGGCAAAGATAGGCAGAAGAGAATCGTGCCGATCAGCTTTCCGTAGCTTAGAAATTTTAACATTAGCAAGTCTGTATATTTATCAAACAATTAATTATTTTCTAACAAAATGCAACTCAAAATTTGGCACAAATTTTCATAATTATGATACAAGGAGTAAAAATTTATATAGAGCTGATTTTCACAGACTTGAATTTTACCATAAATTACCGAGTTATGCAGGAGCTAAACTATTTAATAATCTCCCTAATGATATTAAAACTATCAATGATAAAAGACTATTTCAGAAAAAACTTCTAGAATATTTAAAAAATAATGCATTTTATAGTGTGGTAGAGTTTATAAACCATACCCATGCAAACACTTAATTTCGTCTTTTAATAAATAAATGCACTTTGCCACAATGTATTTGGGTTTAATAAACTGGTGGCTCTATCTTTTAAGTCCTAGTCATAAAGCTAGTCATAGTCAACGCAATATGCAATTATTGTAAATGACTGAATAAATAAACGTTTGTTCTGTATAGGTTGGGATTACCCTCATAGTCCGTGGAGATAGCAAAAAAATATTTCAGTGCTGGATACTGGTCCAAAAGTTTTTTACACTGCTTCTACATCAAGTGGTATCTACAAAACCGCCGGGAGACACACTCTCAATAGTCCGGATCCCCCCCATATGACGTCATCAAAATGGCGGCCCACCAAATTTGCAGTGTTTTAGTTAAATACTTATTACTGCCCACCAAGTCAACCAATTTTGACTTTGAATGTGTCGTTTTGTAGATATTAAAATTCTGCAACTGTTAATACCCTTAAAATACCCATACTATTTTTTATAAATAATAATTTAATAAAATAATTGGTGTTTTCATTAATTTTTGCTATAATATTTAGTATACAGGGTGTCTTGAAACGATTTAATACTTTTAAAAGTATTTAAGTAACAAAACTAAAACTTTACAAATTGATTTTGAGTGACTAAGACTACGTCCTAAAGTACTTGGTATCCTTGGACCTCCAAGGGGGGACGGTCCACAAGGAGTCAGAAGAAAATCTTAAATGTAAGCATAGGTCAATATATACATCAAATTAACGGTCTCGAAGAATAGAGAACAATGCCGCAAACCCGGCCTCAAAAGGATGATCGAGTCAAAAATGGCAGGCGATCAAACTTTAAATTAAAATCATATTGCTGAAAACAAAAAATGCAATAACTAACGATCCACTCAACCTTTTGAGGTCGGGTTTGTGGCAAATTCCTCAGAATGCAAAGCCCTTTAAAATGATGTATCATATGACGTAATCCAATGAAGTTTTTTCCAAGACTTCCTTTAGGGACGTCCCTAGTAGAGGTCGTCACGAAAACTGCATTGGGCTACGTCATATGACATATCATTTTGAAGGGCTTCGTATTTTGAGCAAATTGCCACAAACCAGACCTCAAAAGGTTGAGTGGATCGGGAGTTACTGCATTTTTTGTTTTCAGCAATATGATTTCAATGAAAAGTTTGATCGCTTACCATTTTTGACTCGATCATCAAAAAGAGTATTAGTATTTTAAGGGTATTAACAGTTGCAGAATTTCAATACCTACAAAATGACACATTAAAAGTCAAAATTTGTTGACTTGGTGGACAGTAAAAAGTATTTAACTAAAACACTGCAAACTTGGTTGGCCGCCATTTTGATGACGTCGTATGGGGGTGATCCGGACTATTGAGAGAGTGTCTCCCGGCGGTTTTGTACATACCATTTGATGTAGAAGCAGTGTGAAAAACTTTTAGACCAGTATCCAGCACTGAAATATTATGGCTCTTTTTGGAGCTATCTCCATGGACTATCAGAGAAGGTGGTACATGGAACAAATCAAGCACAATTTGTATGTTGTTCTTGCTGCAGTGTACCTGTGGTTGGTCTCCCACCATATGCTAGACTTGCAGTATTGTAATCTTCAGTCCAGAAGGGTGGTTACGGTACCGCTAAGTACAACTACTCTGTGCAAGCAGGGGGAGCAGCGCAGGCACGCTGGGTACCCAACCGACCACCCCACCCACGGGGAGGCACAGGCGGTGTGTCCTCATCCCACAACAGAGTGGGCCTTGTGGTATGGGGACATAGACAGAGACCACATCCCTTCAAAAAAATCTTTTGTCCTAATAGTTTTTTAGGACACAACCTTCAGCTAAAGTTGATAATTCTAAAGTGATAGCAAAAAATCTAGGTGTAGCCTGAGAGTTGAAGCATTAAGAAGCTTTTGAGAAAGTCCGATGATGTGTTACAGAATTCCCCTGTAGTGTTAAAGATGTTCCACTGATTGAATTCTGGAACACTAAGCAGAACTTTCCGAAAAGCTTCCTGCCAAGCTTCAACCAAGCTTCAGCAGGTTCTGTAGCCCCACACCTAAACTCCCATTCAAAACTTCAGTGTTACAATTTCACAGCTCAAGGTTGTGTCCTGGCTGTTTCCTAGAAACATTAGCAGCACTTTCTCTCAAACGAGACCTTCTTTTATAAGGTAAACACATCTACTTTTTAATAGTCCCTGGATTAACAATACTAAACTGTATTGCAAATATTTTTGTGAAAAAGAGCAAATTTGAAGTGCTGCTCATGTTTTGAGGAATCAGCCAAGAGTGAAATTGTTTCCATGGTAAACAATTACGTCATTATTGATTGTTAAGCAAAACTTGTTTACTACTTTGCCACCTGTAAAATAAAATTATTAATCGTCGTAGTAAAGTACATTAATACAATAATCTTTATGCTTTTTCCCTTCGGCAATGGTAATCGGGGTTGAATAAAGTACAGAAATAAAGACTACTAATGTAATAAATTAAGTTAGTCTCCTGAAGACCAACTTAATATCATTTTGAAATGATATTAAGCGATATTCTGATAAACGATAGGTAGGATAAACGATATTCTGAAAAATATATAATTTAAATTTAAATGCTGGTTTTTATTATTTTGGTATTTTGTATGTTTTTGTGAAACTTTTGCATGATATTGTAGTTGTTTATCAACTTGTATTGTATTTGTATTTGCTTTGCAACATCCCTTCTCTGGCCTTCTTAATACTGAAATTGACTGAATATATTTAAAATTTAAATATTTGATTTCATAAGTTGTATTTTTTTATTACATAATAGAATACTTATTCTATTTATAAAGTTTTTGAAAATGTTTAATTAAGTGTTCACTAAGTTAGCTAAGCAAAGCTAAGCTAGGTTTTATTAGTTAAATGTTTAACAAAGTGTTTAAATAAAAATCCTGCATTATTTAATTTTTATTACCTATCAAAGTTATCTTTCCATATAAAATTTTAAGGTAGACCTAATTTTTTTGCAATGCATGACCACTTTTTTACATTGAAAACAATTTATAAGGAGTAATAATGGATTGAATGTTTTAAAGTGCTGAATTCTATAAAAACCGCTACCGGCAACTTTGCAAAAACTTTGCAAGCAACTTTAAAGTTAGGCCATTTTATGTACATTTCAGTGATACCTTCTTTGTTAAGATTGGATAAGGAATAACAGAGAAATTAATAATTTTTGTAATGCATGACTACATTTCCCCATTTAAACAATGTTATTATTCCTTTTACACTCTGAAAAGTGGTCAGGCATTCTTTATCCAATATTAACAAAAAAGTTATCATTAAAATCTACATAAAATGTGATAACTTTTATAAATATTGCAATTTTTTGTCAAGTTAGTTTTTAATGGAATTGTCAACAGTTATAATTTTAATGGCCACCATTTTAAAAAGGTAAATAATATTTAGGTATAGTTTGGCACGAAATAGATCCTAATAACACAAACACTTGTGCAAAATGTCAGACACTGTACCTCAAACCGTTTATAAATTATGGATTTTTTTCTAAAAAAAAAAAAAAAAAAAAACACATACAGACAGGAAACTAGGCATCTGGGACCCACGTTCCTATGGTGAAATGTGTTTCAACAATAACGGTATATACTGCTGTCCAGAGAGTTATGAAAAACCCTGTATTTACGAAATTATATCTTCTAAATTTTTAACTGTTTTTAAATGGCAAATAGTGCATTAAAACAATGAAATAAGCTATAATTGAAATAGTTTAAAAAAGACTAAATCATCATAAAATATAGTTTATTTTTACACTTTATAATTTTAAATTCATTAAGTTCCTTTGGTTTTGTTACAATAGGATGTTAAAATCACTAACCCAACAAGTTTTTTTAAAATTCCAAGTTACTGTCTGCCACATTGTGTTGTCTTTGTTATGGAGGGAGGGGATGACACTGTTATGTCGCGATAATGAAAAATTGTTTAAGTTTAACGAGATAAACCCTTTTTTCAATTTTACCCCCCAGACCGCCCCAGAACATAACATTGATAAGCTTAGTCAGATACTGTATTATCAATAATGTTGTGCCTCTTGTTCCAGACATAAAGCCTCTTACAGTACCTTAAAAAGCACTTAAGTGTTAAGCTTTTTACATACAACGTTGAAAATGCTATCGTTCACAACAACCCTGAGTCTGACTCAATTTACAAATAAAATAAGTTCAGTTTCAGTTAGCAGTAAGAGGGAATGCTTAAACTAAACTTGATTGTTGTTGATCATTGTCAAATTTGATTATTTCTCTCTTAACCTACTTCAATAAATTAATATTAGTTTCATAAAACTGTATTTATTTTACCTTTAATTTTGTATATCAACATATAATTACACATTTTTTGTGAGCCAAGTCCCTCTGAAAGCGTTAAAAATTGGGTAAAGACCATAAAGAAACTTTTTAGCTTTATAAGAATAATAACAATATTAATAATATATTTACAAAAATTTATGTAAAAAAATAATTTCTATTAAGGAAGATTGATACTAGCAATGGAAAGTTATATTTTATAAATCTATAAGTAAGAATGAAATCATTCTGTTGTGAAACATTTCCCTCTGAAGAGTTATCAAAAGGAATTTGAGTTAACTCAACTCAACTCAAATACTAACATTTGTCGTAGGAGATTGTCAGGCCTTCCCTAAAGACCTATCTTCTTAAATGAGCTTCTCATGATGTTGAAAGATACAAATACAAATCTGCTATTTACTTCATTAGTCGTGAGATCAAAACATATTTTGTATTTTACGTTGCCTGGGTTCTATTTTTAAGCTCAAGTATACAGGGTGTCCCATAAGTAAAGTGTGCAACTCAGGGAAAAGGTTATATGGGTCACAATAAAGAGAAAATCAAGAATTAAATTTTTTCTAAATATGCTTTGTTTACCAAATATCCGCCATTTTGTACTTTTTACAAAATAATTGTTATATTCGAAATTTTCAACCGATCTTTATAAAACTCGGTAAGTATAATAAAAAGACCCTACTGTAGAAAAAAATTCAACTTGGTCCAATTTACAATTTTGAAATGGAAGCCATTTTAAACTTTTAATTTAATTCAAAAACTGTAATTTTCATAAAAATTTGATAATAGACAAAAAGGTTTACAATATATTAAATTATCTAAACATTGATACCAGTGTTTTTTTTGTTTTTTTTTAAGATTTGACTGGAAATACTTTTGTTGTGGTTATTTTTAGAAATAAATCATTTATTCATTTATTCAAATACAGAGTTATTGTGATTTTTCTATTTAAATTACCTAAATTTGCATAAACAATACAAAATCAATATTTTTCTGCAAAAAAATTACAATAACTCTGTTATTTGATGTTTAGCTTTGAACTTTATATAATTGTTTAGATAATTTAATTTTCAATTAATTTTTTTGTTTCTTGTAAAATTGTTATAAAAATTAAAATTTTTCCAGATTATTTAGATTAAATGTTCAAAATATCTGCCATTTTGAAATTTTAACTAGACCAAGTTGAACTTTATTTCTACTGTAGGTCTCTTTTATTTAATCATACTTACCAACTTCTATAAAGATTGGTTGAAAATTTTTTAACATAAAAATTATTTTGTAAAATGTAGGGAATGGCGGATATTTGATAAAGGAAGCGGTTTTGGAAAACAATTTTACTAATGATTTCTCTGTATTTTGACCCATATAAGCTTTCCTCAAAGTTTGGCATTTAACTTATGGGACACCCTGTATTGCCAATAAATTATTTCATCCATCCTTCATATTGTTCATCAAGTATTTTAACAAACAAAATGTTTAATTATTGTAGAACCTCTCATTATATGATATAATTTGAGTGCTCCATTATATGAACAGGCTATGGTTAAAACTGCTAATAGGTCTGATATCTGGAAGAGCAAGCAATAGGGTAAGCCAAACAGTATTGACGTTAAAAACATGAAACCACCATCATAATAGTCAGAGAACATTCCATATTAACAATCATGGCTGGACTGACAGTTTGTGACACAAAAACAAAGCACAGTCAAGGCCAGACACTTTTTCATGTCTGGATAAGCTCGCGAACGGAGTATGCTTATATACATCTGTTGGAGTATCTGTTATATACATAACAGATGGTCGGACACTAAGTTTGGATATCAAGAGGAGTCGGTTGTGGCAATTTCATATGAGGGGTTCTACTGAAGTCAGATATCAGCAGCCTGTTTTAAGCTTCTACGTAATTTAAAATACTGTTCCAAGTACATTATCAGTGCAAATATATCTTAAACAGTTGGGGCGATTTCCCCAAACACGGATTAACTTATCTTAGTTTTAAACTGAGTTTTTTTATGATAGTTTACTTATAAATTGTTTGGGTTAAAGTGACAGCTGACAGAGAATGATTCAAATTGCCGAATAACAATCACAGTTGAACTGAAGTTTGAATTAAACCTAGATTAAGTTAAACCGTGTTTAGGGAAAGCCCTCCCTAAAGTTACTTAATTTGTTTCACTGGGAAAACCTTTGTCCATTTGACTTATTTTTAAATGCAGTTCATAATGTGAAATATTTAAGTTTTTATTAGTATATTTTCTTTTCCATTTATTCAAATCTTCATTAACTTATGGCTCGGAAGTCACGTTAAGCTGGTGGTCCAGACGCATAGCAAACAAAAAAATGCAGACCTTTCAAATCAGGAGAACTATCATTTAATTGCTCATATCCCTCCACTAAAATCCTAACAATATGTTATTGGTCTTTAATGATGTAATGGTGTACATCAGTTGGTTTAATCCTTAAAAGTGCGGTCGGATAAAGGGATACAAATAACAAAAATCTTTGCCACGAACTAATATGTTTTGCTAATAATATAAGATTTCACAGAAAGTTAAATAGACAAGATTTGAATGTGTAATATTGATATAAGGGAGAGCTCATTCCCCTTAGCTCAGCTACCTATGAGATTGGTTAGTTCATTGTCCTCACTCAACTCTCAGAACAGTACTATTAATACTCCCGTTATGAGTGGTGCTCTCTTTTGAACTATCTCAATGTATAAATCATCTGTATAAGAAACATCTAACACTCAGAAGGAAAACATATGAAATTTCAAAGCCAGTTGGCCAGAGATCTAACATCGGATCCAAATCCAAACTATTTAGTTTTCCTATTTCGGTTCCAAGGAATTATTGTACTGAATTCTTACCAATTTTTACCAATATATTTTGTACTAAGGTTTACCACAGTTAGTGTCAAGTGAGCAAGGGCTTCGACTTTTACATTCACATAATAATCAATTTGTATTTTATTCACCTGCTGTTGCTTTTTAAGATGTTTTTATGATTGAAATTCCACCCTCGGTTAAAGCCCCCAGCGTAAACTTGATTAGAGCCTGGAAAATGGCACTTCACACCTTAGTGGTATAAATATGCAATTTCCTCAGTGTGTAGTATTAGTGTATACCAGTGACCTTGTTAATATGTTGTTGCATCATTAGGTATTACAGATTAGTGTACTGCCTCTTGCAATCAATATACAGAAGACCCTCAGCGATTCAGCACATCGTCAACCCGACCTTCCACTAAGCTAGTTCTTTTCATACTACTCTAATTGCTATTTGCGATGGTTTTTCACTGCCAGATTTTCTATATTATTCAGATATGCAGGGGTGCTTACAGGGGGGAGTGATGGCGCGATTTGCGCCATTGAGCCAAAATTTGGACGGGATTTTGTGTTTTAGCGGTGATTTTTTGGATTTGGGGGTTGGGGGGGTTGGATTGAAGGTAAACTGTATTTCCATGTTTATAAAATAGAATAAAAGTATGTTTACTCAATATTGAAAACTAAATAAAGAAGTATAAATACATCAAAACAGAATTCGTAATTGAGTTAGTTATTAATTATTTAAATCACACACACATTTGCTATACGGTCTAATTTTGCGCTGTGCATGGGATGGCAACACTGGAAACAAGCTAAAATTCCCTAGTATTAGATTATCATGTCGCTCTATAAGTTAGATACCATACGATCAGTGGCAATTTCAAATTGCCATTCTGGACCCGATTGTTATTTAAATAGTTAAAAATTACAAATCAAGAGAAATCTGTTGATTTTTAAAAGGGATCGTCCCCTTGAGGCTTGAATTATGTGTGGTTATTTGCCCTGAAACTATCCTAGGAATGAACAAGTTTTATTTCATTTTAGTGTATTAACTAAATCTGTGTATTAAACTATTATAATCTGAAGTATGTTTCAAAACAAAAGAGTATTCTAATATTAGACAAATATTTTAGTAAAAATTTTACACAGTAATTTAAACCAGAATAAGATAATATAAAAATACCTAAGTTTTTTTCCCATGATTCCATGCCGCATTTATATTAAATTATGAGCCGGGTGATTTCTGAGCATGTAATTGAATAATTTAGTAATAAGACAAAAAATGCCCATCTTTTTTGTTGTCTTAAATTAAAACATCTTAGTGGTGATTTATAAAATTTCAGTTAGTAAGATATCTAAGCTAACCAAAGTTTCAACTTGATACATCAGATATAAAATGTAAATTTTACAAACAGACACACGGAAAGCCAAGCCAATTCATAACATTATATAGTCATATATTTTTTTAGCCTATATTTTAGAACAATAATTTATTTGGCCTTTATTTTAATAAAATATAGAATTATATTTTATATTATGAATTTCGTTTATTTCAACGTACATACACATTACGTTACAGAGTGAAAAAGTATGTAGATGGGTTGGTATTTTTGCAAAACCTACTTTTAGTTTTGTGACATGGTACACAGAAGGAGGGAGTTATTTTTTAGAAGTCAGATACAGGCATATATAGCTTCAAATGTAGATCACATTGAATGTAAACTTTTGTATATAAAAAAAAAAAAAAAAAAAAAAAAAACTGTGCAAACCGTGTTACAGTATAAAAAAGTTGTTTTTAAAGGCCTTGGCCTACCGTGCCATTTCTTTTTCTTATTTGTATTAATTTCTTTTTTTATGAAACAAAGGAGAAAGAAATTAAGTTTCATATATGCCTTAGTCACTATACATAATTTTATACATTCTTAGATATGATCCGATAAATCTGCTGTAAATTCAACGTAAAAAGTTCAGTAAACACAAAATAATTGCATTTAAATTAAGTAGGCCTTAACTGTAACATGCCTAATTGTATAAGGGTTTTGACACAATCCCTCCAGAGAAAAATCATCTAAGTCAAGTCACCATTATTTATTTTTTAAATAATGAAAGTTGAGTCAAAATTGGTTTAATTGTAACATTTGTCAATGCTGCCCTAATGTTTTAAAGTATTATTATATTCAACAAACTGATATAATTAAAGTTACAATGTGGTGAAAGGAGAGCTCGCCAAACGCCAACTGGTGCATTGTTGAGGAGGGGGCGAGGGTTACAATTTTGGGGGGGGATTCGCGCCATGGCGTTTGGGGGGGGGGATGGGCACCCCTTCAGATATGTGTCATTGGAACCAATTCATTGCTGTTGCGACCGCTACTTCATGGATCGATCAATGTTGATAGACTAAATGACAATGCTCTAATGGTACTTAAATACGTTTAATGGATTCTTCGGTAGCAGTTGGTTTCTGTGATCCAATCCTCATCTAAAGGCGATTTTTCACGGTCTGGTTGAGTAAATGGCAGGAATCATTTCGCAAGGACGTGTTATCCCACTATTAACCCACTAGTGCGGCATTTTCGCTTTTCCGTCACCACCCAGTCTGATATCCATCGGATATCAGTGAGAGAGAGAGAGAGTGAGTCTGCTATACTACTTCAGAGTATTACCCATTTGCACATAGTCTTACTTTCTTTACATTTGAACTTTGACGGGAGCAGAATTTTCTAGATAGAACCTAAAAGAATTTTAAAAGACTGTTTAGCAGTGATAGCCAAGGTTTAATTTTCACCTCCACAGGCGGAAATTAGCCACCAGCAACCATGTATTTTAGGTAACATGTCTCGCTACAATATGGACCAGCAATAAACATTTCAATAAACCATAGACAGTAAAATCTATATCTATAAAAGAGGAAGTATGTATATATATGTTTGTTGCCTATAGACTCCGAAACCGCTCAGCCGATTGCAATGAAACTTTCAGGCATTATTAAGCATTATTCAAGGATGGTTTGTGTAAAGTTTAGTGCAAATCTGTCCAAAGGGCTCTGAGCCAGAGGGCATACAATCAGGTAGTGTCAGGTTTTAGAAATTTAGTGTTTACAAAATTAACTGCTGTAATTAAAAAATTTGAAAGTTTCATTCAAGCAGATGCTTATAATCATAGAAGTAACCAGGCGTGAGGTATAATGTTGACGTTTGTGTTGTCTTTAGGGCTCCGCCCTACGGAAGCTCACAATTACACTAAAAGCCTACAGGTTGTGAAATTTGACATGGACGATTCTCTTTATTCATAGGTGCTCACTAAGAAACGGTTTTGCAAATATAGTTTTTTAAGCACTTTAGGGCTCTGCCCCACTGGACTTCAAAATTACTTTAGGGCCACCGGGGTTGAAATTGGATGGACGATTCTTTTCACCCATAGCTACTCACTAAGAAACGATTTTGCAAATATAGTTTTTGTAGCTTTTTAGGGCTCTGCCCCACTGAACTTCAAAATTACTTTAGGGCCACCAGGGTTGAAATTTAACATGGACGTGCCTCTTTGCTCATAGGTACTCACCACGAAACGGTTTTGCAAATATAGTTTTTGAAGCACTTTAGGGCTCTGCCCCACTGGACATCAAAATTACTTTAGGACCTCAGGAGCTGAAATTTGACATGGACGATTCTCTTTGCTCATAGATACTCACTAGGAAACGGGTTTGAAAATATAGTTGTTTAAGCTCTTTAGGGCTCCACCCCACTGGACTTCAAAATTACTTTAGGGCCACCGGGGTTGAAATTTGATGGACGATTCTCTTTACTCATATGTACTCACTAAAAGATGGTTTTGCAAATATAGTTTTTTAAGCTTTTTAGGGCTCCACCCCACTGGACTTCAAAATTACTTTAGGGCCACCGGGATTGAAATTGAACATGGACGTGCCTCTTTGCTCATAGGGACTCACCAAGAAACGGTTTTGCAAATATAGTTTTTGAAGCTCTTTATAGCTCCGCCTCACTGGGCTTCGAAATTACTTTAGGGCCACCAGGGTTGAAATTTGACAGACCATTCTCTTTACTCATAGGTGTTTACCAAGAAACGGTTTTGAAAACATAGTTTTTAAGCAATTCAGAGCTCCGCCCCACTGGACTTCAAAATTACTTGATTACCTACGGCTTTGAAAATTTACATGGACGATTCTATTTGCTCATAGGTACTCACTAGGAAACAGTTTTGCAAATATAGTTTTTTTAAAGGTCTTTAGGGCTCTGCACCACTAGACTTTAAAATTACTTTAGGGCCACCAGGGTTGAAATTTAACATGGACGTGCCTCTTTGCTTATAGGTACTCACCAAGAAACGGTTTTGCAAGTATAGTTTTTGAAGCTCTTTAGGGCTCCGCCCCACTGGACTTCAAAATTACTTTAGGACCTCCGGTATTTATATTTTACATGGATGATTCTCTTTGCTCATAGGTACTCACTAGGAAACAGTTTTGCAAATATAGTTTTTTTAGATCTTTAGGGCTCCGCCCCACTGGAGTTTAAATTGAAATTTTAAAATGCCACCAGGGTTGAAATTTTACTTGGACGTGCCTCTTTGCTCATAGGTGCTCTTGCATTTGCAATTACAATTACGATCAATAAGATACAAGGCAAACTTTGAACATTCTGGGTTTAAATTTGCATAATGCCTGTTTATCCTTTGGCCTTACAATACTATTAATATACTTACTTTCTATTCCATTGACTTTTTTTGTTATATTTAAAAAACTTAAAACTTAACTTTTTTTGTTATATTAAAATAGCTTTACTTATGTAAACAACTTAATTTGAGCGCAGCAACGCCCGCCGGGTAACTAGTAGTCTGGTATAAAATTTAAGTGTTATATTTTTTGTAACCATCTCGATTTTTTATTTTTACAAAGATTTGAAACCGAAGTCTCAATTTAAATAGCTGGGTATCTGAGTAATTATAGAGCCATAAGGTTGCCATTAAATAATCTGAATTATGCCAGATCGATCCTGAAGAAAGAGTATGGTTTTTTGAAGGTTCGAAACTGGACCAGCTGCCTTTGTTATGTAAGCTATGTTGGCTGACAAATGAATTTACTGGTCTTTGTCAGTAACAAAACTTCACTAATTACCTGATTTAACATATTCACTTTAAATACACACCAAGAATATTTCGGTGTCCTAGAGAAAGTATTTATTGCCTTAAATTTAAATTATAGATATATTAATAAAAACACTTTTTTGGGTTTTTTGACACATTTTATTATTTTTTACTCTAAACGTTTCTCCAGCTCTTTGGCTGGCTTCGTCAGTAGCTCTAATAGGTTAACAAATTATAAACAAATAATTTTAAATTTAATTAACATATGGTATAAAAATTCAATAAAATCATGTGTATAAAATAAAATTAAAATAAAATAATAAAAATGTAAAATCATATATATATAAATTATAGAATACTAAAATTTGTTGAATATATTAAGCTGAATAATATTTCTGTTGTATGAGGTCATAACTATAATTTTCTTAGGATAGGTAGCCATGTGTCACTTAGCTTATAGCCATCCTCTCTATTTATGTTCTTTTCATGTCTTTTGATTTCGATTGCTTCTTTTATTTTCCTCTTTGTATAGTTTTCTTCTCTTGCAATTAACAACGTCTTATCAAATTCCATAGTGTGCATTGTGTTAGCAGTATGCTCTGCAATTGCTGAACTTTTTATTCTTTTATTTTTGTCGTCACGTATGTGTTCTTTAAGCCTCGTTTCTATCGATCTACCCGTTTCCCCTATGTATACTTTTTTGCATGAACATGGTATTTTATATACACCTTTATTTTTTAAGGGTGGGGTTTGATCTTTCACTTTCGGTAGAAAATGTTCGAGCTTTTTAGCAGTCGAGAATGTGGTCTTAATCTCATGTTTCTGTAATATTTTGGAGATTTTGTCGGTGGTACCTTTTAAGTATGGTAGAACAGCTCTTTTTACGTTTTCTTGATCTCTATCTGTATCTTTTTGTTTCTTATCATTTGAGTGATTTCTTATTTCGTTTTCAATCTGATATCTATTGTAGTTATTTTCTTCTAATATGGTTTTTATCAGCTCTACTTCTTCTTTTATATATTTTTGGTCGCATATTGCTTTAGCTCTGGAGATGAGATTCTTTATTATACCTTTCTTCTGTGCCGGATGGTGGTGGCTGTTACCATTTAAGTATTTGTTGGTATGAGTTTCTTTTCTGTATATGGTATGGCTAAGTCTTTTGTCTTCTTTGATTACCATAACATCCAAAAATGGTAATTTACCTTCTTTCTCTATTTCTACCGTGAACTCTATCTTGTTGTGGATGCTATTCATGTGGTTTAGAAACTGGTTTACACTTGCTAAACCATGTTGCCATATAACAAATGTGTCGTCCACATATCTTAGATATAATTTCGGTTTTAGAGCTGATGAGGCGAGAGCTTTTTCTTCAAACCATGACATGAATATGTTGGCTATTAGTGGGGATAAAGGACTTCCCATCGCTACTCCGTCTATTTGTTCATAGAATAAACCTTTAAAACTAAAATATGAAGATGTCAAACAAATTTCAAACAAAGATGTCAAACATAAATAGAGAGGATGGCTATAAGCTAAGTGACACATGGCTACCTATCCTAAGAAAATTATAGTTATGACCTCATACAACAGAAATATTATTCAGCTTAATATATTCAACAAATTTTAGTATTCTATAATTTATATATATATGATTTTACATTTTTATTATTTTATTTTTATTTTATTTTATACACATGATTTTATTGAATTGTTATACCATATGTTAATTAAATTTAAAATTATTTGTTTATAATTTGTTAACCTATTAGAGCTACTGACGAAGCCAGCCAAAGAGCTGGAGAAACGTTTAGAGTAAAAAATAATAAAATGTGTCAAAAAAACCCAAAAAAGTGTTTTTATTAATTTATATTATGACACATGAAAGTCTAAGAGAGTATATAGATATATTGTTTTATAACTGAAAGCATTGTCAGGATATCCCCTCACTGGAAGTATCGTAAAAGAACACCCAAACAATGTAAGATTTTTTTTTCTTCAAATTTATGGAAAATGTATTAAACAGTATTAAGGATGTGAAAGGGGCCCCTCAAATAATAGGTAGTATTAACTGAAAAGACAATTCTGTCATGTAATTAACTCTGTGATTGAGGATCACAACACACACTGTTGCCTGTTTAGCATATGCCACAATAACATTGCATCACATTAGCAACATTGAAACAACGCATAACATTAGTAACCACGCATAGCAATGATTAAAAGTTTATACTACTCTACTTAAAAATTATATCATCCTAAAATGACAGTCAAATCACATCATGTTGAAATGAAATAATGAGTTAAATGTAATAATTAATGGTTTGATCCAATCTTTGTACTATATTTGCAATATTGTTCATTCTTGTATCAATGTATATTCTCACATACTCAGATAAAAACCTTCCGTCTATGAAAATGGTGTTGTTTGCGAAATTCAACGGTGTGCAAAATTTGTCTTTACAATGTATCATATAAGATGTGTTGTTGAAGCCGCCTGTACATTAAACAATCTTTTGCTACATATTTTTTCATTTAAAAGATTGTCAGATTCTTCACTCCGATGATAATTATTTTATAATGAGAGTCATTACAAATATAATTGTTTGATAGTAACGAGTAAGATGTTGCATGAAATTGGTGGTTATTAATGATATTCCAAACTAAGGACTATTGAATAGTCCCACAATAAAATGATATTTTAAAATAAATTCACTGTATTCACAATTTTAGGAACACTTTGAATGTGTGTTGACATTCAATAATCATGTTTCTAGATTTGCTTAGAATTTTTCAGACAAATAAATGTAAAACTACCTTACATTATCTCGGTATGTTCAGTACAATTAATTAAATATATATATTTAAATAATTTTAATAACAATATATAATTTAATAATTTAAATATATATTTAATTAAATATATATAATTAAATATATTTATTATAATAAATGTGGAATTTTCAAATTGAACAATGACCAGATTTTTTACTCAGTCGCTTGCCAAAGTTAATTTTTTTAACAAAACTATTGCCATACCGTATTTTTTGTTTGGTTATGAGATTATCTGAGCCATAATATTTTTTAAATGTGATTTTTGGTACAACCGTTATAAACTTTACAAGTATGTAGTCTAAACACTCTAGTGTTTATCTGTATTCTGTATCATGGGCATTTTGGTAACAATATTATACAAATACTTTTATTTATCAAACATGTAGTGGACATGCTGGGAATCGCCCTCGTAATGTCTTGAATTGTCCAAGACATCAATCCAAAGGCTAGCGAGACTTCCGACATAGTAGGTCTAAATGAATAAAATAAAGTAAGGTAGTAATTTATTATTTGAATAAATCCATCACATAGGATCTATTTTGGATCTATCAATGCCTTTCAGGCAAAGCACAAAAATATATAGTTTAAATTTATGAATTATTTATGTTTCAAGCTCAACCACCCACCAAGTTAAATCCGCGTGTGGGAGGAATCGCTGAACTGTTAAGGGATAGTTTACCGTGTCGGTGGCAGGTTACAATAGAGTAAATTGACCACTTTGCGGCAGCTATCCACGGCAGTCTCCCGGGAGGTGTCAGCAGTATTGTCCGAACCAGCGGTGGGTTGGAAGTTGCGGCTCGCTTAACCAAAACTTACACCTTAAAAATCCATTTAATCCATGTCATATAGAAAGAGGAAGGAGGAAAGAGGAAATGCTTTGGAGGATGGTTTGGAATTATTTAAATTAATTGGGTTTAGGATAAATTAATGATTTGCAAAAAGGGATATCTGATCTGTTACAACTTTATTCTGACAAAAGTGTTATATCTGATCTGTTTAAATTTTATTCTAGCTTTTAATTAGATCCAAACAATTACTTCCTGTGAGATTTATAAACTTTTATAGAACTTTGGTAGAACTATAGACAATCTATACATCCAGATATTAAGATCTAAATCTGCCCATGAGTGATGATGTATGATGTCATACCTTTTGTTTTGTTTTTGTTTTTGCTTATGTTCACATTGGTTGATAACAGATGACAGCAGCTGATTGAGTCGGCACAAATCGACAACACTGTTGTAAGTTCATGCTAGCAATTTTGTGACAGTTCTATAGTAATGTAAACTCAAAATTATTCCCAAACCCATATTAGATTTTTATTGTTGTTCTTTAATAAAAAAAAATCTTTGCAAACAATTATAAAAATTGATGATAATGATTTTTTTTAATTAATTGTTATTAGATGATTTTGTAATATTAACTTTAAAAACTAAAATCATTTATTAAATTATTTAAATAAATAAATAATCATTGTGTTTTGACTTTTTCTCTAAACTTAAACAAGAGGTCAGATAAACTTTGTCCAATTTCCTCATTTACTGTTGCCATGGTGATTTTGTACACAAATGGATGTCATTCAGAGAAGCTTAGAAACTTACTTTGCAGTAAAAACAGATAATAAAACAAGGTTTTTTTTTTTAAATAGGAATATTCATTGATTTTTTTAAATGTGAGTTTAAGAAGTAAATTTTATATGATCAGTTATTTCCAATATTTAATTTTGTTATACATGTTTTGATTGCTATAGGTATTTTGAGTACAAATTTAATGGTATTCTCTAAATTACACTAAAATAATAATAATAATAAATAGGAACTAAAGTTTAAATCTGTTAAAGACTTCAGTGAGGTTAAGCTTAATTGAATCTACTCTTAACATGGTTTTAATCAAGCGATAATTGACACCAATGTTTAAAGCAAAGTACATTTTCTCTTCAGGTGATGGGATAATTAGGGCAAGCGTTTACTTTCAGTCACTGGCCTTTACAGGGTGGAAGTAGCATGCTTATTAAAATTGTATACATTAAGACATTTTTAAGAGCCACTTTTTTCAAAATTGTCCAAGTTTAATTTCATTAAATTAATAAATGTTTGAAAAAATAATTCTTTTGTAAAAAATTTGATTTTTTTTAATATGGTGCTATAGAGATTAATTTTTTTATTCCCTCCACTCCAAAAGTATTGGCAGCTTTGAAAACCTACAGAATGTCCTTTTATATCACAATTAGGATGTGGAGTCACTGGTGTGTCTTTCTTGAATTTGCTCAAACTAAATACTGTATTTATTTACCATTGAAGAACTGGAAGTATTGTGTATTAAATTACTAGACGTAATTAAAAATTATCGTGGCAAATATTTCAAATTTTATAGTTCAAAACTGAGTTGTAAAATCTCCAAGATTCAACAAGACTTAAACTGCAGTACCGTTAATCATTGCAGCCGAAGTTTCAAGCATAGTTTTAAAGTTCCTGGAGTGCAATTCACCAGATTGGAAATATTTCTTGAAATTTTATTCAACCTGACCTAGTTAATGTCTATTCCTTGAACTAATAAAGTATTATTTATGTGACAATATTTTGGGCCGTTAAATTCAATATCATCTTTAGGTAATGTAGTAAAGCTACTTTAAATTCTCAATGTAAGTAGTAAAAAATCATGTTTTGTTAGTTTATTCACCCTTTGAAAATTGTGATACAATTTAATGAATCATAAAGTCTTAAATTTTTTCCAACCAACCAATGAAAGTAACATGTAATATTTTAAAGCATATTTAATTCTCAAAACAAAGGTTTAACTTTTGTGATGGGTTCTGCGAAAAGTTATTTGTATCCTCGTAGTAAAATAAATTTACTGTAGCAACAAAAATATCTATTAAGGAAGAACTTTAATGTTTTGACAAGATACTGAATAGGAAACAAATTAATTCTGTAATTATAATTCTTATTAGTGTAGAATTTCCCATTACAAATTTTATTGTTCCCTAGTTTTTTTACTTAAATTCTTTCATATTAAATATCTTAATATTTTTACATTTTATTGGGTTTTTTTATTCATAACTAAATGAAATCTGAATGAGTATTAAAGCTATATAATCTGGCTAAAATACAAATAATTTATTATTTTATAGGGTAGGTAACTAAGGCATTTTTTAAGAAAAACATATGCCGAAAGTTGTCTTAGCTATACACATGGGGAACTTTTCTTATCAGTAAATCTTTTATGTTTGATTTGTTGCACCACATCTATTAAGTCTTCACTGGTCCAATATTATGTGTATTCAATCTTATTACAAATTCTATTGGGACTTTTTCTGTAATGGGCTGTTTCATGATCATGCAATATTATTTCTTTATTGGGGACGGGCAGGTTTATAAAATAGTTAGTTTTCTTTCTCTTTGATTTCTTAAGAAAAATTAAAAAAAAAGACTATCCAAGTTTGACACGTGTGGAGGGGGTTGGTATTTCTCAAAATTTCATCCCCCTCACCCACCAGAAACTTTCCCCCTCAGTAACCTTGAGTGACGGGCGCGGGAGGTGGCGCGGCGCGGCGGCGATTGCGGCAACTACCGACCCAGCGCGCAGGTCTTCCATTATTGATGGTTACAGCTTCCGAGCCTCCATCCCACAGCCAGCGCGCCGTGGACCGAGTCCAATCTAATATATTTCCACCCCGGTCTCGCGCCGTAGAAGACACCGGAGCTGGAAAACGTGCAGATTTTATCCGCGGGTTGTGAAACTATCAGAAAAAATATTAAATAATGTAAAAAAGGCTCCCTCAGAAGCTTTGATACAGACCGAATCACATTGCAGCTGCACTGTAAAAATCATTAAGTAGGGCGAGCCGCAAGAGTGTTAAATACATTTGAAAAATAAACGTGTAAACTACGTACAAATCAATTAAAAGGTCGTACGGAACTTACGGTAGCACAAAGTCAATTGAAATGGCTACTTAAAAGATGGCAAGCAACTGTGTATGATGAAAACGAAATAAGTAATGAAAACGAATACTACAGTAATACCACTACAATACAACTAAAAAACAAAACAAAAACAAAAAACTAAAAGCTTCTTCAAAAATATACAATTACCACTACCGCTTCTACTAAAATACCGAGAATTTGTTTTTATTGTGTTCTACACTGCGGAAAATAATAACAACTATGTTTTGAAGGCGATGTTTTGAGGTGTGAGAGCACTAAACTAAATTGATTATTCTGGTCTCAATAATGACATAAAAACCCTTACATCAAGTAAAAGTATTGTTAAAATCCCTGTTGTGCACATTTTGCAATTGTTGTGAAAAATTTTAGTTTTACAGTACCTAATCTTGTACGATACGTCATATAGAAAGTAAAGAACGTCAGCGTATCCCCCTGGCTCTCCCCAACACCACTGCCGCTTGTGCTTCAGTTGAGCTCCATCTTTCATGTCAATCTGAACCGAGTGTCATTACCTATTGTGCGATCACGCATCGTAACATTTAATAATGGCGTCGCCCAATATAACTCCCGCGAAATGTGAATTGCAATGTGGTGCATTTTTTGCACCGCAAGGGTTTCATTCGTGTAGAATTTATCAAAGGGGAGAAACAATAAAGCCAGATGCGTTTATTGTCAAATCTTTCAAAGAGTTGGCGTATATTATCAGCAATGGTGTTTTCCGATTCACGACTATGCTCGAATGACCCATGAATCAACACGAACTCGGCAACAACTTCAGAAACACTTTTTCGGATAACATGCCACTCCTTTCATTCCGTATTTGCAAGTTTTAGTTTTGAATGGTATAGAAACACTCATCTGACTTTATTGTCCTCTTGGCGTATAACCTCTATACGTTTTACAGTCCTAACACAGGTTGGTTACCACATCGAATTTTAATTTTGGCGGAAGTTTCAACGTGCGACGCCAGTTTTTGAAATGTTTAAGTCCAAATACGCGTTATATCACAATAATTAAAGCTCGCTCAGATTGACGTGATGGGCACACGTAGTCGCTTCGTGTTGGGGCGCGTAGCATGAAACATACACGGTATTTACTTCCAGGACAGCCTTATAATAATAAGAAAAACAGTAGGCCCCTACCTTGGGCCGAGCATTTGCTCGGTAAATTTATACACATTTTTGCAGTAATAATATCAGTCACGTAAGCATATCATGGAATGCCGAGTTCAAAACGGCTCGTTTCTTCTCAAGACGAGCTCGTTCGCTTCGCTCACTCGTCTTTCAGGGTGTTTTATGCCTAAGGAATGGTATACTTTAGTATTTGCTGGACCACACGTTGAACCTTTTAAATCATGGGTTAAATTCTCCAGTTATCAGCTGATTTGTTTATTGTTACCTAAACATTCTTTTGTTTTTTTTGTGTTGCTCGAAATCGAGCAATTTATTTTGATACAATACAAAAGTAACATTTGGTTCGAAATCAACAACATATCTGACCAAAACAATATTGTGGATATAAGTAATCACAAAAAACTACAGCTGTACTTATTTACAGTAGCCTACATATTTACAGCAGTACATTTAACAGATGTTTAAAATTTTCAACCCCAACCCAATGTTATTCAAATTGGAAAATTTCAAATTTTATTTGGGTAGTTATACCCAAATTTTTAGTCATGCATCATGCCTTAAAATAAGGGCGTTAGCCCTTATTTTATGTCCGATTTTCATCAACTTTTGGCGGAAACAACCACAGACCAAGCCCTATCCAACGACACCAAAAACTTGGAATATCGGTTGAAAATTGAAGGAGGAGTTTTCAACACAAAAACCCCGTAGCGTATTAAATAAGTATAGATTTTGAATTAAAATACCCCCATCGCAGCAGATCTGCGTATTCAGCGAATTTCCATTCGAGTTTTGGTATATTTGCTATTTCCCCATAAAACCCATGGGGATGAGAGTATGTAATTTGGCCACCATATGGGTATTTTTGGTAAATATAAGCTAAACAATACCTAGTGAATGTACATAAAAAATTTTATCAAGTTATGGTGTTATTTTCATTTTTCCCATACACCACCCCATAGGGGTGAGCACATAGGTTTGCCGCCATATGGGTTTTGTAAGCAAATATAATTTAAACACTTGATAATGAATGTACATACCAAATTTTATCAAGATATGCCAATAAATAAGCAAGATAGAAGGTTTTGTTGCTATCCCATAAGCATAACAGTAGTGGAGAAACGCGGGAGCTGGCTCAGTTCAAGGTCACCTGAGCGATGACGTCATCGAGGTCAATGACCCCACCGATGACGTCATCGATGACGTCATCGATGACGCAATCGATGACGTCATCACCAATTACGTCATTCTGTGACGTCACACCCATGACGTTGCAGAAATGACGTGGCGATGACGTCATCACCCCTTACGTCACCATTATGACGTCATCGATGTCACAAAGGTCAAGGTCACGCTGAAACCTAAAATTTTTAGGCACTTTTGCTGTTTCTCGCACTACGCTCCGAGTTTTAGTCAGGTTTCAATGACCTTGACGACTTGGAGCGAAATTAGACGAGAAACAGCAAAAGTGCCAAGGAAACTCAAAGTTTGCAACGTGACTCTGCCTAAACCGTCATGTGACACCGCTCGAGTGACCTTGAACCGATACAACTCCCGCGTTTCATCATTACTGTAACCGCGATGCGCACCCTACGACAGACACCGAGCGACTGACTGTCCAGCCCCGCGCACTCTAGGTATATGGGAAGTGGTGGGGGAACTGTGATGACCTCGGGAAACTTGAAAATGTCAAGCTAGGTAGCACCGTTTTGGTGCTACCTTAAATTTACATGTTAAAGTGTGATGACCTTGAGGTTGACTGTGAACCTGGGACTTAGGATTGTCTTTAACAGCTTGACGTTTTTGCCAGAGTTTAAGTGTGGTGACCTTGAACTGGTTAAAATCAAAACTGCACAGCAGACTGCACAACACGGATGTGCACACTACGACAGCCGCCGAGCGACTGACCTCCGGGCCCTGCGTACTCTAGATATATGGGGAAGTGGTGGGGGAAATTTCAAGGTCATTCAAACGGAGTTTTAAAAAAGTCAAAGAGTAGAAAGACTACTCTTGTGAGTCTATAGCGATTTCATTGATAGTGAGTGCTTCTGTATGCCAAGTTGATCTGTATTGACACGCTCCTAAATAATGTTTGCAAAAACCTGCAAAATGATTGTTGCACAATTTGCAGCCAGTTAGCTGTTTTAGTTTGAATTCAATGCAACGTTCAGGGCAACAAGTGTACTTATGCCCTCTCATTTGGTACACATGGAATGTCTTCAACTTTGGTTTCGGCTTCTTCCAAGACTTGCACTTACACATGCACTGACCAAAAGCTTCACATGTTCTACAAGCCAGGCCATCCACCACATCAATGCCATTCGGCCATGAAAAACATTTCTGTTCGCAACAGTAGTTGAGTTGACTCTCCATGTTGCTGCGGTGAAGGTGCGCGATGAAATGATGCTGTAGTCAGTGAGAGTGCACCTTAAATAAACTCAGTGGAGGGGGAAAGGTCAAGGTCATTCAAACGGAGTTTTAAAAAAGATGACTAGTCGTCCTCCTCGTCCGTCGTACTTGGAGAGCTGTCAGACGAAGAGCCCCGCGCAGGTGCTCTCCAGATGAAATGTATATCTATTTGAAAGCGCAGGCCTGGATCTTGTACCATCAACTCCTTTAATCTATTACATACCAATTCCACTTTGTACACATTGTTAATAATCAACACCCAAGGCTTCGGCTGAACATAACGTGTAGTTGAGTCAGCCTCGCAGACAGTTACACCTTCCGGTGATATTGGAGTGTATAAATGTGTAAAATCTCGTTGCTGAGGCTGGCTTGAAGTTGAAGGTTCTGTGCCGACCCTGGTTGCATCAAAATTCAAATCCATTCTACATTCAAGAGGTCCAGGGTTCCCGTTGAATACATTGAGTAATTTTTGATACAAGACTTCCACTTCTGTCGCATCCTGTAAATGAACAGTCCACCGCAAGGGAAATGCTTCGTCCGTAGTGGAGTCAACTTGAGAAAGAGTTCCTTCCGCCATGGCAGCCAAGCAAGGAATGAGGTGAGCTGCAGTCAGTTGTAACATTATTGAAAAGTAGAGGGGGAAATTTCAAGGTCATTTAAATTGGGTTTTAAAAAAGGAAGGAGTGGAGGGGGAAAGTTCAAGGTCATCCAAATGGAGTTTTAAAAAAGGAAAACCTAGAAAGTAACATTGAAATCTTCCAACTGATGGTGGCGAGCGTTTTCTTCTGCAACCTTGCCGACGCATGTAACTATGCCGTACAGTATGAACAGTACAACCATGATAAGGCCGAACAACAAAAGATAGCCGTTTACTATCATGATATTTTCTGAGTGGATCTGCTTTCTTCTTATCGCCCTCTCTTGCATCCTCTTCTCTAACTCGTGTACGAAGTCACAGCATGCGTGAGGACATCTTTCATCTGTTGGTAGGTTAGCCATTGTTGATGTTGTAGGTTTGGCTGTTGAAGAAGGAATGAGGTATCTAATTATGTTGTCTCATGTATATCAACAGTGAAGTGGTGGGGGTAGCGAATCAGTGGAGGGAGAAGTTTCAAGGTCATTCAAATTGTGTTTAAAAAAAAACCCTATCTTGTTACTGAGCATATATGTCAGTAACAAGATAGGTGGCTTTGCTCTTTTTACTTCTTTAATATAATAAAGAAATAAACATATTCTACAATTGTAAGGACAAGGAAGACAACCGCTAGTCAGCTGAAGTAATCCAAGTTGTCTGGTTCGGTCTTCATCGACGCCGGTGAGGAAGCTGTCGTTGAAGAGGAATGTCCAGGCTCTTCCTTCGGCTGCCGAAGATTCCGTATATTGCAAGCGTAGACTTGCACGTTTATACGGTAGCCTCTTGCCACCATCAGCTGCAACTCCTTGTACAAGTCGTTCAGCTCTTGTTGCGTTTTGATCGTCACCTCCTCATAGCTGGCACAGCTTACGTTCAGAGACATACTGATGTTGTTCGGTTGGCTGCTGGAGTTGAAATGAAGACGAGGCACAGCACTTGGAGGTATATGAAAAAGTGGTGGGGGTGTTTTGCATTCAAGCAGGTTTGACTTGTAGCGTGGTGGTGGGGGTAACTGTGAAATGCAAAGGTCAAAGGTCAAGGTCACCCGCGAAGTTTAAAAAAAAATGCAACATATCAATATGTGACAAACTTCACATATTGATATGTTGCATTTTTCGTCTTTTTGTATTCTTTTTTTGTCTTTTATGGTTTATTTATTTATAAAACATTACAATAACATATGTACAACAGTAAAACTTAAATCTAACACTGCTGCTTGTCGGCGATGTGGATGGTCAACTCGGTGGAATTGCTACCCGTGCAACCGTGGGAAACCAGGTAGAGACAGCCGGGTTGGATGGAGCGCAGATCCTCGTTCTGGAGGAGATGAACGAACCGTTTCGGCAGGTAGACTTGGAACTTGGGCTCATCCCCCGGAGTGAATGGTGCCTCGCTAAGACTGCAGCAGATGGCCTCTCCAACTGTAGTCTCCATCTTCTTCATGGCGTGGATAATGTAGTGCTTCTCGTCTTTAAGTTCGGAACACTTCTTGACGGGTAGTATGGTAGATTTGGAGTGAGCATTGAACTGCTCAACCAAAGTTTGCAGGAACTGGTGAGATGCCATGGTCAAGTTATAGATCGTCTTCTTCGTCTTCTTGCTGGGAGATGTTGTCGTCTCGGAATCTCGAGTAATACTCATGCCAGGTCCCGGTCTGCTCCTCACTTATATAACCCCCGTTACCCCCACCACTCCCCATTTCCCCACTTTGAAGGTAAGATGCGAGTTTATAGGCGCTTTTTAAAGCGCAATGTCTATCTTTTTCATGTTCTGGACTTTTAGTACAAATACAAACATTTTCCATCGTATACTTGTAGTTTTTATCCAAATCCACATCATTAACCGGAACATGAGTAAATCCTTCGATCCATCTTTTCTTTTCCAGCCCCTTTGTGTAAAAATTGGTAAACTTGTCTGAAAAGTGATGCATAATGTGATACAAGTCCGTGTAACTTGTAAAACCATCATACCAATCGATATGATGGAAGTGTTTTGAAATCCATCTGTTGGTAGTAGCGGCTTTACTGGTTAAAGATGAATAAGAACATGGTGGTTTAAATAAAAACGAATAAGGAACACTTGTATTGATGTCGAAAAACACAAGTTCTTTTATGATAAATCTATCATCATTACCCCGAAACGCTTGGAACTCAATTATACCAGGTTTGGACTTTACTTGTTCTTCTTCCTTGTCCATTGCGAAGATCACTCGTCTGCTCATGACGAAGTCCAAAGGTCAACTGATTTCCACACCACGGTAGGTACGACTTTTATACCCGGCCGTACAGTTGTTGGCGCGTTGGTGTATATTTAACGTGGGCACCGTCCCCGGTAGGCCTAACCCCACAAAGTGTTTGATATTGTTTTAAAAATTAACCATTGCTGTGTAGTTAATTGTCATTTAGGTTTCCATCTTTACATTTTCCTTGTTTTCATTTTCATCACTAACACTTGATTCTTCTCCTCCTTCTTCTTCCTCTTTTTCACGTTTTACTGATTTCTTATGTAGTTGAGCGTACTTTTCCAATTGTCTCCACATTTGTACTTCATGAGGAACCCTATTGAATATAGAAGTATCTACAGGTCCGTACAATATAGGTGCGTCCGGTTGTTTGTCCAAAGTGTCTTCCAGATAATCTTTAATAATTGAACTTGAAAACACCAGTTGTCTCAAGTACCTCGTTATTGGTTCAGTTGCACAAGTTAGAATAAAAAACTCTTCTCGATTAAGTTGAATCTTGTTATCATGTCTTGTTGTGTCTCTAAACCGCAACTGATGATCACCACGATGTTTAACAATATAGATTTCCACATTTGAATCCAAAAGGCCTACTGTTGTCTTTCTTCCAAACATGTTACTACTTAAATAGCATTCTAGCAGATGCAAGTGTTTCATAAACGATTCCCAAGCAGTGTCCGTAAACAAAATCATTTTGGGTCCATGAGTTAAAATTACAGTAGGGGAATAATCTGTAGATTTCATAACACCGATTAAAACACTTTTGTCCAAACTGGAAGAGATTGGGTAAAATATTCGCAAGAATACCTCACTTAATATGTTAGGAGAAATATTATCTTCAATATCCCTTTTCCTCTTGTGTGCGTTCTTTCTTCTTTTACCTTTTTCCTCAATATTATTACTGGCGTGGAGTTGTCCGCAAGCGTTGTGTTCATCTCCCTCCGGTTGACCTTGAAGATCTAAAAAGTCGGATATCTCCTTCTCAATATCTACTACATTTTCTTGTGTACCACTAGGAGAAGCCATATTGAATAAGATGCTACCCATACAACAACAGGCAACAAACTGATGAGGAGCGAGCTGAACGCTCTGCTTTTATACTCGCGGAATGCATTGGAATGTAGGAAAACCGGTCTTTTATAATACATTTTTAACAATTCCAGTTAAAGGTGTGTATGTTACGATTTTATCATGTAGAATTAAACAGTATGCAGTTGTATTAGCCGATATAGGCGCGTTGAATTCCATTTCTATTTTTATATCTACACTTGATGATTTTACCGATTCATTTTGTTTAGAACAATCGATTACAACTATAGGGTAACCATCTAAGTATTTTTCTGGTGATAGTAAAGGTGCATTCGTTTTACCATAATATGAACTTTGGAATCTTGCATACATATCGTACAATATGCTGTACTTTTTATTAGCGAATGACACATTTAAATTATCGTATGGAAAAAATTGTGAATTTAAATAAACTTTAATATTTTTCAAGTTGCAATGATCAAATTGGCCTGCATGTTTGGTGATGGTGTCTCTTCTGCCTGTTTGTAAACCAAATATAATATACCTGGCTCGTTCCACATAATTAGATGTTTTAACTGTCCAAGTGTGTCGATCCGTAGTTGGCAAGCTGGGATGTTCATGAAATTCCCAACTTCTAAAAGGAATTACAATATCACGATCAGCCTTTAACTTTCTTAATAGTAGCATTCTATGCTCGTCAGCTAATTTTACATGTGGAACTCTCCATACAATTTTGTCTAATGTTAATTTCCATTCTAAAGTTGCATCTGTTGTACCGTCTGGAGCTTTAATAATATCTTTATCGTTTGAAGATCTCAACAAAACTAATTCTTGTTTAACGTTTAATATTATTTTCCTATAATCTTCAGCAAAACCAAGCAACAAACGTAACGGAATATGAAAATCAAAATTTCCATTTGTATCTGGAGTGATTGTGTCTTTTGCAGGTAAAACCCATCCTGCAGGTTGTATTAAATTGGTTTCATTAGGTGATATAGATGTTAATCCCTTTAAAGTTGTTGCAATACCTACTTTTTTAGTAGAATCAACTGTTACACCTGATATTTCATATCTAATTTCATCAAACAGGAAAGCCATGGGATTATTTATAAATGGAACTGTTGTACCAGTAGTAGTACCGTCCTTTTTAGTAACTTTTCCTTCAATATACAAGTAACTTTCACATGGTAGTGTGTAAATGTCTTGATTTTGTATGGGAATACGAATTTCATCGTTATTGTTTAATTTTGATGAAGTGTAAGGGTTGTGGGTGTGATATTCTTTTTCCCATAGGGTTTCGTCGAATGTTGGACCCTGAGCTATATCCAGTATATCCATTATCGGTTACTTTTAATCCAATTCTCTCTAAGAAACGAATGTTCTCGCGTGTTAACTCCTCCACAGCTGAAGAGCTACTAATGCGGATTCCCGTAGGTTGTTCGCTTTTAAATGTTAAACCCATGATTTTGTATTAAAGTGTTGATTTTAAATGTAATCTAACCGTAATAGGCTCTTCTCGGAAATCTATCAAGTTACCGTCTTGATCCAATACGTTCAACACGATGTCTGAAATGAAAGTGGTGTTCAAAGGTAGATATACCAGGTTTTGCGGCTTTTCAACAATTTTAAATCCAGGTGGTACACTGGGGTAAAAAGTATGTATTATATGAGTATTTGCTCCATCTCTGTAAGCTCCTTGTATAATATTACAAGTTATGTCTATACTATTGACTTTTAATATTGTTACAGTTTGTTTACCGGAATGTGTTTTATTTGGTTCTAAAATCGCTCCATCTTTGGGAAATCCTAATGAATCACCAATTGAGTCTGACTTACTGAAATCTATATAATATTTTGAAGTAAGCTCAGCTTTCATTGTATTGTTATTACCTTTTAGCGTTATATTGTCTTTTCCCATTTTATTTTGCAAAAATTCATTAATATGATCAATTTCATAAGAACCTGTGGGTAGAGTGCAAACTTCCAAGTCTGTAAACTTCCCACTGGCATCTTTTCCTTTATAATAATGCAATAAGTTATTTTTACCTTCCGTAACATTGGGAATAGAGTTGTAAGTTGTAAAATCCAACAGTGCTGCCTCCCAAAATCTTCCTTTTTGCAAGCGTAACGCTGGAAAAAGGATACTTCGTAAAGTGGACGATTTTCCTGTTAATGATACCGTATAGGAAGACATCTCAATAGTGACTGATACTTTTAGCTAGGAATTCCAAACATAAATGGCCGCATATTGAAGTATTATCAGGTTGTTCTCTTTTATAGTTGTAATATATGTTTTTAGCAGATTTAAAGTAATGTTCAAGTTCTTTAGGTGGTGGCAAATTTCCAAAACTATCAAAATAATATACATTACTATTTAGTTTCTTATAACACACCCAATGGGTGCCGGACCGTTCAGTATTATCCAAATTTACGATTCCAGTCTCATTTTTCCATATTTTCTTTGGTAAACTGTCTTTCATAAATACTCCGCGGAAAAATGGTATTTTTAAACAGGAAATATATTTAAATAATTCAACATTAGTCAACGCTTTATGTGGTATAACCAATTGATTTCTTTTATTTAATATGCACGATACGGTCTTAGGTATAGACCAGCCCCGTTTTTTACCATTGACCATATTGTCGGTTTTTTATTATTTTTCCTCGGAGAACGTCTTTTTAGTCTAATATTACCACCATGTTTTCTCTTGGTTGATCCTTTTTTATTCTTACCCCTCCTTTTTCCACCTCCTACCGCTGTTTTAGCCTTCATACCTGCTGTTACCGCTAAAGCTGCTGCTTTTTCCGCAATACTAGCGTCACTAGACTTTACTCGTTGCCAAGCTATATTCGCTAGCTTTTTATCAGCGATTGACCTATTTTTTGAATCGGTAAACGTGGAATATGCGATATCGTGTTCTTTACAAGCCTGATCTAACTTATTTATGCCTGGATCACCTCTTTCCAGTCGTTTTTTCAGTTTAGTTCCTGGTCCGCAATACTGATAACCTCCCGGTATGTGAAATTCGTATGGTAAAGCGTCTATTGCTCTGTTTACGATAGATCCTACTGGAATACGATTTAAAGCTTTACTTAACAGAGAAACCGCTGTGGACGTGATACCGCCTCCTTTCCGTATAGTGTCTCGATATGGACTGGTGTAATGAAACGCCATGATTGTCTTTTATATTCGAAAAGCGTAACCCATGTGTTACCTCTATGACAGGTTGCACATAAATGATGTAATATATGGTGTTATTTAATTAAATATCAAAAGTACCCCAATCTGATGATCTAAACTTTTGTGTGTTATGATTAAAAAAATATTTATAAAGAATTTCTTGTTTAATCCATGTATTTCTCATTTTTTCGTCAATAGGTTTATGTTGTCCTGCTACAATATAATTATGCATATCAAATAATAAATTACCTATTACTTTAACAAGAAAATTAACAGTTACAGCGTTATTGGCATAATCAGGGTCTGCAACATTTGTTAATCGTTTGTTATCACAATTCCACCATTTTTTTCCAGTTGGCTCTAATTGTATTATCTGTTCATAAGTAACAGCATCACCAGGCTTTTCACCAATACCTAAATTTGTCAATAACTTTCCTTTACCATCCCAAACATAATTGTTTTCTTCAAGCAAAGTAAACTTTTTATTTCCTTGTACAAATACATCTCCTTGACGTGTTACTACTTGGTTTTGTTTCACAAAACCGGAGGTTTCTTGTTTTAAAGTTTCCTTCATTTGACCCACCGTTGCACCATCTGATGGTGCAAAACCATCTTTTACATTCGCTAAACAATTACCAAGACAGTCAATAACTCCTACATCACGTGTAATACAATGATCTTTGATGTATTTTAAATTTACAGCATCATTTTCATTTTTTGGATAACCTATATCGTTAATAACAAATTTATAAAAAGAAAACCCATCTTTTGTCTTTTCAGGTATTATAGAATGTAAATAGCGTCTATTTATGCTGTCTTTTTCATCTACAGGGTCTGCTACGTTGGATATACGCCGATTTTCAGCATTATACGTTTTTCCATTAAATTTTAACGTATTCTTTAATTCCGATGATAAATAACCTCTGTTTATTGCATCAGCGTTTTGATTTGGCTTACCAACGTTGGAAATTCTATGATTACCCGCGTTATATGTGTTTTTATCTAATTTCAGTGTTGGTACTATCTCTTTTTTTAATACTTTTAAATTTATTGCATCATTTTCATCTGTGGGATCATTAATGTTTTTTAACCGTTTATTACTAATATCATAATCTCCATCAGGTGTTTGTGGTAATCCAACACCTCTTTTTAAAGTATTAAAGTAATATAATCCATCTGATGAATACCGTCCGAACTTGTCAACACTCATGGTGCAACTGAATAACATTCTAGAGTGTAACCCATTTTTATAATATTAGTCCCGATTTCTAACCCATATCAGTTTTTATACAAATTCTTAGTCTTCATCAGTTACATTTGCATCATTCCCGGGACATTTAAAATATTTTAAATCTGCACTAATTAATGATCTGTCTGCTTCATTTCTAAATACATGATTTTTATGAATAAATTCCTCACCAGACAGTTTTCTAAATCCGCTAAATGAATTTGGATCTGCAATTAATATATTTTGATAATCATTTACATCCATTAATTTAAATCTTTTGGTATTATAAATAAACTCTTGATTTGCACTATCATATTGTAATGTTTGTCCTACAGTTGCAGCATCCTTTGGATCTGTTCCTTGTGCCAAATTACCTATTTTCTTATTTTTCGCATTGAAAGTACTACCTCCTGGTTTGTCTAATATTAAAGATTGTTTTACTACAACACAATCGTAATCATCGATACCTGGAAATATGTTAATTATTCTTCTATTTGTACCCAACCAACTTCTATGATAATTGTTTGGATTAGTATGTAAAACTTGTGATAAAATCGGAACATCATGAGCATCTGTAGCTAATTGCGCATTTGATAATTTCATGTCTTTGCAATCCCAAACATTATTTTTTTGTTCAAGTAAAATAAACTTTTCATTTCCTTGTACAAACACATCACCCGACCGTGATACTACTTGATCCTGTTTTACAAATCCAGATGTTTCTTGCTTTAAAGTTTCCTTCATTTGACCCACTGTTGCACCATCTGATGGTGCCGAACCATCTTTAACATTCGCTAAACAATTACCTAGACAGTCAATAACTCCTACATCACGTGTAATACAATGATCTTTTATATATTTTAAATTTACAGCATCATTTTCATTTTTCGGATAACCTATATCGTTAATAACAAATTTATAAAAAGAAAAACCATCTTTTGTCTTTTCAGGTATTAATGAATGTAAATAGCGTCTATTTACGCTGTCTTTTGCATCTTTAGGGTCATCTACGTTGGATATACGTTTATTTTCAGCAGTATACGTTTTTCCATTGAATTTTAACGTATTTTTTAATTCTGATGATAAATAACCTTTGTTTATTGCATCAGCGTTTTGATTTGGCTTACCAACATTGACAATTCTATGATTACCTGCGTCATATGTGTTTTTCTGTAGTCTTAATGTTGGTGATATCTTTTCTTTTAATACTTTTAAATTTATTGCATCGTTTTCATCTGTGGGATCTTTTATGTTTTTTAACCTTTTATTAGTTATATCATAATCCCCATCAGGTGTTTGTGGTAAACCAGCTCCTCTTTTTAAATTATTTGCGTAATATAACCCATCCGAGGAGTAACGTCCGAACTTGTCGACACTCATGGTGCAACTGAATAGTAATCTAGGGAGTAACGCATTTTTTA